>CM034708.1:169490490-169512080 GCA_020142125.1 Phrynosoma platyrhinos | reverse complement strand
GCTGTCCATGGGATCCTCAGCATTTTTCTCCAGCACCACATCTCAAATCAATTCATTTTCTACCTATCATCCTTCTTACTGTCCATCTCTCACATCCATACATAGTAATAAGGAATACAATGGCTTATAAGATTCTAACTTTTATGCTGAGTAGTATATCTTTGCATTTTAGAATCTTTCTAGTTCTTTCATAGCCACCCTCCCCATTCTTAGTCTTCTTCTGATTTTCTGACTGAAGTCTCCATTTCTATCAATGTTTGATCCCAGGTTCTTTTACTATTTCTATTTCTTCATTGTCTAGGTTGAACTTGTGAAGGTCCTCAGTGGTCATTATTTTTGTTTTCTTTACGTTCGGCATTACCTTTGCACTTTCTTCTTTGATCTTCCTTAGCAGGTGTACCAGGTCTGTGACTTTTTTTGCTAGTATTATGGTGTCATCTGCATATCTTGTTGATATTCCTTCCTCCTATTTTCACTCCTCCTTCTTCTGAGTTCAAGCCTGCTTTTCTTATAAAATGTTCTGCATCCAAGTTGAACAGATAGGGTGAAAGGATACAGCCTTGTCTGACCCCTTTGCCAAATGGGAACCATTCTGTTTCTCTGTGTTCTGTTCTGACAGTAGCCTCTTATCCCGAGTACAGATTCCTCATCAGGACTATCAGGTATGTTGGCACTCCCATGTCTTTAAGGGCATTCCATAGCCTTTCATGATCTATGCAGTCAAAGCTTTTGCTATAGTCTATAAAGCACATGCTGATTTTCTTTTGAATTCCCTGGTCCACTCCATTAACCATTGTATATTTGCAGTGTGATCCATTGTGTGTCTTCCTTTCCTGAACCCTGCTTGAACCTCTGGGATCTCTCTTTCCATGTATGGTTGGAGTCTACATTGCAGAATTTTGAGCATGATTTTGCTTGCATGGGAGATCAGTGCTATGGTCCTATATATAGTTGCTGCAGTCTCTTGTGTCTCTCTTTTTGTGGATGGGTATGTATATCGATTGCTTCCAATCTGTTGGCCATCATTTTGTTTCCCATATCTGTTGACATATGTTGGTTAGCACTAGAGTTGACTCAGTCAATGTGGATTGCAGCAGTTCCATTGGAATATCATCTGCTCCTGGTGATTTGTTTTTCACTATTTCTCTTATTACTGTTTTCACCTCACTTTTTAGGATTTGGGTTTCATTTTCATATGGCTCTTCATTCCATGTGTCCTTCATTTTGTCATCTCTTTTGTATAATTCTTCTGTGTATTGCACCCAATATCTTTTTATTCCTTCCTGGTCTTGAATTATGTTATTTTTATTGTCATAGATCGTCCCAGTCCTTGGTTTGAATTTTCCTTTGATTTTCTAGATCTTGTGAAATATATATCTTGTTCTTCCCCTATTGTTGTTGTCTTCTATTTCTCTGCATTTGTTGTTGCAGTAATTTTCTTTATCTTTCTGCACAAGCCATTGTACTGTTGTATTCATAATTCTTAGTTTGTTCCTATCTTCCTTTTTTTCTTCTCTTCTTTTCTTTATTGTTTGTAGTGTTATTTCTGTCATCCATGTTTTTTTCTCTTTCTTTTTGTTTATTGAAAGTGTCTGTCTGCATTCTTCTTTTATTGTGTCCCTGGCTTCAGACCATAGTTCCTCTGGTTCTCAGTCTATTATGCTTAGTAGTGCAAATCTGTTTCTTATGTTATCAGTAAATGTAAATGCACAGAATTAAATAGATAGTGAAGGTGTGGACATGTACATACACTCCACACTCAGGCATTGACAGGGTTCCTTTCTGTGAGAGCTCTGTATCTGAATTCAGTTTTACTTCTGAGGTTAGGGAATGTTGAGGGGGCAGGGATCACATGATGGTCACATTCCCCATCCCCCACTTTAATCCTTCATATTGTATAGGTGGGTGCCTATACATGAGTTTTTATAAGCTTTTAGAGAAGCTCCCTCATGTGGTGAAAGACCTATGTTTGTCATAGTATGTGACTATTCTTAACTGTGTATCTTGCATTTTCTGTATCTTATTTTGTGATTAGTTACTGGAAGGTAAATGGGGGCATAATTTGAAAATCTGATTGATTAAGCACATATTTCTGAGGAAACTCCATTGTGAGAGGAGAAGGATCTTAACAGCAAGAACACATATTTCTTTTAATGTCTAGTTTGATCCTTGCAGGCCCTCAGGCACTCTTCAGGAATTCTTCCAGCTCATTATTTTAAAACATTTATATATGTTTTGTATTTTTAAAGCCTGTACACTGGGCCCTTGGTATCCACTGGGGTTTAGTTCCAGGACACGCACACACCTATGGATAACAAAATCCTTGGATGCTCAAGTTCCATTAAATACAATGCCATGGTAAGATAGTGTCTGTTATATAAAATAGCAAAATCAAGTGAAAGAAGGAGCAGGTGTTAGTTGAAAAGTTTATACCACCCATTTCCCAATATATTTTCCAAAGGTTTTTAAAGTACAGCTGAAAAGACAGCTGAAGAGTGCTGTCCAGATCTACCATGAAAGAGAACATCATTCAAGCCTATCAAATAATGTCTGAGTATTTGCTTGGAAGTTCTTGTATCTAAGAGTTCTTTTAGCTAGAAATCTTCCTGTTGTTGGCTCACAGCAGGACAGCTTAGGAGAACTCCAGGTAAGATAGAACCCAGAATCAGTGTCAAGAAGGTAATCACTTACACGCACACATGCTTTTCTTCTCACAGAATTCATTTATTTCACTAGCTGCATTGCACCCCATCCTGTCACATGCCAGAGATTTGATAAGGTGAGAATTCTCTCTCCTCTGCCTTATGTAGCATTAACAGCCAAGAAGAGATGCAGAATTGAAAACGCAAAGTGCTTGATCATCATTCTGTGGGTTGCTAGGGATGAAGAATGAGGCAGGCTCTCTAAAGATGATAACAGCAATGTGGTGTTTAGTTGTTACAGGAGCTAGAGCTCAGGATCAAAGGCTCAGAAGAAAGCAAAATTTGACTGGGGGGGGAATACCCAATCCATTGGGAGTGAGGGTCATGGAGCTCAGGATGAACAAAAGAATAAAGAGCCCATTAAAACATCTGCAAACTGTTCTGGGGAGGGGGAAAAAGAAGAGAGGGAAAGGAAGGAAACCTCCTCCCCCATATGCTAAATGACGAGTACTCAGAAAGTTACATTTATATGTGTGCCGCTCCCTCTTTGATTATTGTCCACTGAAAAAGAGAGATAGCCAGATTCCAGATTCCTCCCACCACCACTGTAACCTTTTAAATGATGCATTTAAAACTATGATCCTTACAACTGAGGAATTGTTTTAGGCATGTTCTTAATGGTTTTATTTTTCCTGTTGTTTCCAACTTTGCTTAAACATTTTCCCTGCAGAAAATAAAGTTTATGAAGCAATATATCCATATTGTTGTTATCTGAGGAGTTTTCAGAGTTCATTTGCTTTTTTCAGGAACATGTTCAATTGTGCCTTCTCTCCCTATGTTTCTTAGGCTAAGCCTTACTAGATCCACCATAAGTGTTCAACCTATGTACTGAGTGTACTGTCCCATCAATTGAAAACAAACCCTGAAACCATGGAACCTCATGTCCTCCTACTCATCTGTTACTGGGGCTCTGAAGGCAGACCTGGCCATGGCTTTTGTTAGGCTGATTATTGGCTAATTGTCTCATGATACAGCCCAAGAATATTCTGAACTGATAAAGCTATTTGCTTGAAAAGGTGTACACACAGAGAGAGAGAGAGAGAGAGAGAGTTTATGATTAAAAGTAGGGATTGGAAGAAGCTCTCAGTGATTGTTAAGGATGGGCAAACTTCCCACTTTTGAAGTATGTAGTTTTTTGGTAAATTTTGATCAAGTCCAAACTGAAATGGAATTCTCACCCACATCTAGAGCAGAAAAGAATAAAAGAAGTAGCAGTTTGGGTACAGAGAGAGGCAGGCAGAAAATCTGAGTTCTAGAAGCACCATTGAGCACAGATATCTCTAGATATCTGGTAGAAGCATCAGATACTGCCTTGCTGTGAATATGAAAAAATATCTTCACTTATGATTTACCTCTATGATCCTAAATTAATCAAGCATGTTGTAACTTAGTGATTGGGGTGACTTTTTTTAAAGGACATTTTTGTATGCACTATTTGGGGGGTTGTACCTAGCATGCATACCATCTCTCCAAATTTTCCTTAAATATGTTCTGGAACATCCTGGGAAAATTAAAATGGTAACTTTCAGGAACAACTGCAAATGGATGAGATTTTGCTGGCTGTCATAACTACAGCAGCTTAGGCAGGAGATGTAGCTGCAGTCACAACAGTGGTGACAAAAGTAAATAGAACATATGTGCAGTCATAGTGAAGGGAAAGGGAAGAAAACCATCTCTGTTGTTGTTTTTAGAGGAAGCTGAAGCTAACGTCTCCAAAGCTAAAGATGCTGGGAAGGCTGCCTTGGAAAATCTCCTTGGCAGAAGAGGCAAATTTTCCAAGGCAGCTTTCCTAGAACACTTTTAGCTTTCAGTACCCATGGAACTGCAGGCACTGCATAGACAGTCTGCTTGGGATCATACATCTTCCTCTCTCAGTCATGAAATCATGGCTTTTTCTGCCTTTCCCCTGCCATCGTTATGCAACCCTGGTTGCATGAGAGAGGCCATGTTTAAAGCAACAGGAAAGTAGTGCATGCATTTTCCAGTCGAGTATTTCATGTATATTTCTTTGAGATTCTCAATCCAGACTTTCCCCCATGAGTGACTAGGTTTATTGGCATGTTTAGCAGAGTTTTCTCTGTAATGGCAGCCTATGGGATTTCCTCCTTACATTTTTTCTGAGCTTCCAGCAGGTCTCCAGGACTATATTACCTTCTTATATGGACTTTGATTCCAAAAACTATGTGTGGTTTTTAAGAAATTGTCTTACTCTGTTATAAAATGTTTATTGGCTGCACATTACCTTGGGAAGGCTGCAGGCAGAAAGTTAATAAATAAATGCTTTAAATGAAATAAATTGTAAATTAAATGAATGGTGCTTTTCATGCCAGAGTGGACACTGCCTGAAAACACTGCCATTTTTCTTCAGGAGTCTTTCACTACCCTATCTGGAGATGCCAAGATCAAATCTACTGCATTCAGAACATGTGTTCTGCTACTAAACCCTCTTCATTCATACAGGGACCCTAATATACCTCTACACATGGGTGATGATATTGTGGTGTAAATGTTATTTTTGCATTTTGCATATATTTTGCATATATACAAACGGAGACCTAGCATAATGCAGTGGTTTGAACATAATGCAGTGGTTTTACTCTGGAGATTAGGGTTTGAATCCCCACTCAGCCATGGAAACCCAACGGGTATCTCAGAAGAAGACTAAGAAAACTCTCTCTAATACATCTTGCCAAGAAAACCCTCAAGGGTCATCATAAGTCAGAAATGGCTTGAAGGCACACAACAACAACACAAAAACAAAAATAAGGCAACATTTGTTATCTGTTCATCCCTCTGGTTAAATATAAACAGGACTGAATTGCATGCATGAAGTATTAATCCATCCTGATAATTCCATGGTTGCCATATGTGCAAAGCTGACACATCACATACATATCTGTCTATCCAGCTTGATAGCAATCCTTGAAGACTGTAGATTTCAAAGCAATTACTGTACCATCCTCTTGTCTTAGATATCAGTTTTTTAAGATGTTCATCAAGTATAATGTCCTACCTCTTATTTAAATAGTTTTTTGAGGTAGTAAAAGATATTGGCCAAATGTTGGAATCTTATCAGGAAAACTACAGAACTTCTCAGCATGGTGTTGCAAGCTAGTGTGATGTAGTGGTTTGAGTATTGGATTAGGACACTGAGAAACCAAGATTCAAATCCCCACTCCATCATAAAATCCCACTGGGTGACCTTGAACAAGTCACACCCTCACAGCTTCAGAGGAAGGCAAAGGTACCCCCCTGAACAAATTCTGACAAAAAAAAATCCATGATACCTTAGAGCCTCCATAATTCAGAAATGACTTGAATGCACACAACAATAAGGAGGCATACAGAACCTGTTTGTGCAACAGTTTTGTCCAGCTATGACACAATCATGATTATCTATAATCCAGACTTTCTTTTTCTTAAACACAGTTACATGTGGAATATACTGCTCATTTTGTTTATCTGTTTGAATCATAAAGTCCCATAAGTAAAAATCATTTTACTTAAATGGAACTTTAAGACTGAAACTGATAGCATAAAATTGAACATAATATACCTGTCATAACTCTGGTTGAGAAAAAAGAAAGAAAATGTGGCAATATCTGGTGTAGCAGAATGGAAAACAGAGAGGAAGGTTTATGACATATCCACAAACAAACAACAGCAACTGTATTCCCAGTGCTGTGGGTCCTCTTGGAGCAGTTTCAAAAAGACATACAAACCATCTGAATGACATCACCATAGAGACAATCACATTAGTGCCATTGCAAAAAAAAGTGACAACAGTTGAAACATGCCACATTATCACATTATATTTTGCTGATTCCAAGATTCTTGGACAGAGCCTAAATCACTGATGGTCTAACGCCCCAGCCAGCCTGGTAGACTGTGAAACTGAGATGGTACAAGATTCCAGAAAATAACCCCAGAGGATAGCCAGTATCAGCCTGTCATACTTGTAACATCCAGCAAAATTTAGTTAGCTGTTGCTGGAAAGACAGTAACAGAGCATTAGACTAGACAGGGATTGATCAGTTCCAGCAAGGAATTGTTTGGGAATAACTGTTTCAGTGTGAGTAGTCTTTTTTTCCTTTTAATTAAATTTAAATAAACAGCACAACATTGCAAACAGAATGCATCACATTGAGCTACAAAAAGAATATTTTAAGCATCATATTAAACTTGGAAATGAATGACTCATAATGCAAGCAACAAGGAGTCTACCAGCAGAAATCTATTTCTAGTCTTTTCCCCCTTAGCATGAGAGTGCTTGACAATCTGACCCATTAATGAATTAAAACATAAATCTGCTAAATAGCTATGAGTAGTTGCAGTGTGGTCCAACATAAAGGCTTGGGAAATTTCTTTTGGTGGTGCTCCAGTCCTAATTGATGATGGGAGTCAGTAGTCTGGTCTTGTGGTCACAGAGATTCTATCTTTCCTACAAACTTCACAGATGGTCTACTCTAATCAAGATTTTTTAAAAAAAGTTTAGGCATGGACTGTTTACTCACAATATAATAATGACAGATGGAGGTCACTTTTTCTTCCTTCCACCCTCTTTGATGAGCCTTTCTAAAATAACAATGAGTGCATGTGTAGCATTTTCATGGGATAACTGCAAAGTACATTCATTAGCCATATACTGGTGAGTATAGCAGCAGAAGTCCTATGTTGTACTTTCTAGAAGGTCTGTTAGGATTTCATTTTCTTCCCTGGATTAGATTTTCATTTGGCAGTAGAGCATAAGGTTTTGCAATTTGTTTTCCCATCCTGGCACCTTTTGGACATCTTGGTCTACAATACCCAGCATTCCCTGCTAGCATAGGAATAGGGTGTGGTGCCTTGCCCTGATGGAAGTTGTAATCCAACATATAGTATCCAAAATTACAGAATCCAGAATTCAAGCTCTGCTGTAGATCCTTTGCCTGGCCTGGGGTATTCAATAAAATAAAATAACCCTCATCTTAAACCCGTAAGCGTAGCCAGTTAAGTTATGTGACGTGAAACATAACAATTGATCATTGACCTTATAGATCAATGATAAACAGTAGGAGAAGCTGACAAATAGGATTGCTGGACATGTAAGATAGACAGTGAATTTAAAATGTAAATGAATTTCCACTTTCAATTGGAGAATTAAATAATAATCTGCTGTAGATATTTTTGTCAGACAGAACTACAATATGTGATTTAGGTTCTGTTAAAGAGATTGTTGTTGTGTGTGCCTTCAAGTCATTTGCAACTTACAGCAACCCTAAGGTGAACCTATCACTAGTTTTCTTGGCAAGTTTCTTCAAAGGGGTTTTGCCATTGCCATCCTCTGAGGCTGAGAGAGTGTGACTTTCCTAAGGTCATCCAGTGGGTTTCATGGCTCGACAGGGATTGAAACCCTGGTCTCCAGAGTCATAAGGCCTAAGCAGACTGCCAGAAATAGTGCACATTAAATTAAGGCACTGCCCTGGCTCAGTGCTAGGGAGTCATGGGAATTGTATTATTTTCTGGGACACTGAGCCTTCTCTGTGAGAGAGCTCTGGTGCCACAATAAATTACAGTTCCCATGATTCCCTAGCACTGAGCCAGGGCAGTGCCTCAATTTAATGTGCACTATTTCTGGCAGTCTGCTTAGGCCCATAGTCCAACACTCAAGCTATTAGAATGAAACATTCTTCATCTTTAGAAGATATGTCATCTAAGAGCAAAGGAGTGCTACTGGAAAAAGAAACCTGGCAACCTTACTCTAAATATCACATGGGAACAAGTTTTGTGCTATGGCACTGCAAGATATGTCCCACATCCTACATGTTCTAGTGTTCTTTGACTGAAAGACTCATTGGTGCAGGAGATGGTGCAATTCATACATCTCTGGCAGCTGTCTTGGTCCTGCAGTTACTCACTTGGGGTTTTTTTAAACAGTTTTTTTAATGTTAAAATGTGCATGCTATTTAAAAAGTGAATGCTCCCAAAAGTGGAAATTCAGTTTTGTTGGGGACAGAAGTCTGAGTCTGCAAGGATCAAGGACCAAAAAAATCAGCCCGAGGCATGCATTTTGCCTGCCCCTAGAGTAGACCCATAAAAATCAGCAGGACTTAAGTTAAACCTGAGCCCACTATAAAGTAACCACTGGCATAGGGAAAATGACTAAGACTGTGTGCATGGCTGAAAGTCGCCTCCCCCAAAGGAGTTTGTTTATAAATTGCTTTGGTCCACTTGACAAGGTCAAATCCATTCTCTTAATGATGAATCTCATCTGTTCTAGTGCAGAAAGAAATGTTTTCTTTCACTTCTACGTGTTGTAAGAGCTCATTCATCTCTGTACAGCCTATAAGAGAATCTGGCTACATCAGAGGGAAGAGGAGTAACCAAAAGGGCAACTGATGGCCAGGAAGATATATTGACTTCACTTCCCTGAGACAGACAGTCAAGTGGTAACAAGTGATAGAAAACAGCTCCATATTTCAGCATGATGTGTGTTCTCTCCCTTATGATTAACCCCCCTGTGGACCATCTGCATTTAATGGGTCCAAACTACTTTGTAACTGCAGGTTTGGGATTTTCTTTCTTTCCTTCCTTTCTTTCTTTCTTTCTTTCTTTCTTTCTTTCTTTCTTTCTTTCTTTCTTTCTTTCTTTCTTTCTTTTTTCTTCCACAGCCCTTATTTATTTGAGAGAAGGCCAAACAACACCCTTGAAAAGTGCAGCCTGGAAGAATGCCTGCCAAAAGAATCCAAAAGAAAAAAGCAAATGTAAGAGCCAGTGTTGTTTTAAACATTTAGTAGTATAAATAGGAAGAGTAGATAAATGTAGAGATTTAAGTGATTCTCTGTATACCTCTGTGAATTTTTTTGCCTAAAGTCCAGGGGAGAATTAGACCGATTAATTTATGTAATGATTTGTGCTGGCTTATAGTGCAGGGACTCAGGGAATAGGATGAGTTGTAAGAGAATTTCAGTCTATATCTTCCCTCCAATCTGTTCCTTCTTGATGTTTAAGAAAACTATTTCATAGTAAATCTACACTGATGGATTTTAGAAGCCAGAACTGGAATTTAGAGTGTAAAACAATCATTACTCATGGCTCTGAAGTCAATAGGGGGATGAATCTGCACTTGGTCTTATTCTGATCTGTGAAGGAATTCTCCAAAGAGGTGAACTTGTTTGGAAGACTGAGGATCATCACTTGGATAGCCTCTTTAAAGTTCACACTAAACTCCAGAGCACATTTACTGTCCCATTGCCTTTGGCACCACCATGTGCCACTGGTGGAAACTTTTGTAAATAATGAGGTTGTAAGTTCAGTCAGATACTTAATTACATCATTAAACTATATAAGGAAATGAAATGAGACATGGATGTTTTAAACAAAGATGTTCACAGTAAATAATGGCTTCAGATTTCGCAACATATAAAGTGGGCAGAGAGAGACAACATGGTACAGTGGTTTGAATGTTGGGCTTTGACTCTGGAAACCAGGGTTTAATCCCCCACCACCACCACCACAGAAATCTCCTGGGTGATCCTGGGCAAGTCACAAACTCTCAGAGGAAGGCAAAGGCAAATCCCCTCAGAACAAATCTTGCCAAAAAAACCCATGATAGGTTTGCCTTAGGGTCACCATAAGTCAAAAACAACTTGAAGGCTCACAGCAACAACAACAACAAACAAAAAAACTGGACAGACATCCCTCATCCTTCCTAAATAGCAAAACCTGTGCAGCAGGGTGGAGCATACTTTAGATGCAACAGGAGATTTTTATAGAGTTGCATCCATTTACTACACACCCTGCAAAAATTACTTTAAAATTGCCCCAAAAGGGCATTTTAACCATTTTAGGGAGAGGCAAGCTGGGTAGGATCCCAATATGGCCTAGTGAATTGAGTGTTGGACTAGGACTTTAGAGACAGGTTTCAAATCCCTGCTTGGTTGTGGAGACCCACTGGATGACCTTGTATAAGTCTCACAGATGTCAAAGGAAAGTCATGGCAAATCTTGCCAAGGAAATGACTTGAAAACATGTAACAGCAATAAGCCTGTTTCAGTCTCAGGAAAGGCCTTGTTACAATAGAAAATGACTCAGAATTCTCTCTTTTGGACATAAAATGGCCCAGTGCCGAGAAATTTGACAGCTTCTTAGAGAATGCTTCTTAGAGCAAAATCTAGGGGCCACAAAAATGGTTCTGAGACCACATACAACCCACAGGGTGCACTTTTGCCCAGCCCTGCTTTACAAAGGAATGGAGGGTGATGTTGAATGTAAGATGTCGAGAACATGCAACCTTCATGATGCTATTGGATTCCAAATCCCAATCGCCTCAGTTATCTTGGATAATGATAAGAGATGATACAAGTTGCAATCTAAGACATCTGGAGCAGAATGGACTGAGGAGGACTGCTTTAGAGCAATCACCACCTCAGAGAGATTTTTGTTGGCGTACTAGTCATGGTGCTGGGAGACAGCATAGCATAATGGTTTGACCATTTCACTATGGGGCTTTGCAGACCGGCACAAAGGCCTGGCCTGGGGGTGGAGTTGGGGTGGGGCAGCGTGCACACATCTTGCACCAAAAGGGCACAAAATGTGGCAAAATGGAGGATTGGGGCCACGGCATGTGGTTGCCGTGGCTCCGATCCGCTGCTCCCAGGGATGGCTCTGTGCCACTCTTTTCGGGCTGTCTTTATCGGCCCTATGACTCTGAAGGTCGGGGTTCTAATCCTGGCTTAGCAATATAAACTCACTGAGTGATTCTGGGCAAGTCACATCCTCTCAGGCAACCCTCCTCTGAAGAAAATCACTAAGAAAATCCTATAATAGGTTTAACTTAGGGTTGCCAAAAGTGAGAAATGACTGTTAATGTTAAATGAGCATGTGTTTAGGTTTGCTTTTACTGCTTTTGTGTGTTTTCACACAAAGATGATACATGAGAAAAATGAAAGTATATAAATATGGTAAGAGTGAGTCACTGGGACAAGTTAGAGGGCTTGGCCTGGTAGGAGAGTGGCCAGGTTAGATTGAGACACCTAACCCTACTGATGATTTAATACTATCTATGGGCCAGAAATTTCCCACTGTCATTCTTATCTGCAAGGTAAAATGGAAAGAATATTCAAAAATATTTCAAAGAAATTGTTGCAAAACATGCTTTTCAAATGTCGTGAATCCCTAAGGAGAAGAATCTTGGATTGTCAAGAATCTTCATCATCATTTTCTGTTCAGAGAAGGCTGTTTCCTGCACAAAACAACTGCATGCAAATTTTGTACAGAATAAATCCTGAATTGTGAATAAACATGGAAAGCTGTTCAGTTTTGGGGAGGAAATGCAGAAGGGAGAAAATTACTAAAATTGCTTGCTACTTCTTTTGAAAAGAAAATTAGTGAAAAATTACATTCCTACCTGGTAGTAAGCTCCATTGAAAACAACATGTACTTCTGAACAGACATCTGTAGGGTTGCATTGTCAATGTAAGCTTCCACATTTGTCTTTCTAAATGTCATGAACGCAGTAGGGCCATTTTCAGTCATTTCTTTTGTTGGAAGTTTATTCTCACAATCATCATTTATACACTGCAAAGTCACTTGTAGTTGGTGTGTTTATTCAGGTTTTAATTTCATTTTGAATTTCTCACTAATACCCCAATGCATTTTTAATACTGGAAAATGATGACACCATAAGGGGACTAGGTAATGCTGTGGATGAAAATAATTCAAGGGGATATAGACATTTTTAGAGTCCTATAATTCAAAAATGTATTTAAGACTAATGAGGATGAGTACATTTTACAAGCTGATAAACCTTTTTAAGACACTTAATTGTTTAAACTCAGTGAATGAATGAGATTTAAGAACAAATGAGTTCCTGCATTCTCACAGCTGAATGGTCAACAGTTTATATGCTGATAATTGTTTTCTCTGTTTTTGTAGATTTCCTTTGTTTGCCTTGATTATTAAATCTTTTGCAACAGGCTTTCATTGCAAATCTCATCTCCATAACATTTTATGCCTTGTAAAGGGCTGAAATGGTTCCTTGCTAGTTTATTACTTATTCAGTTCACTGAACCCACACCTCAAACATATGCTTTTCATTATTGTATTAAAATCCTGATTAAAGCTAATGGGGAAATATTTATTTACTGATATCCTGTTTGGTTTGTGAATTGTTATGTAAAAGAAAATACTACATAATCAGAAAATATCCTAGTTTTTGGGTAGATAATAAGAGCCATTTCCCATTATATCCAGAATTTAAATTTAAAAGGTAGTAATTATAGCTGTTAAGCCTCTCGGTTTAAAATATGAAAACATGCACCTAATTGGTTACAGAACAAGTCCTTTTTGAATTTTACAATACAATAGCAGCCATTATACAGTGATTACACATGAGCTGTACTAAAACGTTGCATTTTTTTTTCAATCAGTGCCTTACTGGGGTGTCAGTAAGATCAGAGAATATCTCAAATGATTTTCTTGCCATTATTGCACTACTGGATCTCTTGGTACTTGGGATGCAAATCCTCATTTTGTCTCATTCTCACATTTGTGAAAGAGAAACCTCTACATTTTTCTCCTCACTCATGAGATGGTGCAAGATTTTTGTGCATTCTCATTGAGAATGTTTGTTATTTATACCATCTTAAACCTGGTTGTGATGTTAATTCCATTCAACTGAAGGCTTAGGTCCCATCAACATGTTTTGCCTGATCCAATGCTTTTTCCTCACACCAACGTGGAGGTTTCCAGCATTCACTTCACTCTTCCTATTAAAGGAACTTTGAGCTTCACACTCAGAGACAGTGTTTGCTTTTAACCAAATCTTATTGACTGTCCTAAAGTGCATTTTCCCCCCAAGTGAATATTGTGGTGATTATAAGTTGTGGCTTGCTATGATACTCTACAAACACTTCCCCCTTACCATCTCAAACTGTGTATCTCTAACATAGATAACATCTCTTCTGGATCCCCTTGCTTGCACACTTTTCCTTTAACCACATATGTCTGATGAAGTAGAATATGTGCTTCAAAAGCTTGCACAAAGAATGCTGTGCCTTTTTGATTAGCCTAATAAGGGTTGCATCACTTTGGACTTTGTCTTTGATCAACATGGATCCCCCTGTGTTTGTATTCTTGATTATTGTATTTGCCTTTGGAAAATCATTTGTGGGTGTGGGTACAGATGTGCAAACTGCAGTTGCTCCCACCTTGTTACACAGAGTTTTTAAGAGTAGAAGATTTGATAGATAATAATAATAATAATAATAATAATAATAATAATAATAATAATAATAATAATATGGTTTATTTATATATCCCACCTCTCCCTGCGGATTGAGGTGGGAGTACAAAGGTTAAAATTTACATAACAATAAAACCCAACAAATAAAAATAACAAAGACAAAAACACAGCAACAATAATTAATACCATTGAATTATTAAAACTGTAATAAAATTGCAAAATTATTATTAACTATTAAAAATAAAATTACAATAAAATAACAAATACAAATCTATGCCGCAGGTGGTTAATGTTCTTTCTTCACCCGGGAGGTCCTTAATCTCATGTTCAGTTAGGGAGATCAGATGGGTAAGCCCGCCAGAAGAGTTCCATTTTGAGTGCCTTCTTGAAGGCCTCTAGCGTGGAGATGATGCAACTCTCTTCGGGCAGGCTGTTCCATAATTTAGGGGCCGCAGCCATGAATGGTTTTTTGGGAAGTGGATGTCAACTTAGTGTTATAATCATTCAATAAATTCTTCCCTGATGTTCTGAGCATGAGGGGTGGATTGTGTGGGAAGAGGCATTCCTTCAAGTAACTCGGACCCAAGCCATATAGGGCTTCGTAGGTAATAACCAACACTTTGTATTGCACTCAGAAGCTAATCGGCAGCCAGTGGAGAGCTCTTAATACCGGTGTAATATGGTCTGCTCTAGATGTTCCGGCAACCAACCTGGCTGCCGCATTTTGAACCAATTGAAGCTTCCGAACTTGGTACAAAGGTAGTCCCATGTAGAGCGCATTACAGTAATCCAAACGAGAGATTACCAGGGCAAGTACTATTGCTTCAAGGTCCCCCTGGTCCAGGTAGGGATGCAATTGGTGAATCAGCCGAAGCTGATTCCAAGCACTCCTGGCCATTGCATCTATTTGAGATGTCAACTGTAGCGATGAGTCCAGGAGTACTCCCAAGCTGTGTACTTTGTCCTTTAGGGGAAGTGTGACCCCGTCCAGGACTGGATGACAAAACTCCCTTCCCATACCAGGAGTCCCTATCGCAAGTACCTCTGTTTTCTCTGGATTCGGCTTGAGTTTGTTTTCCCTCATCCAGCCCATTACTGACCCAAGGCAGGCTTCCAGAGGAGTGATGCCATCCTTAATCATTGCAGTAGTTGGAAACATAGAGAAAAAGAGTTGGGTGTCATCAGCATACTGATAACCCCACGCCCCATATCCCCAGATGATCTCTCCCAGTGGCTTCATGTAAATGTTAAACTGCATAGGGCATAGTATGGCATCCTGCAGAATGCCAGATGTCAGATCCCTTTCAGAGGAGCAGCTGCCCCCCAGCCACACCATCTGAGATCTACCCGAGAGGTAGGACCAGAGCCACTGGTGTGCAGTGCCCCCAATACCTAACTCCTTTAGGTGTCCCAGAAGGATACCATGGTCTATGGTATTGAACGCCACTGAGATGTCCAAGAGCACCAATAGGGTCACATTTCCCCTGTTGATACCCAGACGGAGGTCATCGACTATGGCGACCATGGCAGTCTCAACTTCGTATCCCACTCTGAAGCCAATTTGAAATGGGTCCAGATAATCAGTTTCATCCAAGACTGCCTGGAGTTGGGAAGCAACTGCTCTCTCGATCACTTTGTTCAAGAATGGTAACAAAGAAACCGGTCTGTAATTGGTTTTATCCAGGGGGTCTAGGGAGGGCTTTTTCAGGAGTGGTTTTACTACCGCTCACTTTAAACATGATGGGAATTTGCCCTCCCTGAAGGATGTATTAATTATTCATTGCAGTAACAATTTCACTGCATCCCCTCCCTGGATGGTCAACCATGATGGCCATGGATCGAGAGGGCAAGTTGTCTTCCTAACACATCCAAGAAGCTTGTCCACTTCATCAGTATTTACAAACTCAAATCGATCCAGTTTAATACAGTCCACAGAGTCCCTGGACATCCCTCTTATTGGTTCTGTTACAATGCCCGCATCCAGATCGACCCTTATCTGAGAGATTTTATCTATAAAAAAGTCATTAAAAGTGTCACAGCAGGCTATGGATAGTTCCAGTAGAGGGTTCAGGTGAGAGGCAGTTGTGTTAGTTCTTTCACCACCCTGAACAGCTCTGCTGGACAAGACTTTAGAGATGCAATTTGTGCAGCATAGAAAGATTTATTTGCTGCATCTACTGCCACCTCATAAGAGTCTAAATGGCTTCTTAGGAGTGTCTTATCAGATAAACATTGATGTTTCCACCAGCGGTGCTCTAGTCATTGTGCAACCCATTTCATTTGGTGAAGATTTTCTGTATACCATGTTTTTTTATTCAAAGCAGGTTGGTAAGGAAACTCGGGAGCGATAATGTCTACAGCTCTGGTAAGGTCATTGTTCCAGGTATCAACCAGGTCTTCGACAGAATCACCATCGTTCCCAACCATAAAACCCTCTAAGGTTTCTTGGAACCTTTTGGGTTCCATCAGCCTTCAAGGGCAGACCATTCTAATAGATCCTCCACCCCCAAGGGGGATATGGGTAGTGACCTGGAGTCCTGCTTTGACCAGAAAATGGTCCATCCATGACAGGGCAGAAATTTGAGTCACTTCTGCCCACGGATGTTCCTGATCCATACAAAAGACCACATTGAGTGTATTACCAGCACAATGTGTGGAAACTGAAACTAATTGGGACAGGCCCATGGCAGTCATGGAAGTCATGAACTCCCGAGCTGCACCTTTCAGATCTAATAGGCTGGACTCGAAGGGATGTTGAGGTCCCCCAGGATAAGGAGCCTGGGGTACTCCAACACAAGATCCGAGACCAGCTGTGTCAGCTCGGCTAGGGAGTCTGTTAAGCAACGGGGTGGACGGTATACCAACAGAATCCCCAGATTGTCCCTAGCTTTCATGGTTAGGTAAATACACTCGATGTGATCCATTTCTGGTAGGTCTCTTGGTCAAAGTGATAGTACTCTTGTGGACCAAGGTCACTTCCCCCCCTCACCCACTTTCCCTAACCTGCTCCTTGACCATATACCCAGCTGGGAGAGTCTTAACCCAGGTGACACTACTATCCTCCCCCAGCCAGGTTTCAGTAAAACAAGCCAGGTCGGCATTCTCCTCCTCCAACAAATCATGGATGACATGCGATTTGTTCCTCACCAACCTGGCATTGCAAAGGAGCAAGGTAAGGTTCTGTGGTATGGTTGGGGCGACTCTCAGTTCTTTTAGGCTAACAGGGTGAGTGGAAGGTGGGATAGATTTCAAGTATCGATCCCGTCTTCCCTTTTGTTTCACCCCCACCCTGTTAACGCTGTATCTCCCCTTGCCCCACACTACTCCAATTGATCTTTCCCAGTTAGTGCCCAATAGTCTCCTTTGCACATATTTTCAGGATGTTAAGTCACTGACCTATCCTTGTTTCTTCACCCCCCCTTGGCATAATAATGCGGAGCTATACCTATGTTCCCACCTCAGAATCAGTCTAGCTCTAGAGAGATATCGCTCTCACCAGTACCTCACTATCCACCCTCTAGATATGGTCCTGAGGGTGCCAATTTCACCGGACCCTTGCCCTTACTTTGGCTAGTAAAGCAAGCTCTAGAGGTGCCACTCTTTCTGGTACCTCCCTCTCTCTTTCTGGAGTTATCACCAGCTGAACAGAGATCTCTGCCAGGACAGATCAATGGAGGTTGTCGCTCCCACCGAACCCTCTCATTCCTCTTCCTGGAACTAATGGGCATAATATTTTATACTAGGAGTCAATAAATATAGATGGCTGGAGGGCAAGGATAGAACGGCTGACTATGGTGGAGAATAGGCAGGTGGATCATCAGCCTCCACTGCTTAGAGTTCTTCCAGTCCCACCCCCGATGTTGTCGCCATGGCATTAAAAGGAGATTGCTGTTGGGGAGGCTAAGAGTGTTAAATAGCCTCCGCCCTGGCTGCTCAGCTGGTTAGAAAGGGAGGGAGATCCCACGCTCACTGCCTGACTCCCAGAACCTGTGCTGTTGCCGGTGCCATTGGGGAGATGGTAAATAAGGCTTATATAGTCCCCGCAGCCCCACAGAAACCGCGCCGCCACCACAAATGCTGAGTTCAGGGGGAGGAAATGGTCTTCAGGCATGCCCAAGGCCAAACACCCACCTCTCACTCTCCGCTCCTGCTGCTGCTTCTGCTGCAGCGTTCCTGGAGCAATGATGATAAATAGGGCTTATATAGTCCCCGCAGCCCCAGGGATAAAGCGCCGCCACTGCCAGTGCCAAGTTCAGGGGAGGAGCTGGTCTTTGGGCATGCCCAAGGCCAAACACCCACCCCCCACTCTCCGCTCCTGCTGCTGCTTCTGCCGCAGCGTTCCATCTAGATGATATATAGATGATTTTTGTGATTGATCAGCCTGTCCTCTTGTGCTTACTGCATGCAGGTATGCCTTCAGAGTGGGAAAACAGAAATGTGAGAAATGTGAGATGTAGTATTGGGTTTCTCAAGAAGAGTAAGCAAATTAGCAAGGTAGAAGCTGAACAACAACCAGTCCCATATCCCCCCTCCCACACATACAAAGTCTAGCAGGGGAGAGATAGAGCAAGAGAGAGCAAGAGAAGTGCAGGTTAGAGTGATGCAGAAAGACAGTGGGTACAATAAAGGAAGCAAAAAAGAACTCACCATAATGCAAGCTAGTAATCTGTGAGTGTGAGCATACAAAGATTGCTAATTCTAACCAAAAGAAAAGAAAAGAAAAGAAAACTAGTTCTGTGCAGAGTCTTCTTATGCAAACCATGAAAATGTGACCAGAAAATGTGCCTGCTGTCTTACTCTCAGACAAAAGATGACAAGTCGTGTAGAGGATATTGATCTCTTGACTAGATGTCTTGACAGAGTGTTTGGGAATAACCTTCACAGCTTTACAAAGTATGTGTATCATCTGTTTAGAGCTGAATTGCCATTGTAAAATTCATCAGGAGTAGATCCAAATGCAGCTGATGTATCCTTGGACAATAGATGTAAAGGATGGTGGAGATCTGTAGCTTCTGTCTCTCTGAACAGAGATAAGCAAGTTTATCCATATCAAGATGAAAGAAATGGACAAGGTTTCTTTGTTCAAAGCCAATGCAAAGGATTTCCATGATAATCTCAACTTTCCTCAAAATTATATTAGACAGAAAGCACAGAGGATGAGCAGTTGTTTCATCTCCTTTCAAGTGCTCATGGAACGAATATAAAAGTCATCTTCTCCACTGCATTTGATATTGGAATAGGTAAGGTAAAGGTATTCCCTGTTGACAAGATTGTCAAGTTGTGTCCGACCATAGGGGGCAGTGCTCATCTCTGTTACTAAGCCAAAGAGTCACTGTTGTCAGAGACTACTTTGTTATCATGTGGCCAATATGATTGCACACAATGCTGTTTACCTTCCCACTGAAATGGTACCTATTTATCTACTTGCACTTGCATGCTTTCCAACTGCTAGGTTAGCAGAAGCTGGGACTAGTGACAGGAGCTCACCCCATTATGGAGCACCTGGGCCTCGAACTGCCAACCTACCAATCTTGCAATCAACAGAGTCAGTGTCTTAACCAGTTGAGCCATTGAACCCATTGTGGAATAGACTAGGACATTAAAGATATTGGTGTGAATCCAATTATTAGGCCCAACTAGAATAGATCCATTGATCTAATGCAATATACATAAGTGCATTGGGATCTAACAATTGAATTTAGGTCAGAGATGGATGGACAAAGTGCAACCCTCCAGATGTTGATTATTGCATTACCTTTGCTTCCAGCATAGATGTGGGATATTGCATTCACCCATCACCAGACAGCAGGAAGACTGTTTGCAACCCAGGCTTCTTCCACAGCTTTTCAAGAACAGGAAAATCCATTCATGAAAAGATGTGAGATAAGCCCAGAGAAGCCTGGCTTGCAAACAGGATGCCTGCTGCCTAGGATGGGTCAATGTGATAAGATCCGCCTCCTTAAAGTTACATCCCACATCTATGTGGGGAGCAAAGGTAATGTGATAGGGCCTTTGGAGACTGACAGAAATAGTGCAAATTGAATCCACTTTAACTGCCCTGACTCAGTGCTAGGGGATCATGGGAACTGTAGTTTATTGTGGCACCAGAGTTCTCTGACAGAGAAGGCTCAATGTTTCAGAAAAAAATACAATTCCCATGATTCCCTAGCACTAAGCCAGGGCAGTTAAAGTGGACTCAATTTGCACTATTTTTAGCAGTCTGCAAAGGCCCTATATAATCTCCATTGCTGAACTGCAACAGCTATTGGCCTTTGCCATCATACTTAATTGCGTGGAATGCTGGTAGTTGCAATGTAACATCTGGGAGACTGCATGATTCCCACCACTACCCTATAATGCTGGGCAAAATGCATCAAGAATAGCTATGCACAAATACGAAAGGAGTTTTGTTTGCCAATTCCCTCTTTCCTGCCCACAAGTAATGACTTTCATGTAAAAGTGCTGTAAATTGATGTACTTTTAATTGTTGTAAGCCACCCCAATTGTTTTTAACAGAGAGGCAGGGTATAAATTTATTATTATTATTATTATTATTATTATCATCATCATCATCATCTCTGGGCAAATTACATTTTGTTCAATTTAGTACCATACGTGTTTCCATTGTTCATAGCTTTTTTCAGTGGTTTCTTTTAGGTTAATATTAAATGTTGTTACACACATTTCCTCATTTGTCTCATAAGCTACATAACATTCAAGGTGTCTGGGTGCAAAATCATTCTCACTGTATCATAATGTAAGTGTAAAAAAAAATGCCCAGCTATTTGTGCTGCAGTCCGGTACCCCAACATGAATTACTTCTAGTCTGAAATACATTCATGTTGAATGCAATGGGACTTATTTTAGTTAGACCTCAGCTTAGAAACATTACTTTCTTTAATTGCACAGAATCCCCCAAACCAACATGGCTGGTGTGCTTGTGTGGCTTAGTGATGATCAGCTGGGAATTCTGGAAGATATAATTCAAAAAAGCAAAAAAAAAAAGTTCTAAAGCAGCAATAGAAAAGGACATTGTTGTTTATTGTTGGACATAAGTATAAAAGTAAAATAAAAATAAAATGAAACTAAAAGTATAAAAGTAAAATATAGTAGTACAATATTTTCAGTTCTAAACTCCAAGTCTACAGCTATTGAAAAGAGTTGGGAAAAAGGGTAGTACATTTGGCAAGTTGATTTTTTAAAATTTTTCAATTAATCTTCTTGACATAACAAGCTAATACTTTGAAACTAGATTAAAAATTGCAGAAGTTGATTTACCACAGAACTGCAAAAATATTGCAGGGTTTCTGAATGTTCATTGCTATTGTGTAACAACATATACAGATTTTTTTAAAAATCCCTAGAAGAACTTGCATAATATTTTGATATTTTGACAATATTGTTTTATAACAATATTCTGATTTATAAGGAAAACATACTTTTCACTTAAGAGACATGGTTTTCCAAACTTAGCAGCTGCTGCCATAAACCAGAGACCTATGGGTTGCTTGCCTTGGTTTTACCACCACCACCACCACCACCCAGTATGTCAGCATGACTTAGACACTGGAGTTACATTATAAGAGAAGTGATTGATGAGGCATCCAGTGAACCCTTTTGTGAGATTAAACTAGATCAGTTTGAGTTGGTGAGTACTGATGATG
>CM034708.1:169475559-169490390 GCA_020142125.1 Phrynosoma platyrhinos | reverse complement strand
ATAGATCATGGAATCCTTCTGGAACGTCTGAGAGAATTGGGAATAGGAAGCACTGTTCTTCAGTCATTCCACTCTTTTCTCTCAGGCAGATTCCAGAGGATAACACTTGGGGACAGTTGCTCATCTAAAACAGAGCTGAAATATGGGGTTCCTCAAGGCGCCATACTGTCCCCAATGTTGTTTAATATTTACATGAAGCCGCTGGGAGAGATCATCAGGAGACATGGAGCAGGATGTTACCAATATGCAGATGATACTCAAATATTCTGCTCCATGTCTCGGTCTGCTGCCATGATGGCAGATGGCGATTCTCCCCTCAATCAATGCCTTGGAGCCATAATGGACTGGATGAGGAAAAACTGACTCAAGCTGAATCCAGATAAAATGGAGGTACTTACGGTAGGGGCCCCTAAACCAGAGATTGGGTTGCGACCACCAGTCTCGAATGGGGTCACGCTCTCCACCAAGGACTGTGTCCGCAGTCTAGGGGTGCTCCTAGACTCGTCGCTTCACATGACAGATTAGGTGAATGCAACAGTCAGGAGTACTTGCTATCAGCTTTGGCTGATACGCCAGCTGTGCCCATTCCTGGAAACAAGGGACCTAGAGACTGTAGTACATGCACTGGTAACCTCACGACTCAACTTTTGTAATGCACTCTACATGGGGCTACCCTTATACCTAACTTGGAAACTGCAATTGGTACAAAATATGGCAGCCAGGTTGATCACCGGAAGATCTAGGAGTGATCATATTACTCCGATTTTAAAATCTCTTCACTGGCTGCCTATTGGTTTCTAAGCACAGTATAATGTGTTGGTAATGACCTTTAAAGCCCTACATGGCATGGGCCCAACTTACCTAAAGGATTGCCTCTTCCCATATAATCCACCCCATTCCCTCAGGCCCTCTGGGAAGAAGCTTCTTCAGTCAACAAGAAATAGATTGGTAGTGACCTCCCAGAGGACATTTTCAGCCACTGCTCCCAGACTCTGGAATGTCTTACCGGAAGAGATCCACCAGATATCCAGCTTAAATGGCTTTAAAAAAGCCATCAAGATGGATCTCTTCCGGCAGGCTTATCCAGAAGAGACTCCCCCATTAAGAGCCCTTTTCCTCTAATATGTATCTCTGAGGAGTTAATTTGCCCCTGCTGTAAACTGGAGATGTTTCAGTGCCTTTGTTTTATTGTTTTGTTTTATTGTGTGTAAATGTTAGTTTTTAAATGATTTTGATTTAATTGTAATTTTAAGGGGGGGTTATATGATTGTTATAAA
This sequence comes from Phrynosoma platyrhinos, assembly GCA_020142125.1. Taxonomy (NCBI): domain Eukaryota; kingdom Metazoa; phylum Chordata; class Lepidosauria; order Squamata; family Phrynosomatidae; genus Phrynosoma; species Phrynosoma platyrhinos. The sequence continues at coordinate 169,489,113 of CM034708.1, read as the reverse complement.
ATGTGGGCTGTACTTTTAATGTAAGCCACCTTGATAGCTTCAGCTAAAGGCAGGGTATAAATAAAATTTTATAATTATTATTATGATTACTTTTGAAGATGTGGTAGGTAAGAAGGTATCTAGGACTTTCTTGCACAATAACTTTGCATAGGGTGTGAAAGGGCATCCAGAGGCTCCCAGGTGCAGCTCCTCCCCCTTGGCCACTGAGTGGCCCTGGGCATAGATCTAAACAACCTCCAGTTCCCAGGAAAGTAACAAGAGCTTCCACGTTCCCAGGAAAGTAACAAGAGCTTCCACCATTGTCTGAGGTAGCAATGACTGCTTCTTCTTTTACAGGTGTGCAATAGCTTATAGGTGGCTTTTGGGCTCAGTTCCATGGCCAGTTATTAACCTAAGGGAAAGACCTGAGCCCAAGATCTTCTCACTGCACTCATGTAATCCATGATGAAGAGCAACCCTCCCTCCACAGCACTTTCATTTATTTTATATTTTATTTATTTATTAGTTTGTTTGTTTGTTTGTTTTATTTCTATCCCACTTTTCTCCCAAAAAGGGACCCAAGGTAGCTTACAATATAAAACACATTTAAAATGTTTAAAAACAATTAAAATAACCTAATGAAAACACTAGGTTAAAATTTAAAACATACAAAAGTTAAAAACACCCCCCCCCAAAAAAAAATAAGTATGCTATTATAAGTATTCTGGTGGAAATTTTGGGCCCTTTCAAACTACACAGTTACAGTTTTATGATGTGATTTTAACTGCAATGCCAACATCCTATGGAATCCTGGGAGTTGCAGTTTAGGAAGGGATATTTGGAATTCCCAACCACAGTGTTCTAGTATCTCACCAACCTACAAACTCCAGGATGCAGCCATGACAGTTGCAATGAAATCATAGTACTTATTGGTGTTATGTGAAACAGTGCATACTCTCCACCAACACTACTATTGGATCTTAACTATAGAAATAAGAGGATATCCAACCCCAAATACTTACCACAATATGGAAACGGAGGGTTAGGTCTTATGGGGGAAAATCCCTTGATATCCTGCACTTAGGCTGGCACAAAGAGAAGGAGCTGAATAAGAAATCTGCAGGTGTAGCAACAAGATCAGCACTAACTTTTATTCTTACAGCCCCCACTCAGCCTATCTCTGTGTGGCCAAGATTGGATGGAAACTAGTCTCATCCCCATGCCGGTTGATCACCTGTGCTCATAAATCTTTACTTTAGGACCAAAGTGACAAGAGTATTATCTGTATTTCTCTAGATACTGAAGCCCTAAACAATATTTTATCTCATGGTTAGATTTAAGCCTTTACACAATCTAATTTTAAAAGAGACAGCCCAACCATAAAGTCCATTTTTGACAACACTTTACAGTAATATTTCAGTGTCATATTTTAGTAAGATAAGGAAACACTTGACCTGCTCCCATAAATTTACTTTTATTGCAGGATATAGCACAGAAAGGAGTGAAAATGTTAAGAAGAGAGTGTACATTCACTCACATGCTTCTCTGTATGTAGTATATATGCTTTAGCTAATCATAGAAAATAAACATAGCAAAAACAAGAAACTGGATTTTAAAAAAAATCACAAGAGGATGGAGATATGAGGATGGTCAGCTTAAACGAGGAGTAAGCGCCTCTAAGGATCAGAAGGCCACACTGTCCGTACAAACCCACAGGGAACTAGAGCCTCACCTCCACCACTGCCACTGAATTTTTGGTGAAAAGGTGAAGCTGTACTTATAACAATGTCTCTTTCCTTTAAAATAAGGCATGTCTTCCTTGTGCAGCTTATTTACAAGCATATTGGCACACCTGGGCAGCTCTTAGAAGGCCAAACCTGCTTTCAAACAAGGTGCAAAAGAAGCATGACTCTTCTTTTAAAAGGAAAAATGACACCATTGAAGATAAAATGCCTCTTTTTGCCACTCTTTTCCCTAAGGCAGCAAGGAGATGTTACTCTTTAGAAAATTTGTAGGGCTACAATAAAAGGATAAGGGTTGCATGCTGCTCATAAGCAATGGATTGCCCATTCCTGTCCTAGAACAATAGGTGAACAGTGTAATTTGGCAAAGTGAATCTTATTGAGCAGGAATAAGCATAAAGTCTTCAGAAATCTACTGGCAGATTTCTCAGCTATACATAATAGAGTAGCAAGTCTTTCGCAGTAAGGATGGGTAAATTTTTCCTTTAATTCATTTTGTGATGGAAACCATACCAAAACAATTGCAATTTGTTTCCCTCAATTAAATAGAAATAAGATAGTGGCTGAGATCTTCCATCATCAATATAATTATAATTACAGTGATGAATCATCATGTTTATATTTGAAGCTGATTCCACCCCCCTACCACCTTGGCAATACCCCAATCAAAGTGTTTCTGGGGTGCTGTAAATTGGGTTGCAATGCTCTTCTATTTGTGGGGTACGTTGGCATCAGGCAGCTGGAGAGGCTTGGAATCATAGAATCATAGAGTTGGAAGCAGCTTTCATGGAGTGCAGTGTAGGATCTTCAGTTAAAGCATCCCCAGCTGGTAGTTGTCTATCCCTTTTTTAAAGACATCCAGTGAGGCATCTTATACTTTAATTCAATGTGTAAGTCTTTTGATAGATAGATCCTGGCAAAGCCTGGATTTTGGATGCAAATATAGCATTCAAATTTCCCTGGCAAATTCTGTGAGCTTTAATTCTAAAAACTCCTAGCTCCAATTACCTTAGAGGAAAACCTATTGAACTCAGTCAGACTTACTTTCATGCAAACCTGCATAAGATTTTCCTGTAAGACCTGATCCAGTCAATTAAAAGGCAGGGATTTGCTTCTTCATGGGTAAATGTAGGATTATACACTAAACAGAAGAGTGTGGCAGCTGATTTAAAAACAACACCAGTATGGTTAGAAAGAGTTCAGTTGTTCATGTTTTCTCTGTCTACCAAGGACAGGATTAGAAGCTATAGGCTGAGGCTGCAGAAATAGAGACAGGCTATTAGTGAAATCTATATGAGCAGTTTGATCTTGGAATTATCCACTATTGTGCTGAACTCTGCATCTATACAAGGTTTTTTTAATTTTAAAAAAGAGGAGATGGGAGCACATGGGTTTGCAGAGAGAGGTGTGCACAATTTATGCATTTCACTGTACTACTATCCTTGATGTGTATACTGCAAGCCTTAATATTTCCAAGGGACAGAGAAGGGGAAATGTTTTTTTTTTCTTTTTTGTACCTGACAGAAACAGATGTGTGCTGTATAAAGTGGGTTTCATTCTACTAGTAGTCATCTTCTAACATATGGCCAACAAATGTTTAGTGCACTCTCTTCTGAAAAAAAGAAACAACAATATGTGCTGTGGCTAAAACCCTTTTTACATCTGCAGTGGGTGTATATGGCAGGCAAGTTGAAACACAGCCACAGGAAGATGGCTCTGTATGACAAACAGGGCAAAAAAAACCTTCACAACACCATTCCTGGTGTGTTCATTATTTTATTGCAACCTTTAGAGAGGATATCAATTATAAGAAATTTGTGAGCTGTTTCATGCCTATGAACAATCCTCTATGTCACTACATTCCAAATGGCCACCCTGACACTATCTACATGTGTGAATTGACCTCTCAGAGCTCCTTCAGATTTCCAGTAGTTCCAATAATTCTCAAGCTACTCCATTTCTCTTGCTTACACCTTCTTGTCCCCACATTCAGTCAAAGCTCATTCATTCTCAGGGTTTGGTCCTTTTCTCTCTTTATAGGTGGAAGTATGTTGTGGTCAGGGTTTCTGCCCCTTCCAGGAACTATAATGACACAAAGAGAAGGATCTGAATAAGAAATCTGCAGGTGTGGCAACAAGATCAGCACTAACTTTTATTCTTACAGCCCCCACTCATCCTATCTCTTTGTGTGGCCAAGGATAGGGTGGAAACTAGTCTCATCCCCATGCCGGTTGATCACCTGTGCTCATAAATCTTTACTTTATGGACCAAAATGACAAGACTATTATCTGTATTTCTCTAGATACTGAAGCCCTAAATAATATTTTATCTCATGGTTAGATTTAAGCCTTTACACAATCTAATTTTAGAAGAGACAGCCCAACCATAAAGTCCAGCACTGACTACTCCACCATACAAGCATGATTGAATTTTCACACTGGAAATCATAGCACAACAGAAGCAGAAAAGAGGCTCATTAACAGACTTTTGCCGTGGAGAGGGAGGCGTCACAAAGAATAACCACAATACACTCAACTGGAAGGAAAAGGCCACAGCTTTTATTGAAATACACCTGGCAGGTAGGGTTGGCCCAAGTGTATGAAGTCTGGATCTGGCATTGACCAACCCACTGTTGATTGATGAACCAAGTTTCCTGGTCACAGCCAAGCTTCAGGATGACAGAGGAGTAACCGACTGATTGAATATTCACATCTCAGGCAACTGGTTAATCGCATGTATGCATCTCAGGCCCTTATCACTGGGGGACACTGATCCTACAGCCCTGGATCCCAGAGGGACTCCTGATCCAGTGCTCTGCAACACAGGAAACCATGCCCACCAGATCTGAGACCTCATGCTACCACCACAAAAGGATGGGCCTACTCCCTGGCCCACCTTCCACACCTGAAAGCTGTACCTCCCCCCATTTTAACCTTAAGGCAAGCAAGAGTCCAGACCAGGCCAGATGTAACCAGCAAATCTTCCAAATTTCTACCTGCCCATTTGTTTTATTGAGCCCACAGGCAAGCCACATCCCATCGCAGTTTTGGTGGCCCTAATGCAGAATGAATGCCCCCAAAGTCCTTATCTGGGAGCCTGGTATGCTGTAAGGCCAAACGAAATACTGATACCACTTGGAATTGTGTTAGCATAGAGTCATCTTTGTGGGTGAAAAGAGGGCTTTCTGTCTGGTGGCTGGATGCCACATATCTGTGTAAAATTTGGACTGGGTGCAGGTGGCAGCTGTGTAGCCTTCTCAGCACGATGGAGGACCCTTTGCCAAACTGGTCACACTTTGACTGTGAAGAACTAGACAAACAGTGTTTCTCACAAAAGAAACATCCTCCCTGTTCAGTGCACGTTTTGACCTAACCAACCTATAGGAAGGAACCAGCTTGCCCACCCACAATGCCCCAAAGAAGGCAGTTACAAAGGCAGCACAGAAAAGGCTGGCCTTGTCTCTGAAGTGGCAGACCCACTCAAGCTGCATAGAGAGCCTGAAGAGTACCTTAAAGCAAATAGGTCTCCTGCCACCCTGCCCACGGATGCCCTCCTCCAGCCCTCCAAGACCTTCCTAACTAGGAAGAATGAAAATGGGTCCTGGAATCTCCCAAGTTTGGAGAAGAAGGAGATACCGGTCAAGTGGACTGACATGGTTTGGGGTGCGATACCAGACACCCCCAACCAGACCAGGAATTACAAGACAGTATGGGACCAGACTGGCCAGTGGGCCCATAGGTTAGTCTCCCCAAAGAAGGTGAACAGCTAAGAAACAGCTCTCTTGCATGCTCTAAGGGTAGCTGGGGCCAGTGAAGACAGGAAGCCCTACATCATGGCAAGTTTACAATCTCCCATAGTTCCTCTGGGAAGGGTGTGGGTGAGGGTCTGCTCCAGGTGCCAATTGACAGAACCTGGCCTCCAGAAAATGAGATGTTATTTTCTGCAATGTTATTTTCGAGGCCAGGCATGAAACAAGTCCTGAAAGTGATGTTTTTGTGGAGACATAGCAAAACAAAATGACAAACCAGGAGCATGACCCTCTCTGGCTTAGAGGTTGGTGGTTGAGGATTCTGACTATTGCCTGGTTGTCACACCATAAACAAACTGCCTTGTTGGCAAAGGCATACACACACCCCAGATATGGACCACTACCAAAATAGGAAAAAACTCAAGAAAATTAAAGTCCCGGAGGATCGCCCCTGTGCCCAGTGAATGGGCCAGCATTGGGTACACCAGTGGCCCTGGAAAAGATGCCAAAGCCCCACCTCCTCCCAGCATCTGAATACACCTGAAGGCCCTGCTCCAAGTCCCAAGGCCATTGCCACGGCAGACCACATTGTAAACTTTGAGGAATCCTCCCACAAGCCAAGGTCCTGCTTGATAACTTTAGTGAGTCAGATGTGGTGGTGTCCAGCCCTGAACCCCACTGTGATCCCTGCCAGCTGAGCACAGGACACTCTACCTGAGGAAACCACCCTGCAAGCAAAATCTAGGTGTCCCAAGATTGCCTGTATCTCTTTGAGGGTCTCTTTTTGGGTGGAAAGGGGGGCCTGGATCATGGAGCAGAGGGTGTGGAGTTTGTCCTCTGGGAGGTGGGAGATACCTGCCATGGAATCCAGCTGGATTCCAAGATAGGTGATGGATGTGGAAGGGCCCTCAGTCTTTTCTGCCACAAGGGGGACACCCAGTTCAGCAGCCAATGTTTGGAACGTGGACAAGAGCTTGGCACAACCATCACTTCTGGCCTCCACAGTGAAAAGGAAGTCATCAAGGTAATGGGTGACCAAAGGGGACATGGATCAGCTTTTAACCTCCCACTCTAGGAAGGAACTGAAAGTCTCATACGCTGCAAGCTGACAGAGCAGCCCATGGTAAATACCACTGGCACTCAGATTTGGAAGCATAGCAGACCAAGCAAAGGTCTGGGGGGATGGAGTCATTGACCAAAACCCCAGTGGGGGACAGGGAGTGGATGAGGCAGAATTCCCCCAGGGCTTTCTTGGGGACAACTGCCGGGGGGAACCTAGAAGTTGGGCAGGGGTGGAGTGTTGAAATGGCCTGCCACCCTGCCAGCCTCACACTCCTTCAAAATTTTGTTCTTAAGGACTTGTGGCATGTTCTGGGCAGTTCCATGCATTCAAGGCCACTCTTGGACCCACAGGGGAGATTCTGAAACTTCAGGTGAAGCCCTCTGCTAGAAAGGTGGCCACCTCCCTGTAGTGGTAGTTGTTGAGAAGAGGGAGCAAAGTGACTGGTGTTGGGGCAAGGTCAAAACACTGCCAGGCAGCCTCAGCATGCTCATTTTGGACCCCTACCCCTCTGGTTCCAGAGCTGGAAGCTGTGTCCTGCTTGCTGGAGGCTGCTGGACTGGGGCATCCCACTCAAAAGGGCTGTTGGTCACTAGTTGGTTGGGAACATGCTAACTTAGCGTGTGGACCCATGCAAAGCTTGCAGCTGTGCTTGATCTTACAATGGGCCCAGACACATTTTCCCAGGTTGAACTCCCAGTGCAAGAGCCTACAGGGGTCCCTCTTTCTTGCCCACTTGGAGGCCCTGAGGGGGTCCCCATTATCTTTGGCATGGGGACCCACCTCAACCAGCCAGATCTCACTGTTGATGAGGGCCCACCTGGCCATGCTGGTCTAGAAAGCCCACTGGCAGAAGATAGTGTCATACAAAATGGCTGCAGCCTCCTCTGCAATGACCCTTAAGGACATTGGCCATATAATTTGCAAGGTGCCATCCTCATTCCGGATTAGTTAACAACATTACCCCCATGAAAACAGAATAGCCCTCCATCCAGTTGGTGAAAGAGCACTCAACAGGGTAAGCCTTGGACTCCCACTTGCCCTTCTTCTTGGAAATGATGGCACCACTCTCCTCCCCCATGGGCTTCAACAAAGTGAACATGCCTACATAGTACCCTATGAGGATATGCTTCCTAATCTTTTTGGACAGGTGAAGGCCTGGAGTAGGGAAGACCAGGGCCTGCTGGTCCACCCACACACCCTCTAAACCCAGGCATCTGATCCTATGCTTTATGGCCCATGGAGGTAACCCCAGAACCAAAGCTCCTCCCAACTAATACTTATCCCTGCCTAATGTCTGATTTGAGAACTCACCATCCCCATCCCTTTTGTTCCTGACAACTCTGTTGTGAGCCCTCTTGCTATTCTTTTTGGCACTGTGCCTCCGCTTTCACTCTTTGTGCTTGCTGCCAGCAGAGAAAGCCATGAATGTCATGCTGCTTCTGGAACCACTGGAGGAGGAGCTGCTACTGAAGCTACTAGGAGAAGACTCGTGGTGCATTTGCCTCTGCCTCTTAGCCTAACCACGTTCCCAATCTCTCCCTGATTTGCCTCTTCCAGGCTCACATGGGGGGGAGGGGCTGGTGCACTCAGCCCAGGGGCTGGCAAGGCACCAGAACACCCAACCTACTCCATGAAGACTGAGAGGGTGCATGTAAAAACCCATCAACACCTCCTTGCCCAATGCTGCTGTTCCTCTGTACCATGTGGCCTTAAATAGACCTGTCAGCCAATCGGGTGCAGAGAGGCCTGGAAGTCCCCACCCTTCCAACCTCCTATCCAATCATGGCACCTCTTTGTTCCAGTGCTGGCCAATGGGATGGCACTTCTGATCCCCCATTGCATGCTGGGAGTTGTAGTCCTAGCCCTGAGCCTGAAGCACCACCCTCCCCCAGCCCAGGCAGCCTCAGAGGCTCTCCAGCCCACCCCAATGCCTGCTGGGGGATCACCAGGCCCAACAGCTCCCCCCATGGCAACCAAGCTGGCCTGGTGAGTCATATTATTAAAAAGAAGCACATTTCAGATGATCTTCCATGGGAGAAGAACAGAACAGTAATAGAATCATGTGGCAAGCCCCTTCCAGAGGCACATTTATCCTGATGTCATTGTGCATTGCTTACCTGGTGTGCTAAAACCCCCAGGAATTCATGGGGAATAGACTGGAACGGGATGGCATCACTTGCATCTTTTTTTTAAAAAAATCCTAATAAATAGAAGTGCAACTCCCAAGGCTTTTGCCAGTCTGCATAAGCCATTACAAGGTTAAATAAGCATCAGTTTCTATGAATTCAGTTCACCTATTTGTGGAATGGCCTTTGCTACCCCATATTGGGTCATTCAGCCACTCTAAAATTATGCTTCCTGACTCATGGCTGTTTTAGACCATAGAAACAAATAGAACTTAACTCTTCAATCTAATGGCTCCAAACAGACTTGGATTATCTGGTTTCTCATTCATTATGAGACTTGCTGGTGCTAAAGACTCTCATTCATTCAATGATAAAACCATGCACAAAGCCATGACAAGTTTTGTGCAGTGCCTGCATCTCCTCAGACCTCTGTTCCAACAAGCTCATGAATACCTACTTGTCTGAAATGCATTGCGACCCTCCTGTGGTATGTAATGAAGATAATTTCCACTGTAAATGCAGGGAAGACGTTTAATTCAAACCCGGTACTTCTAATTAGTTATAAATGGCAGGAACTTTGCTTCCACACTCTCTTTTTTTACATTTTGATGTCATTTTAAACATAAAGGTTGAGTGGTTGTAACCTCTCCACTATTGCTTTCCAATAGTTAAGATTTTTTAAAATGCCTTATACAAGAACAAACCTCCTGGGATGACTGGAGGAATTTTTGGAATTACAATAATATAAGTAAATGAACGGGAAATTATGACTAAGTACAGCATGAATTCATTTCTTACAAAAGCTTGGGAATTACCTCTGGGGCTACAATACCCAAAATCCACAGGTAGGCATGGCCACTGACCCTATTGCCCAGGGATTCTAGGATCTATGATCCAAAGGCATAGCTTTTCCAAGTTCTGCTAATGATACCCTAATAAAACTTATCTGGAAATTGATTTGGCATGTTCCACATGCTACACCTTTAAATATGATTATGTGGAAACTTTTCAAAATATTAAAAACACATTTTGCAATAAGAAACAGTTTCATTTTTTCAACAGTAGACAGCTGACTTTTCCTTCCTCTCACCCTCATTTTTATCTATGTGGCACATGGATCCCTGAAGGACTAAATGTTATATAGACTAATACAAACATTTTTTCATTATGATTTGTCCAATCTCTAGCGCTATTTTAATGTACCAACTGCTTCACAGGGATGATCTTTTTCATAGGGACTTCAAAGTGATGCTGTCTTGATTCAGTCTTCAGGTTTTACAGTTTTTAAAACAAGGTATTTTATAAGCTGCTAATCCCGAGGGTCCTTTCCTATTCTCTCTTCCTCTTGCCCTCATTCTATTTTCTCCAAGCTGACTGTAGAGACATTTCTGGCAAGAAAAGCAATGGTAATTAGTAAATAATTTGAAAAAAGATATGCCTATGTTAGCTTTCAAGTTACACAGAGACAAAATGCCTTCCTTTCTAGGCAAATGATACTTTCTAAATATCATTCTAAAAACAGAGAGATAATTTAAAAGCAAAGAAAATGATGCTCATTTACTGAATTCTACATTTTTAAAGAGTAGTAGCTTTGAGCTTTGGACTATGACTCTGGAGACCAGAGTTCAAATCCCAGTTTGGCTATGTAAACCCACTGGATGATCCTGGGCAAGTTGCACTCTCTCAGCCTCAGAGGAAGGCCATGGCAACTCCTTTTAAAGAAACGTGCCAAGAAAACCCCATTATAACTTTGCCTTAGGGTTGCCATATGCCAGAAATGACTTGAAGGCACATAACAATGTTTATAATAGATGAAAAGAGCTCCATTAGATGAAAAGAGCTCCATTAGAAATTCTGGGGAAGGGGTGATGAAGTAGGATCTCCATAGATGGACAGTACAATTGAGATAGCCAGCTGAAGTCCAAATCAAGGCAGGCTTTTAACCCAGAATGATCATTTATAACTCAGTCTTCTTGCATCGCTCCCTTTGCATAAGTGAAAATTTGAAAGACTGATATGCAACATTCAGAGAAGTACAAGCTTTTCACTTGTACTCCTCAGAAATTATTAATGTACTTTGAAGAACAAGGACGAATCTAAACTTGGGTAGCTTTCTGAGCCAATCAAATGGCTTGGAAGAATTTCCCAGCTTGCCCTTACCCCAAAGCTACTGCCATCACTCTGCAATGCACCCCTCCCAGCTATTTCCTACCCTTGTCTCAAATCTGTGGAAACAGCAGCAGGACAGCACACCAAACAGAAAGAAAGGAGTTTCTTCTCCTACACTCTGAGTCATGGGGTATCTGTGTGTCAGGGTCTATAGAAAATGTAGAGCTCAGTGAAGCTCTTTTTTTTTTTTTTTTTTTGACTGCAGTTCATAGAATTCCCCAGTCAGCATCCAAATGAGTGCTAACCTAGAAAGAGCTGTACTTCAAAAAAGCAACTTTTCTAAGTTCTAGATTTCCCAAGGGCTTTAAAAAAGAAAAAGAAAATTCAAGCAGTAGAAAACATGGAGTTTTAAAAAATTATGCCTCGTTTTCTCATTTGTTTTCTAAACTTCTCTCACGAGAATTTCACAAGCAGCTCTAAAGACAATGTGGTTGATAAATCTCATGACAAAGAAACAAACTGAACCAGCTGAACCAAGAGTTTTTAAGTGTTTCTCATCTTTACTTCTGTTATACTATAATCTTATGTTCAGTCCCTGAAACCTAAAGTATTGTATTGCCTAGGCAAAAGACAAGATCCCTCCACCCCATTCCGCATACAAAAAGTGGAATGGCCGTAACATTTTTGCTTCAACACTGTGATGATCATCAGCCTCATAGCTCCAGGTAAGGTGCAGGGCAGGCAAAAGCTCTGTTGTCCAACAGAGGAGTATAGCTGGAGTATTCCTACTACTTCCCTCACACACAACTCCAGCATCTGCCCTCCTGAGGCAATTGCCTCAGCCTAATAGCAGTATTAGCCTCCTCTCTGATAGCCAATGCACAGTAAGATGTGGACAATTGCTCTATCAAAGTAATGTCCTCTTGGCTTGGGGTTCTGGCATGAGATTAATTGCATGAATGTTGGCAACTATCAAAATATGACATACAACACAAGGTTGCTAAAATATTGGGGGGGAAACTGAGGAGAGAAGCTACAAGACTTGATATATGTCTGCTGTACAACACAAAAGCATTTTGCCCAGTGGAAAACAAGCCATATTACCATAGCTCTGTGTGCTTAGTATTTGCATTCAAAAATCTCCAAGTAGCTAGAAGTAACTGAGGCCTCATCTGTACTGCATAAATAATGCAGTTTGACACCACTTCAACTCCCATGACTCTGGAGTTTATAGTCCCAGGATTACATAGCATTGAGCCATGACAGTTAAAGTGGTGCCAAACTGCATTATTTCTGCAGTGCAGATGTGTTGCTCTCAAAAAATCAGAAATAATTACCTTTGAAATCATAAATATAACTGATGGCCAGAATCTTGTATCGTGACTTTGGTACTTTCTACTACAAGTACTAAATCTGTTGATTGTGATGGCCTTAATTGGTACTGTAATTTTAACATGAAATTAAATCTGTTCAGTATGTTTGAAACCCCCTTTGAAAGCTAAATAGAAAAAGCAGAAAATAGATACATACAATTAATTCAAACCATTATAAAGTAAACCTTGATGATTTATCTTTATAACTGTATCACTTTATTGCTCTTGAGATGGAGTCTTATCATAAATTACTGGATAATTTTTGGAGCCTAACAACAAAAGATCAACAGGTAGTAACTATAATCTATAGAACAGGTTTCAAGTCAAATTCCATGCAAAATGGAATGAACTGGCAATTTTCAGAAACAAGGCTGATGTCTGATTATTGGTGCTAAACTTGTGTGAAAATGGCAAAGATGTCAAGTTGTTGAAATATCAGTTTTTGATAAAATTGGTTCATAAGTGTGCATTCCAGAGGGAAAGATAAACAACAAACCACAAATATGCATAATCCCTGTTCAAATGGAAGTTGAGGTATTTGATTAGAAAGTCCCCAACCTTACTATGTTCTTTGCTTTATATGGCCTTCCAAATTTGGTAACTCTGTCATCATGCATATGAATTTAAACATAACAGATAGATTAACACTTTAAATTGTAAAATAATTATGAGCTGATGCCATTAAGCAGAGCGATAGCTACCTTTTCAATAGGCAGTCTGCCATCTCAGTATTATGTACAGCAACACTGTTGGCACTACATTAACATGAATTGGTGGTAAGAGCAACATTAGGAGCAATACATGACATACAACATTCATTTCATTTCATCCCTGGATCTAAACCATATGTCCAGGACGTGGCAGCGGCATTCTGGGGGTGCTTCTTGATTCGTCGCTCCTGATGACAATTCAAGTAAATGCGACGGTCAGGAGCACCAGTTATCAGCTTCGGCTGATATGCCAGCTGCGCCCTTTTCTGGAAGTAAGGGATCTTGAGACCGTTGTGCACGCGCTGTTAACCTCATGCCTGGACTTCTGTAATGCGCTCTACATGGGGCTACCCTTGTGCTTAGTTCAGAATTTACAGCTGGTACAAAATATGGCAGCCAGGTTGGTTTCGGGAATATCTAGGAGGGACCATATTACTCCTATTCTAAGGTCCCTCAACTGGCTGCCTATCAGCTTCCGGGCTTGGTACAAGGTGTTGATTATCGCCTTTAAAGCCCTAAATGGCTTGGGTTCAAGCTATCTCAGGGACCGCCTTCTCCCATACAATCCTCCCTGCACTCTCCAGTCCTCTGGGAGGAATTTACTGCAGCCTCAAAAATCTAGGCTTGCGGCTACCTCCCAGAGGGCTTTCTCGGTTGCCGCCCCTAGACTCTGGAATGACCTGCCGGACGAGATCCATCAGTTA
>CM034708.1:169456806-169475459 GCA_020142125.1 Phrynosoma platyrhinos | reverse complement strand
TTATTATTATTATTATTATTATTATTATTATTATTATCATCATCACTGGTGGTAAGAGCAGCATTAGGAGCAAAGTGATAACTTATACTTTGTTATTTTTCTGCTTGTGCCCCATTACTGCTTTGCTGCTCAGGCTTTCTCAGAGGAGAATGTCTCCTTCTTCCTGTTTCACATTCAGCGGTTGTGAGAAAATGTAAGGTCCTACTCAGACCAAATCTCAAGCCTTCCTTTATTTCAATTAAATTGAGTTTGCCTTTATGAACTTCGGAGCTTGACTGCCTCTTTCAAAGAGACTAACATTTCGCTCATCTGAAGAAGCCTGGAATGTGACAGGGGAAAGGGAGGAGAAATAAATCAAAGCAGATAGCAATTCGCCAGATGTAAAGTATTTTCCTTCATCCCCCTCCCCTACTCCCCTCATCCCTAACACATACGTACTTCTTTTTCCTACCAGAAATTTTGGAATGTTTGCTGACATTTTAATTCCTTTATGTAGCAGGGGTACTGACATGCCATGCAAGCACATAAGGCTTTATCCTGCTCAGTGGGAGTTTTGTCTTGAATCCTTGCAAGGATCAACTGAACTTCACACACACACACACACACACACACACATCCATCAGTTTGAAATTTCAACTCAGTTTGAACTTCAGTAGATGCTATTCATACTTTGCAAAATGTTTACCAGTGTACTTGTAGGCTAGACTTGATAATATTGTCTGTATCCTGCACTTTGCTTTAGGATACAAATTAAGGCTATGGCCCTATCCTCATTTACATGGGAGTAACCCCCTCAAAGTCAGTAGAACATAATTTTTAGTGGACTGCCCTAGAACTGAGATGGCCAAAACCTCCCTTATATTTAAGGGTCATTCCATAAAATATCTTGCACAGCAGTGAATCACTCTCAGACACATAGTCTATGGTCAGTGATGGTTTAGATCCAGCAATGAAATGAATAGAATTCCATTAAGCCAGAGTTGGAGACTTTCGGGCCTCCAAATATGTTAGACTATAGCTCCCACAGCCCCTATGTTGACTGAGACCTCTGGGACTTGAACCCTAAAACATCTGGACAGCCAAAGGTTCCTTACCCCTGCAATATGAAATGTTCCTCTTTATGGAAAAAGGGGAGATTCTTTCACCTGACTCCATCTTCTCCCTGCAGACCCGGTCTCTCTCCAAGACTCATTTCCAGAAACTCATGAGAAGTGGAATCAGTGGGTGAAGAGAGACAAGGATATCTCCAAATGTCTCCCCTCTCCCTTCCATAAACACAAGCCTGTAAGGCCCCTGATTCCATCTGATCTTCGATGCTAAGAAGAGGCAGCCCTGGTTAAAACTTGGATGGGATACCATCAACAAATACCAGGTGCTGTGGGCTATTTTTCAGAGGAAGGAACTGGCAAACCACCTCTAAGTATTCCTTGCCTATGAAAACCCTGTGAAATTCATGGGATCACCATAAGTCATGCAAAATACCAAATATAATAGAAAGTAACTAATTATATAATGAACAAAAATTACACAACCAAAAAAGTAACTAGTAATTATATAATCATATGCAGAAAGTAACTGACACTGTTGAGCAAAACATTACTGACAAATAGTACTTATAATACCAGTACTTGTCTGAATTGCTAAGGTGCTAAATAAAGGTCCATGGAAAGAATTGTCTGTATTACAATGTCAAGCCTTGTTTTCTGGAGTAAACACTACTCCATTTCCTCTGATGTCAAGCTGTAGCAGTAGGATAATAACCAAACCAATTTCACAGACAGGCTGCTTTTGTAATGCCATACATACATAGCTGAACCATTTTTTCCTGACTTTTAAGCTTATCGCACAGCGCTTAAGGAACAAGAACAAAACAGAACACAAGAGAATGGAACAGAGCAAAAATGCATTTTACTGCACAGGAGAATGCCACCGATGCCGCCGGGAGTCCCCGATCCATTCCCCAGCCATTCCTGGCAGCCAATTTTTGAAGGACACTTCAAAATCATCCTTCAAAAATTGGCTGCCAGGAACAGTTGGGGAACGGATTGGGGAACTCTCAGCGGTATCAGTGATGTTCTCCTGTGCAGTAAAATGCGTTTTTGTTCCATTCCATTCCCTTGCATTCTGTTCTGCTCCCATTCTTCGAAGTGCCATGGGATAAGGTTTTTTATGGCTTTCTTTTTGAGACCCTCCTGTAGTTTTTTTGTCTCACTATAAGTCAACAGGCGACTTGAAGGCACATAGACACACCTGATGGAAAACCTGTTCTTTTTCCTTCTTGTATAGGGCCTAAAAACCCTAAAGGCACCACATCCTGTCTGATCTTGAAACCTAAGCAGTACCTGGTTAGTACTTGGATGGAGACTGCCAAGGAATGCCAAGTGCTGTAGACCATATTTCAGAGGAACAAACTGGCAAAACTACCTCTTAGTATTCCTTGCCTAGGAAACCTATGAAATTCAGGGAGTTCCCATAAGTCAATAGGTGACTGAAAAAGCACACACACATTTGAATGAAAAAGACACAATTTAGCACATGTGTAAAATCAACCAAGAAACCACCAGTTCTAAAGTGTGTGTGTGTGTATTAGAGAGAGGGAGAGGGAGGGGGGAACACTAACAGTGTATGAATGTAGAATTCAAAGACATTGCTGCTTACATCTGTCATCAAGACTGTGTTTCTGGGAAATCTCCCAGATTTTGCTAAATTTCCAATAGACACATAGTTCCCAAGCTGTCTTGTCAGCTTTTGAGGGCTACTTTGCATATTAAGCTGTAAGAAGCCCATATTTAATAATGAGCATCTTACATCCCATTAAGCAACCATGGCCAATCCCAAGTTCCATGCAAGTGGATCTATATTCATTAGTATCTGTTTGTCATTTTTGTCCATTACATGCTCAATATCTAAATAGGTGTGGAGAAATTTTGGCCTTCCAAATGTTTGGGACATCATTGTCCAGAAGTTCCATAAAGCATGACAATGGGAATTAAAGTCCAGAGCATCTGGAGGGCCAAAGATTTTATACACTGTTAGATTCCCACTTATGAGCTATATAAAATTTGGATGGATAGAGGACCCCATCCATCTCTAAAATGTAAAGTGTGAAGCACCCTGCATACATTTTCTGGTCAGATATAGCACTTGGCTAGAAAGATATAAGAAAGAAATCTCATCTTGAAACCTGTTAAGAACTGAGATGGAGCATGGTTTCTACTCTATCTTCCACTGCTACTCCCTACCTGTCTTGTGGAAATGATAATATTTCAAGTAGACAAACAATCCACTAAACTTTTTTAAACATACAGAATGACATATTGTTCTCAACAGATTTACACCGTCAAAGTAAACTACAGCAGCAAGTTGATTTGGTGAAAAGCCTTATTTCAGCAGCAGTACTTCCTATGCTAGTGGGTCCTTAAGTACAGATTCAATTAAATAACCTATTTTCCTTTTTAAAAAAATTAGTCCCATGTTGCAAATGAGTAGGTCATGGATGCTGCCTTTTGCTAATCCCTCAGTGTCACAAGATGTCCAAGACTAGCCTGTGTGGGTTACATAAACAATGGCAGGTTCATGGCTGTGATTAGCAACTGGGATCAATTAGAGATTGGGCACAATATTGAAAATTGTTCAGTGTGGCACAGCCTATTCCCATAGATCATATATTTATTGCAAAGCTTTTACCTGCTCCTTAAAACTCATGGGGGGGGGGGCAGTCCTGGAACAAAACCCCAGTGAATATCCAAAACCCACTGTACAATGTTTTGCTTTGTGTTCCCAATCCTCTCTCTCTCTCTCTCTCTCTCTCTCTCTCTCTCTCCATAGAAATATAAACTAGGATTGTACACCCTCACCTGTTTATCCTCAAATGCAAGGATTAATAATCACTGTAGTTTTCTCTCCACCATTCTTCCATAATATTCTCCCCATATTCCAACATCCCAAAGTGTCACAGAGAAATTATTCTGTAGAGAAAAACATATGGGCGGTTTTCCATAGCAAATAGTGTTTTTGCACGTATACATTTCTCTTGTGAATAATGCCTACATAATAGTTTGAAAGAATCAAATGCCAAGAGAAAATTGTGCAAAATTCTCACTAGACTATTATTATTTCCAATAGGGTTTTCCAATTCTGGCAGGCTGTTTTTTGACCTCCAAATGAAAAATTATGAGCATTCTTTCCACCCTAATGTAAATGTATATACATATAACCATATATATGTATTCACATAGCATTATCTATAAAGTATTTCATGCAGGCCTAGCTACAGTACATGTCTCAATTAGAGCTTGGAAATCTTACTTTTTAGACTATAGCTTCCAGAATCCCCAAGGCAGCACATCCATTGGCCATACTAAGTGAGAGATTGTGGGAGTTATACTAAAAAGAGTAACATTTTCAAGTGCTGTGTAAAGGCATGAAAAGTTCCTCATCTATGCAGCAAAAGCAGACTTCATTAAAGCAAAGAATTGCTAGCAGTCAAACTACAGCCATTTACAGCTGAGTGTTATTAGCCTGTCTAAAACACAAAGCAAAAAAAGCAAACTTAATGCAGAAACAAGGAATTAGTCCAAAGATGCTTTAGTACTGTGCTGTAGGCCAAGGTCAAACACCAAATGGTCTTTCTCTCAGATCCAGGAAGCTCTACACAGCACACCATTAAATAGATAGGTTCTGAAAAGGTTAAAATTCCAGAAACTCCCATCATATCTGTTGGGACAAAATGTTAAGAACAGAGCATTAGCAAATCATTACATGCATGGCCTTTTGGGAAAACCTCCCAGCCCATATGATGCCAGGTCTTCCAGCATCTCCCATTTGTTAACTGGCGGAATGCTGTATTTCATTCACTGCACAGAGCTTGCTAAAAGGTTTCTCTTTACAGCACTGACATAACAAATGCATTTTCCTCCGTAGACTTCCTGTTTAATAGAGAATAAGGAATTTTTCTTGTACCCCACACTGACATCAAGCAATATATAGCAGATGTACTACTTTTACAGGTTTATTCTTTTTGCAGGTTTTACAATCATATTTCATCAACCAGTACAATAAAACATAATTTGGCTATTTGTTTAAGAGGGCTTCTGGAACTTGGCACATGGTGGCTGTATTTAATCTTCAAACATGCTTATGCTTAAATGTTACCATTAAATAGCATATTAGGTATTTGCTTAAGCAGGGTCCATTGTACATCTTGATCACTAGCAAGTCTTCACACAGCAGCTTATTGTTGAGTCCTTTAAATATGGGAAATAAAAATTGGGAGACAATTTGGGTTGCCTGACACTGAAAAAGAAAGAGATTCTGATATATTACATGGCCCAGGAGATATTAGCAGTATGTTCTTTGGCCTTCATTCGTAAAACCGCAATGCTGGAAGACCTCCGTTCAAATTCTGGTTTGGTTTCAAATGCATGTCCATTGGTCGTTCCAGAAAGTAGAGAGTCAGTGAAAAAATTATTCAGTGGAACATGGCTGAATTGGCTCTGATGGTTTGAAAAGCTTGAGTACCCAGAATCTGTCCGAGGCGAATGGGAATAAGGGGTCATACATGAAGATGTGTCACGTGGAAGCATGCACGAAGGCACCACAGAACTGCTAGCTGCATTTCCTGCCCATAAGTTATTCTGGATCTGGAACATAGAAACCAAAGAGGGTTAAATTCATACTTAGTAAAATGTCCAACATTTTAGTCTTCCATTTGCATTGGTGTTTGCCATTCATAGACATGTCTGCTATGCTTACAATAAGCATATCACTTCTGTGTAAAATGACAAATTTGATGTAAAGAAAACACTTCAGTGCCTGCCTCATTAAGAACATCTTGTTCTATCATCACAAAATGTTGAGACTCAAAATTGGGCAGTTTTCCAGTAAAAGGGTTGTGCAGTTTTCAGCATTTCAGCAGTAACACAGCTTTTCAGCTTCAGCCAGTGAAAGTGCTGCATGCATTGAAAAATCCAATTCATATAAATTGGATTGCCTTGTCTTTTATAATGAACCCTTCTTACTCAAAAGGAGGCTGAACTGGGAGCAGCTGGGTTTCTCTTACTAGATGCCTGGATCCAATAATCCAGACTGTATTTGCATTTTCCCTTCATTTCTAAATGTATGGTGAGTTAGAGTTCACATATCACACATTATGAAGGAAAGAGGAGTCCCACTTTTGAACTTCCTTTCGTTTCCAGTAGTGATTGAACAAATACATTCACAAACATGTAGATCAGTCCCTTTCAGTATCATTTGTCCCACCATCTTGTACTCAGAAATATATGAGGTGAGATTCTAGATTAGGTACTAGTTAGTACATAGGTGTGCTAGTTGGAATACCAGTATGCAAACTGACCTTGTAGCACCTTTGAGACTGAGGAGCTTATTCATGCCCTATAGAAGTGTTTTACTGCTTCCAGTTTCAATCCTTGATTGGGGATACATCTGGATGTTACCAGACATAATTCACTACTGATTCTGCCGCGATGTTGTTGACTGAATGCAGCCCTGCTCGAAGTTGGCCCTTTTCAGAAACGGAAGTTTTCCGACTTGTGAAATTGTCTGTCTGAGTGGTCCTCGGACCCAGGTTGCATTTTGCTGGTGGCATTGAGGCAGAATGGGTGGCGAATTATGTCTGATAACATACAGCTGTATCTCTGATCAAGGATTGAAGTAAAAGGTGAAACGCCTCTTTAGGGCATGTGATAAGCTCCTGAGTGAAAGAAGTTGTAGCTTAATCTTCCATAGATTTTCTCATCTGAGAAAGTAGACCTAAGTCTATGAAAGCTCAAAGGTGCTACAAGATCCATTTGCATATTGATAGAGCCAAGTGTGTAACTTGTTAAGTTTACTTAACTAAGGGGGGAAGCAGACGAGGGCGTCCAGGACGCCCTGCGCCGGCACGCCGCGGGGCCGCAGCCTCCGCATCTCGGCGCACTGGCGGTGTCCCTGGAAGGAGCGCTAAATCAGCACTCCTTCCTCAAGACAGCGAAAGTGCGCCCTAAAAGTGGCGGGCGCACTTTCGCTGTCTTATCCTCCGCAGCGCGTCCGGTCGCTGCGGAGGGAGGTTGCCCCGGAAGCGCCAGACGTGCGGAGGGCCGGCAGCTTCCGGGGCAACCTCAGGAAGAGGAAGGGGCGCCGAACGTGCGGCTGCCCCTCCTCTTCCGGGCCCGGAAGACGACCCAATTAGTCGTCTGCCGAGGCCCTAAGATTCAAAATGCACTGCAGAAATATTCCTGTTTGAAACCGCTTTCACTGCCATGGCTCAATGCTAGGGAATTCTGGGAACTAGTCTTCTCTGTCAAAGAGCTCTGATGCCACAATAGACTACAATTTCCAGGATTCCCTAACATTGAGCCAGGGCAGTTAAAGTGGTCTCAAACTGGATTATTTCTGCAATCTGTTTTGGACCTAAGTATTATTTCCTTGCCTGGTCTCCCCACCCCATCTTGCCTTACCAGGCAGCAGAAAGCAATGGAGCTGTGTTCTCATCTCCTATCAACTGAGACACAGAAAAACTAATATTTCCAGCCCCTTACTACCAGCGATCTCTGGTGCAACAATCAGAAGCAGGATCCCTGCTGCAATTCCTCCTCACACTAGACAGCACTCACGGCAGGGGGCGGGGGTGCAGAGAAACATCCTGTTCATTGCTGTACCCCAATGAACAGAACAGACCTCTGTCACTTGCAGTGTTTGATGTTGATAAGGCAGGATTGTGAAACTTTTATGACCCCTATCTTGTCACAAACATGAATATGTAAGGATCGTGAATAAGGATCAGTTATGTATGCATATTTCTATGTGTTATGCATTAGTAATTGCAAATGTGAGTTCCAGTCATGGCTTGTGTTCATGGAGGTACTATTTACTAGTGGCCAACAATAATAGACATCCACCATTAATTTATCTTTTTTGTTCTTGATATAATTAACAAGTCATCTCAGCTAGAGACCATCAATACATCTTGTGGTAATGAGTTCCACAAGTTACTTATGCATGGTGTGAAGAAATACCTCCTTCTGTCTGTCCTGAACCTGCTGCCAGTCAACTTCTTTGGATGACTCCATGTTCTAAAATTATGAAAGAAAAAAAAGTTCTGTCTATACTCTTCTCCCCATTTGTTATTTTGTAAACCGGTATCACAGGCTCAAGTTAATTGGGTCTTGTGGAATAAAGGGCTTCTGTTGCCAGCCCTACACCTTTCACCACACAGCTTTATTTACTGAGACCAAGTTACCTGTTAGACAAACTGCTTCTGGTAAAGATGAAAATGTTGGAGTATTAGCCTCAATGCCTGTGTGTAGTTCTATGTTTTTCCTATGAGAAGGGGCAATGTCTTCTACACAAGAACATTGACCAAATGACTCTATGGTCATTTGGTCAGTGTTGCTTGTGAAGAAGTCACTTCCCATATCCCTCTTCTTCCTGGGGATTTCTTCCTAGGGGTAATAAAGTTTTATGGTTCTTTGTTTGCTAGCACACTTTCCCCTCTGCTCTTACCAAGCATGGATGCAGAAACCAGGCTTTGCTCCTAAAGATGTTTTTCTTCTTACTTGCACACATGGAGGTCAGCTATCTAGGAACCTCTGTATGAAAGTATAGTTTTCTCTACTGATTAGTTATTTTTGTATAACCTAGATGTTACAATAAAGTAAGTTTCTTTTTACCTATCTATGTATCCTGTTTATTTACCAGAAGCTCAGATCTGGTTGTTTTTACCAAATACCTGTAGAGTATATGCTTGCTGTTGCTGCTGCTGCTGCTAAACTGATTTAACCACAAAATAACAAAAAAAAAAAACATAATTCTAACAGAAAACTCCTAAATTTAGATGATTGATTGATTGACTGATTGACTGATTGATCAACACAGCTGTCAGGATCCTTGAATTTACTTAGGTTATTGCTATAGGCCCAGCTATAATGAGTGCCTACAGTTGCAGGTTTATTACTACATCACTGTCCTTTAATGCATCCTGTTTTTAACATGCAAAGCCACAATTACATGTGATATCCTTGTATGTCCCCCTGACTTCAAACAAGAGCTTGAAATTGCTTGGTCAGATGGCCTTCCTCACCTAAATGAACTAGTTCTGCAGTTTGTCAAGCACTTTATAGAATGCCAGTCACTTTAATGGCTACATCTTCTGGGAATTCTCAGCTCATCATCTCTACCACACCCTACCTCTCTGACAGCTGCATACATCCATCATGTCTCACACCTGGCCATGTGCCAGTGGTATTGCTACTAGAGATGCAAATCTTTGTAAATTTCATTCTTCTGTGTAAGAATAAATAATGTTACCATTTTTCTCCTAACTGTGAGAAGATCATTGAAAACTGAAGTTTTCAAACACTGTTCATAGTTCAGAACTTATTCTATGACCAAAAGAAAGGGCATGTTTCCTGTGCAGAAAACATTTTCAGCATAAAATGCTATTTTCTATGCAGGAGATTTGTTATCTATGCAAAAGAAAATGTACATTTTGAACAGAGAATAAGGCATTATAGGATTTAAATTCTTATCCATCCATCATTCTCCTCATCAGGGTTTCCTGACACTCAAAGAATCATTTTAACCATTTTTAATATTTTTGAATATTATTTCCATTCCTGTTCCCTACTTTGCTGTTTGAATTGCAAATGGACATTAAAATTTCCTTGACTTTGAAAATCTTGCAGTGACCACATAGCCAAAGGGGGAGTTGCCAACCTGCCGATAGCCCTCCCCTATCATCTGAATTAAGACCAGAAACAGAAAATGCAGGCCTATACTAACATCTTCAATTTCTTTCCTCCAGTTTGCCTGATGAAGAAGCCAGTGTGACTTCAAAAGCTTGCAACATGTAATTGTGCATTTTGGTTGGCCCAATAAAGGTATCATTGTTTAGATGTTATTGGATTTGTTATATGGCCAACATGGTTACCCCTAAATGTGTTCCTTCAAGTCATTTTCTGATTTATAGCAACCCTAAAGTGAACCTATCACAGGGATTTCTTGGCAAGATTTGTTCAAAGAAGTTTTGTCACTGCCTTCCTCCAAGGCTCAGAGAGTGTGACTTGGCCATGGTTGCCCAGTGGATTTACATGGCAAAACAGAGATTTGAACCCTGTGGTCCTTGTTCAAGAATCCATGTCCAACACCCAAAACACTACACCACATTGGGTCTCCATTTCCCACTGCTTAATCTATTTAGATCAAACATTTTCTTCAAAGATCTGAAGGAAATATCCATGTTCCCCACAAACACCTTTTAATCCTCACACCAGATCTGGGAAGCAGAATAGCCTAATAGCCTGAGTGAAGAAATTTGCATTTGCTGAGTCCTGATTTTGGTGTTTCTAGCCACACAATTACAAACCCATATAGGGCAAACCCCCCACTACATAAAGGACTGAGCTCACTACATAAAAAAAAAATCAACAACCTCAAACTAAAACCTGGAAACAGATTAATCAGCTTTGATGTGGTCTCCCTGTTCACCAAAGTCCCCATAATGGACACTATGGCACTTACCCAACAAATTTTTCCAGAAGACATCACAGCCCTGTTTGAACACTGCCTCACCACAAGCTACTTCCAGTGGGACAATGGATTCTATGAGCAGAGAGATAGGGTAGCCATGGGAAGCCCTTTGAGCCCCATGATAGCAAACTTTTACATGGAATTCTTTGAAAGGCAAGCCTTGGAAACAGAACCAAAAAAGCCCACAATATGGTTCCAATATGTGGATGACACTTTCACCAATTGGAGCCACAGAGAGGAAGATTTGACTCTGTTTTTGAACCATCTGAACTACATCCAGCCGAACATCCAATTCATAATGGAAAAAGAAAAGGAAGGAACATTGCCATTCTTGGAGGTCCTAGTCATCTGCAAACCAAACAACAATTGGGCTACACGGTATACAGAAAACCTACACACATGGACAGATACCATTACAAGAGCTCCATACATCATCCAGAACAAAAAAAGAAACACAATATGAACACTGGTAGACTGTGCAAAAAGGATCTGTGAACCCCATTACCTGGAAGATGAACTGAGGGCCTTTACAGACCCACCTAAAGGGGTGACACAGAGCCACCCCTGGGAGAGGCAGATCGGGGCCATGGCAACCACACTCTGCTGCCTCGCTCCTCCCTTTTGCCGCTCCTTTTAGGGGCGCCAAAAGGTCGCCCTAAGAGCCGGTGCCGCAGCTCTTCCACACCCTTTTGGCATACTGTGTGTACATGCTGTGCCAGGAGGGCGTCCTGATGCTGCACGCCATGCGGACAGGCGTGCGGCATCAGGACAGCATCAAGGTTGAGTTGGGGTGGCCGATGTGTGGCTGCCCCACCCCAACTCCAACCCCAGGCCAGCCCTTTAGGTCAATCTGCATAGCCCCTGAGGCACCTAAACTGGGGTCTACAGCCTAATATTTACTCCAGCTCAGAAGAGTGATCAGACCCAAAAAAAAAAAAAGGACAGGAGAAAAAAAACCTATCCAAAGGAAAGGTATTTTTACTATACATCAAAGGAGTCACAGACAGAATAGGGAAACTGATGAGGAAACACAACCTCCAAGTAATCTACAGACCAACCAAGAAAATCTAGGAAATGGTCAGCGAAGGATAGGAGAGATCCTCTCATGGCCACAGGAGTTTACTGCATACCATGCAGCTGTGGACAAGTCCACATAGGGACCATAAAATGCAGCATGCAAATGTGCATCAAGGAACACAAGAGACACTGCAGATTGGGCCAGCCTGAAAATTCAGCAATAGCAGAACAAATTATAAACCAACCTGGGCACAAAATGCTATTTGAAAGCACTGAAATTCTTGACCATGCCAACAATTATCAGGTCAGAATGCACAGGGAAGTCATTCAAATCCACAAACACCTGGAAAATTTCAACAGGAAAGAATAAACCCTGGAAGTAAACAAAGTTTGGCTACCGGTCCTCAAAAACACCAAAATCAGGACTCAGCAAATGCAAATTTCTTCACCCAGGGTCAGGGGGTTTCCCAGCAGACAAAAAACCATTGATTAAATAGACACTAATCCTCCTCTCATATCCTCCCACCCTGGGGCCCTGCTTCAACAGAACAATACACAGATTTATATGCTACTTTACATGCTAATTCCCAGCAGACAATGGACTCTTAGACACTAATCCTCCTTGCATATCCTCCCACCCTGGGGCCTTGCCTTAACAGAATAATACACAGATTTACATGCTAATCCTCTCAACCATGGGTTACACAATATATATACTGCACACACCTCCATGCCACCATTCTTTGAAGATGCCAGCCACAGGTGCAGGTGAAATGTCAGGAATACATTATTCTAGAACACTGCTTGGCTTAGTCACACACACAGAGAGTCTCTTACTTTATATGACTGGGTATATTACTGAGACTCATGGAAAGCCATCAAGTATTTTTAATTTGGAGGAAGGATTGGAATTAAAAGCTTGTAATAATTTAAGCAGAATGCTGCCCTCTTAAATCAGTTGCTCCAGGTCTGTAGAACTGGCACAAAATCATACAAAAATATTTTCAAAACCCTTCTTTTAGCAACTGTATTGTTGCTGTATGCCCTGAAGTAATTACCAATTTATGACAATCCTAGGACAAACCTATCAAAGGTTTTTCTTGGTGAGAATTATTCAGACAAGGTTTGCCACTGTCTTCCACTGAGAGAATATGGGTTGCCCAGGGTCACCCAGTGTGTTTCCATAGCCAAGCAGGGATTAAGACCCTGGTCTTCCAGAGTCCTAGTCCAGTTTTTAACCACTACATCATGCAGGTTCCTTGCAACTTGTTTAAAGCAGAGCTAAACCAAGATGTCGATACTTGGAACAGAGGAGCAGATACCACTACACACATACACAAAGACATGCACACCGGTTACAGAGCCCAAATCTGATCGTGCTAAGGAACACCTAAGACAATAAATCACAGGCATGTCACTACATTTTCTGCCAATAAAATACAATAATACTAAATTCAATCACTATTCATTCTTCTTGCAATGTGTATACTTCCAAAGTAACAATCTCATATGCTGATTTTTATTTTTTAATTTTTTGTGAGTGTGATTAGTTTCTGCACCATGTTTGCTGTACGGGGGGGGGGGGGGCTAAATATAAAATGAAGTTTCATGGGCCCAGGAGTCCACAATAATCTCTTGAATTTGTCTGACTTGGTTTTTTTCATATTCTCAGTAAGACAAAATTTTAGATGTCTCAATTTTGTTTTTTGAAAAATGGGTAAGTTCTACTTTTGAGCCAAATGTTCACCAGGTTTGATTTTTGCCTTTAAATGACTGCTTTTGGAAGATCTGGGGGTCAGAGAAGATATGAACAATTGTTGTCTTCTTTTTCTTCTTCTTCTTTTGCCTTTCATGACTTGTTCCAAGTGAGTTTTCAAACTGAGTGTGCATGAAGTGAAGAGCCTTAAGCTTTCCTTAGCTCCAAGTGAGGTATGTGTGCAGCTGCAACCTTATATTCTGGTCCAAGAGGATCACTGCATGGAGATGCCATCTGTAAATGTCCAAGAACCAGCATGAAGGGACAGCTTATGCCTTCGATTTGGTCTTGGACCAAAGAAAGAATCTGAACAAATGTCAACTAATGGTGTCTGGAAGCAAAACAACAGAGATTAATTTCACTTGTGGCAGGACAAACAGTGCTATGCCCTAAACAATTTGCAATTTTTGCTTCCATGCCAAGGTAATCTAAGGAAAGCCAAATTCTGTTATCCTGGGGGCCCTTTCACAGTACATATTTATAACACTGTGATTCCACTTTAAGTGTCATGGCTGTATTTTGTAGAATCCTCAGATTTGCAGTTTAGAGAGGGGTAGAACAGCTCTAGTGCTTTACCAAATTGCAAACCCATGATTCCATTGCATGCAGCCAAGGCAGTTAATTGGAATCACAGCACTATGTTTGTATAGTACAAGATGGCTCCTAGTGGGTGAGAGCACAGGATGGCATTCTGTGTTCTACTTTTATGGAATATCTTTTTTATTTCAATCTCCCCTTTTCTCCAAAGAACTCAATGTGACATATATTTGGCTATACTCTCCATTCCTACTTTATCCTTAAAGTAGGATGCTGAGAGTGAGAGTGTGTGTTTGGTGCAAGATCACTGAATGAATTCCATATCCTAGTGCAGCCCTGAAACAGTGGTGTCACTAGGGAGGTGACACCACTGCTTCTCAATACCCACCTTTAAGCAAAAACAAGCTGTGGCATTCATTTGCTTACCTTTAAAATGCTTTAAGAGATGGTGGGAGTGGAGTGAAGTGGAAGGAAAAAGGAGAGGCCCCAGATTTTTTTTTTTAATTTTACAGAATTTAAAATTTTACATTTTACATTTTACATTTTTAATGTTTTTAAAAGAATTATTTTTTTAACATTTTATTTAACAGCATCATATTTTAACCAAATCTTCACTATGAATCTATAAATACATTTAGGTTATATGTATGATACTGTTATTTGAAGATATCATTTTAATTTTGCTAATTGTTTATGAAGCTATACAGACCAGCAAGAAATGCGAGCATTGGGATGGAGTGAGTGCATGGCTACTGCATACTGCATGCCCCAAATCCACTCTGATGCCAGCGTCATGCTGCCCAACCAACTGCACAGCAGGCAGCATTACAGTCCTCCTTTGCACAACTTTCAGATGCCACACATCAAAAGGAGCACTAAAAAATGCCACTACCATGACAAAGGAGGCTTTTTGCTGGCTCCCAAAGGAGCAGCTTTCTGCTGCTTCTTTTGGAGCCAGCAAATAGACGGATCAGAGCCATGGCATGTAGTTGCTGCAGCCCCAATCCAGTGCTCAAAGGGGTGGTGGCAAGCACCCCTATGTCATAACTATTAGCATTACATTCAGTGGTATATAAGAATTATGATTTACAAGCAACATTAGTGCAAAAAAGCATGACTAAGGATTCTGTATGATGTGGTATGGGAAGAGGTCAATGGGGGATGACACCATGAGTTACTGCATCGCACCAGGTGACACCAACCTTAGTGAATGTCCTACATCATTCCAGCAATCTAACTACTATACCAGACAGGCTGTCACTAAAGCTGTTCAACCAAGTAGCAGCATGGCATCTGCAAATACACAACTGTATGTGTATAGGGTTTAAAGACAAGTCAGGAAGGATGGCATGGAGCATAGGGATTGAAAGAATATTAAAAAATATTTGCAAAATGAACCCCAAAAAAGCCATGTTTTTCAGGTATTGAGAAGCCCTGATTAGAAGAATCCTAGACTGACGAGAATCTTCACAGTTAACACATATGGTTGTTTTGCTCAGAAAACATCTTCTGTGTGGATTTATTTATTTGCCACCTTTCTAGCAGAGTGGGATCCAAATAGCTTCCAGAAAGAGTCAATTTAAAAAACTGAACAATATTTTTTAAAATAATTAAAATAATCATATAAAACATTATAAATTTACTTTAAAATGAACAGAAGTTTTAAAAGATAAAACATACCAATAAAAAGCTTATCTGCATATAAAGTCTTTTTAAACAAAAAGATCTTAGCCTGCCACTGAAAGGAAAGCAGAAAGGGGGCCAGCCTAACCTCCCAAGGAAGGGAGTTCCAAATGTATATTATGCATTTTCTGCACAGGAAATAATATTTCTGCATAGAAATCCTGCTTTCTGGAGGTGTAAATGCTTTGCAAAGTAAGTCCTGAATTGTCAATAGATTTCTAAGCCTATGGTTTTCAAAGGCTTTCTCACTGCAAGAAGAAAATTATTGCAATTATTCGTTGCTTCCTTTAAGAAGAAACTTAATTGAATGTCTCCAGCCAAAGAGAATAAGTTGTGAAGTATTTTACGATTTTTTGTTTGTAAACTAATAAAAATCTATTTTTTTAAAAAATAAGTAACTTAATGAACAATTGCATCCCTAATGGCAAGGGTACCCAATCACATGTGCAGAGAGCTTACACATACAGTTGTAGGTATGAATAGTCTCACCTTCGGCCAAATGTCTGGTGTTAGCTCAGATTTTGATGTTGAGAACAGAAACTATTATGGAGTATATCATTATAATATATTTGCACATTTGTTGTGGCATGGCTACAAAGGGTGTTGTAGCATGGCTACAAAAGTGGATCAAAGGGTGATACTGTCTGCACAGACTGTGCAACAAAGTGAGAAGGCCAAGCAAGACATAGCAGATTTGGGACCAGGCTCTCACAGCTGCATAGGCTTGACAGTTTAACTGAGGACCAAGTAAGGGGAGCACTTAACCTCTCACTTGCATGTGTTATTTTTTCCCAAATCAGCTATTAGCACCATGTTAGGAGGTGGAGACAGATGCGAGAGCTGCACTTTGCTTTGCTCTGTTGGGCTAATAGAATTTTGAAGAAGATGTGAGAGGAAAACCATTTTTGTGTTCAAATTAGCCACTCCAAGTAGCTGCTGCTGCTGTTGCCAAAAAGCAAACAAATGGCAGATCTTCTTAATGATGAAATTTCCCAGATTGTGTCTAGTTTTGCCCTACGTGCAATAATCTCACTGGTTTCACATCAGTACATTTCTAATCTCTCATTCCATCTGGTTGTTCCGCTACAATCTAGAATGATTAGATAAGAAATTATCTAACTATCAAAAATAGATGGGAAACTCCATGGAATTTTGCCTACATTTCTCCGCTTATGATTCAGACATGATCATACATAGAGCTGATCCATTGAAATTAATGAGACTTAAGTTAGTTGTGATTAATTTAAGCCTCACTAAATTTCAATGAGTCTGCTCTAAACATAATAATAATAATAATAATAATAATAATAATAATAATAACAACAACAACAACAACAACAACAACAACAACAACATGACTGGATGACAAGTATGATTAGAAGTGGGAAATATATAGGACCCTCCTCATTTTGCTGATCTGCAGTTCCAGCAGTCCTGTCAGCATAGCCAATGGTGAGGAATGCTGGAAGTTGCAGTTCAATAAACTATGGAGGACCTTGGCATATGGTGGCTTTATGATCCCACTGACCCCGCAGGCTCCCTGGGACTGTCTGGAAGACCCTTCAGAGAAGGACTCCATTATGGGCTGAGTGGCTTTTGGGGTGCCCCTCCCTCCCTCCCAAAGTGCTGCTCACCCCACCCACTTTGCCCAAAGTGGATCTCCTTGGCCAAAGGGAAGGCTCTCACTTGTATCCTCTCCAGCTGTCAGCCAGGAGGGACAGCTTGTGCACCTCCAAATCCATGTCCATCTTCCCCCTGACTGATGGCACCCTGACAGCGAAGGAAGTGGGGGGCCCGCAGACTGGGTGAGGTGCCAGGTAGGAAAAGGTGGGCATCAGTGAGGGCAAGCAGTTCCTATCCCTCTACCTGGATCCCCAGCCCACAGAGGGAGGGATGGAGGGGACACCTGTCTGCCTGGGACACACCAACATTGGGGCACTGAGCTGTCTTCAGAGTGACCCTGAAATCTCCTCCAGACCTCCTGGGCAGCCTGAGAGGGGATTTACCCCATCCCACCCCACTCCAGCCTAGAGGCCCCAGACAGCCTTGGACCAGACAGCCACTGCTTGGAGCCTCCTGGATGAGTCCCTCCACCTGAAAGAATGGGGGAAGGAGCCTCTGTCAGCCTCAGAAGAAAGAGGAAAAAATGACCCCAACTCCCACCCCGGTAGGTTAAAAAAAAAAAGTCAATCAAATCATGTGCATCTTTGTCATAACAATGATGTGAGTATGGAAAGATATGGTCTGCTGTGGCCATGCAATTGCAAAGGTGTGCATAAGCTGCCAAATTTTAATATTTTTAAAGTACACTATGCACTTTAAAGCAACCCTGTCCCTTGCTTTGGCTTTGGCTGGCTGGCAGAGCAAAGGGGTGGGTATGATCTGCCCCCTGTGCATTAACCCCTCTCTTCCTCGGCACCAAATTGAATCAACAGCAATTTCCATTTGTGGCTGGTAGAAAAAGACTGGTTCTTCTCAAAATAACCACTGAAACACCTGTTTCTGAAAAACCTGGGTTAAGGGGGATTTGCACCTGGATCCCCCGAATTTGGGTCAGAAAAACCCAGCACAATTGTGAATGACCTCAATTTAAACCAGTTTACAAACCAGTTTAAAACATACTGTGAACGACACCTTCATTTACTGGCTACATTGAATCCTAAAAATGACTTCACTACAAGTGCTTCATGCTTCATGGCTGTAATAGTGTATCTTGTTAATCTCTCCTGTTTAATGATCAGCCACCAAGCAACCTAAATCAACTATCCCTTCATGATCCTTCCTCAATCTATTTTCTTATTGAAATCCTCCAGCATTGCAATGGAGCTCTCTTAGAATGACAAACATGACAGTATTCTTTATATCTAGCATAGGACAAGTTGCTCTGAAATCATCATGGACTCTCACGGAAACAACTTACTGTCACATTGTGTGCAGGCATGCACAGTTGTGTCAGTGTAGCCAGAGGCTGTTGGCCTATGTGCCTTAAGGAAGCCAACAGACATGGCCCAACACACATTTCTGCCTGAACAAGATGATGCCCTTATCTATTCCATGCACAGAAGTGAGTTGATGTCATGATAGTTGAGACTTTGGACGTTATCACACTGGCCCTAAAGCAGCGTCATTTCAG
>CM034708.1:169444567-169456706 GCA_020142125.1 Phrynosoma platyrhinos | reverse complement strand
GACCAGCTTTCTCGCCGCTCTCTTGCTGCAAGTGTGGTAACGTCCTTTCTTCCACATTACCAATCCTTCACCATACCAGAGTGCAATGAACTAGTTTAAGAGGTGCAGAACAGACTGTGTGGCATGTTCAATTCTATCCTCCAAGAGAGGAAAATGACCAGGGAACTCAGGGTGATCAGCTGAGGAGATGCTGCCACCATGACATCCCCCAGCATTTCCTATCTGAAGCTATTACTTCACTTTGCCTAATGGTTGGTCCTGTTAGATCAAACATGTCCAAACTCAGTCCATTTTACAAGCCTTGCATGCCTCTGCACACATAGCTCCATAGCTAAAATGATGCCAGTTATATTGTTGTTTTTTGGCTGAACACATTTATGCAGCAGCTTAAAGTATTCTCTCATTTAAAGTGATATATATTAACAAATAAACAAAAAACAAACACAGATCATCATTTTTTTTTATTTGAAGTTATTTGTAATATTTGCTGGTGATAAACTGAGTAAATGAGGTGGTTCTAAGAAAGATCAGAGGCCCTAAGAACATTTATACAAATTTGTTCCTTCTGTTACCAAAATCAGGTTTCACTTGATGTTGTCCATGTAACTATGTAGGTTGCCTCATCTAAACAATGATCAATATATTGCTAAACAGCCCTTTACTAAACAAGTCATTCTTTGTATATTATAATTACCCAAGGTATGTAAAGCTTATGTGTATTCTACCAAGGTCGACAGAAACCCTATGGTAATACAGTAAATCCCAATTTTTGATACCCCAACTGATATTCTACCTCAGAATTTGGTCAAGGAAAATAGTGCAACCATTGAGAGGTATTAGAAGCATATGAGGGATGAATAAAAAGTGAATTAGAAGGACCAGATGGCAAGTAACACAGCAAGGCTCACGGAGCATGTGTGAATTTTTAAAGAGCATATAATTCCTGACACAATACATGCTAGAAGTGCAGGTAGACAAATGTTTCTGAGATTTCTTCTACAATTATCTTTCTAATTTGTCCTTAAACTCTAGAATGTAACCACGTATTCAAACTGTCTAAATTGTTTTGGCGGTTTGTGCCAGCTAGAGGAATGAGTGTGCATGTAGGAAAATCTCATTTGTTCTATAAATCTACTCTAGAATTTAGAGTAGGATTAAGGCCAATGTCATACAAATAAACTGAGTATCAGCTTTATAAACTGTAAAGCTTAGAAGCAGTGTACAAAACTTCCATTGTTGGGAGAATCTAAAACATAAATTCAATAATGAAAAGACACAATGTCTAGCAAAACAAGCACTGCTTGGCTCATGAACCAAATTGAAAAGTTATGATATTTTATGTTTCACAATTCTCCCTAAAGGCTATCTTCTCTGTTACTTCAAATAACAACCATCTTTTTTAAGTGGCTGGATCTTTGCTACAGGACCACTACTTAACAAGATGTATACTGAAAGTGTCTCTGAAAAAGAAAAGAAAGAAAAACACTAAGTATAAAATCTATCTTGGCATTTAAAATAAATGTTGCCCCTTTTTCCCAATAAGTAGAAACCATCAGTGCCACTTCTGGAATATAGGAGGAAAGGGAGACAGTATCTGAATGTAAAGAAAATATTTTTACCTGTTTAAATCTTCTGTGATCTGTGCAGTGTATAAAAGGCAATTCAGGGAGATTCTGAATAAGCCTATACATAGATCCCATCTCTGGTTTCTGTTAACATTACAGACATCTTGAGTTTTGCTCTTGTGGTTACCACAAAAATCACCAAAGAAACCTTCAATATATTGCCTTACTATAGTGTGAGTGCGTGCGTGCGTGTGTGTGTGTGTATATATATATATATATATGTGTGTGTGTGTGTGTGTGTGTGTGTGTAGGCTGTGATTGGTTGAAATGGTTCATTAATCAAGTATAATTTTAGTTGATTAATAGGCTGAGGTAGCTTAATCTACAAGGGCAATTTTTTTTTATCCATGCAGAATATGAAGGCCAAATACATATTTTGAATCCTACTATTCTAGGTGTAAAGGAATGAAACAGAAAAAAAGGATTAAAGACAGCCTGTTCTGATATGGTTGCTTTTTTTCTTAAATATACTATCACTTCTTTCTTGAAAAAGAAAAATCAAAGGGGAAAATGAATTACTTGGGTAACATGCACTTTTATTTAAATCATTTGTGCACAAAGGGCCTTTACAGACTGTCAGAAATAATGCAGCTTGAGACCACTTTAACTGTCCTGGCTCAGTGCTAAGGAATCATGGGAACTGTAGTTTATTGTGGCACTGGAGCTCTCTGACAGAGAAGGCTCAATGTCTCAGAAAAAAACTACAGTTCCCTTGATTCCCTAGCATTGAACCAGGACAGTTAAAGTGGCCTCAAGCTGCATTATTTCTGGCAGTCTGTAAAGGCCCTTACTCAGCGAAAAGGTAGATTCAACCCAAAAGTTCACTTTTGAGTTTGTAAAATAGGGGGATATTTTAAAATATTAAAAGCACATTGAGGGGAGGGCTGTGACTGATTTAAAAGATACATTGCTACCCCTGGAGGTTTTCAAAAGAGAAAATTTGCCCCAGAAAGGTGGCAGGCCAGAGATGTTTGGAGGTCTGAGAGCTAAAAATCAGCCCTGGTGGCACAGTGGTTAAATGCCTGTACTGCAGCCACTCACTCATAGACCACAAGGTTGTGAGTTCAATACCAGCCAGGGCTGAGGCTTGACTCAGGCCTGCATCCTTCCGAGGTCGCTAAAATGAGTACCCAGATTGTTGGGGGGCAATCAGCTCACAGTTGTAAACCGCTTAGACATCCCATAGTGCAATATGAAGCGGTATATAAATGAAGCTGCTTTTTGCTTTTTAAAAATTACTGTACTTCTGAATTTACCATTTTAATAAACAGCAATAATTCTTGATACATGCCTCTAGCAGAACAATTACAACTGTGCTGAGACCCATTGGGGTCCTCCAGATGTCACAGTATTGCTGTAATCATTTTGCATCTGGCTACAGGGACACAAAAAAGAAAGTGCAAAAGCAGGCTTAATGCTGAACACAAAGAAAACAAAAATAATGACCACAGAGAAACTACATAAATTCAACCCAGACAATGAGGAAATCTAAATAGTTAAAGACTTCCCATACCTTGGATTGAACATTGATCAGAGTGGAGACTGCAGTCAAGAAATCAGAAGAAGACTAGGAATGGGAAGGGCAACTGTGTTAGAACTAGACAAGATCCTAAAGAATTATGTGGCTCTGCAGACGGCGCAAAGCACCGTCTTGGAGCCAGGGAAGGGGAGGGGCAGCCGAACACCAGACGCCCCAACCCCTTCCCAAGGACATCATCAGAGCACCCACCATTACACATGGTGAGCATTCCGATGATGTCCTCCCGGCCCAGCCTCTGCACAGACTGAGCCAGAAGAGACACGCGAAGGCTCTTCCAGCACCCTTTCTGGGGCTTGAGGAAGGAGTGCTATTTTAGCACTCCTTTCCCAGGCTCCAAAAAGGTGGATTGGGGCCGAGGTGTGGGGTAGCCACCTTCTGCAAAGCCCCAAAGAGAGACAACTGAACGTTAAAGTTAGAATCATCCAAGCCATTGTATTCCCCATCACCATGTACTGATGTTAGAGTTAAACAGTGAAGAAAGTGGATAGAAACAAAATCAACTCATTTGAGATGTGGTGCTGGAGAAGAGTGCTGAGGATACATACTATGGACAGCTAAAAAGACAAACAAATGGGTTCTTGAATAAATCAAGCCTGAACTCTCCATGGAAGCCAAGATGATCAAACTGAGGCTCTTGTACATTGGTCATGAAAAGGCATAAGTCACTAGAAAAGATAATAATGCTAGGGAACACAGTAGAAAGAAAGGAAGACTACACGCTAGATCGATAGACTCTAAAATGCATCTCATACTATCAGGATGCCATCCACTTCTAATTTTATGCTGGCTCAGGTAAGCCGGTTTACAGGGCTTGGGCACTGTGACAAAAAGAATACCAACCTCCAACACCCCCAAAAAGAACATATGCATTTGAGAAACTTACAAATGTTCTGCCACTAATAGAATGCCAGACCATACATTATTTCAGATTTCCCCCCCCCCCCTCCTTCCTTCCTTCTTTCTTTCATATACTTGATCCACAAGGCTAGAAACATTGAAAAACCAAGCAGAAAATTCAAAACTAGATAGGGAAGAACTATACTGTGTATCCCTAAATGCTAGTGCTCCATATGAAATACAGGACAGGGTTCCTGTGCCTTTAAGGGCACATCTAGAATGATTTAAATGGCCAGAAAGTCCTAGTTTTTCGGTCTGCTCTTTCTAATTTTATTTTGAAGATCCATACAAATATCAAAATATCAAATAACAGGAACAACATTTGGGACTTTTCAATCAGTCTGGATGTGCCCTGAAAGTTGTACTGAAGGGGGAATTATAGCTGAAATGTATAATGTATGTAACTATTAACAGAAGCCCTGTTGTGGCTTTCACCTGGCAAATTTGCTAAAATCCATCCACCTCCCTCTTTACTTTTAAAGGAATTTTGAAGGAGCAGAACTATGAAAGGTCTTCCCCTGGCACCTTTTTCTATGGGTATACCCTCATGGGAATAAAGTGTTTTCTTACAAAAAGGGAATTAAGCACCTGTTCTATGGCCTACTAGGCACATTAGAGGTCAGAAGAAACATGTAAGAATATTACCTATAATGCACTATTTTAGGAGTTAACAACAGTACTAATGTAAACAAGATTACCCATATGCATACTTTTGAAAAATAATGACTTGCAGTTGTTTATTTCTTGGTGTAACAAGCAACGTTTAATCCTTAACCCTTAAATGTTGCTTTTGTGGGTCAAAAGAGAGACGGGGCATTTTTGTATTTTTATTTTTTTTAAAAAAATCAATATAAAGTAACTAAAAAGTAATTTGTGAGTAATAACTGATACAATACTTTACTCTGCTAAATAATGAGCCACTAAAAACAGGAAGTGCAAAATAATAAATAATAACAACAAAAGCAACTATTAAAAAGTAAGGTTCCAATCTTGCATTACCTTAGGTAAAGAGACATTGCAAAGATGCTTGTCACCAATTGCTGTCTTTTTCAGCCACAGGCCCTGACCCAGAAAAGTGTGAGGTGGCCCTATATAAGACTGCCTTAGATTTGTTTGAGAGGAGCAACTCCCATGAAATCACATCACAGGGCTCTAATGCGATTTCAGATCTCACAAGAACTCCCAAAACCATGCAAATTCCATGAGAACAGGCCAGCCATTACAAGATGAAGATTTTACTCTGCTGCTCATCATCAACATTGACAGACAATGAGGATGAGGAGTGCCATGCCAGCTGCAGTCCCTGCAAACAGACCCTTGGCCTTTGGGATGTAAGGTCAGATTGCTACATACTGATTGC
Organism: Phrynosoma platyrhinos; assembly: GCA_020142125.1. Classification (NCBI taxonomy): domain Eukaryota; kingdom Metazoa; phylum Chordata; class Lepidosauria; order Squamata; family Phrynosomatidae; genus Phrynosoma; species Phrynosoma platyrhinos. The sequence goes on along the minus strand of CM034708.1, from coordinate 169,451,284 downwards.
TTGGAGAGACCAGTCTGCTAAAAGCTGGTGCTCACTCTCAAATATGGGATTTGGGGTGTCCCATATCACCCTGATAGGGATGAGACTTTAGGATACCCAATACAGGCCTTCCCATGGAAAGCAGGACACCTGTGAACCTTATGCTATATATAGTTGTAAGTAATTATATAAGCCAGCATGGTGTGGTGGTCTGAGCATTGGACTAGAATTCTAGGAGACCAGGGTTCAAATCCCTGTTTGGCCATTGAAATGCACTGGGTGATTCACACTCCCTCAGCCTCAAAGGATAGCAATGGCAAACAGCCTCTGAACAAATCTTGCCAAGAATATTATAGGTTCCGCTTACAGTAGTCCTATGTCAGAAACAACTGGAAGGAACACAACAATAACAACAACTATGTCAAAGACATTATTAGGCAAAACTGTATTTAAGTTACACTCTTGTTCAGATTTTCCCCAGGCTAGTTCCCTCAATATATGCAGAACTACAACTTTCATAATTCTAAGTCATATAACTACTCTTTTGACTGCCATCAGAACCAACCCAAGTGTATTATAACTGACATCCTAATCATCCTCACTGATTGTGTGCCTTTCTCAGTCAAGGGTTATGCTACGGAAGTATTTCTAGAGGGAAACATTATAAATGGTACAACCCAACAAAGACTACAGAGTCATGGTCTACAAAACAGAATTAATGGCTCTAAGAAGGACTGGGAACCTCCTTGATTATTTGTCAACTTCATGCAGAACAAAAACATATTTTAGTCAAATGCCATGTGGTGCATAATGTATACCATATGGAATATTTAATTTGAGCATGTAACTCTGATTATTGCTAATGGAAGTTCCCCCCACATGTGCTATGGTCATAAAGGACTCCAGTGAGAAATTAAGATGAGAGGTTTAACAAAGATCATGTGTATGTTTGTATATTTCTTTGCACCTTTAGATTACAAAACAGAATCAGGCACTCTCAAGGTTTCCCATTGTTTGAAATAGATGAAACAGGTTCTCTCACAAATATGTTGTCTACCTGATGATGCAAAGCTAGTGGTTCTCTTTTGTTCAGAATTCTAATAGAATGTCACTCTCTTGCTATATTCTTTTTCACTTGCTTTCATGACTCTGTTCAGCCATTTGGAAAGGGAGTGAGATGTAAGGGAAACTGCCCAACTCCTGACCCCATGAAGCTACTCATCCAGTTCTATTGTCTTTTAGATAAGGTGAAACACCTTTTTGAAATAACAGAGTGTAGGGTGGCAAACCATGAGAGTGCACACTTCACTGGGAAGACCACCACCATACTGCTTTTCACAGATAGAAATGGCCAGGTGGGTTCTCCAATGTGGATCATTGGCAAGCACTGGAGAACCATACCAGTTGCTTTGATATGTGGCAATGATGCATCAGAGAAATGACCAGTGCACAGCTGTCCAGAGCCTACCAAGCCCCAAATGTCTTGTTTTTAGAGGTCCACTCCATCCACAATGCTTCACTCAGATTCAGACCATATGATTTTTGATGAAATGGAGATGGAAGGAAATATGGTTAAAGCAAGGGCAGGGGAGCAGGAGGAAGTAATAACTGTTTCCCTTCTTGACATGTTGGGGCACCTTACACTCATCCTTGGATACAAATTAAGGCATTTTTAAAATACAGTTGCTCCTTAGTTTTTGCAGGCTTCATGTCTGCATCCCTCGCCCATTCTCAGGCATGAAACGGAGGGGGATAGAATGAGGGGGCACCCGTAGACGCACCCCTCCATTCAAGCCTATGGGGTTTGAATATTTGCAGTTTTTCGTTTTTGCGGGGGGGGGGATCCCCCATGAAAATGGAGGGGCAACTGTAATAACTGTGTATCCAAACAGACACCCATTCCTGGCTTTTGGACACAGTGGAGAGAAATGAACACATACAATTTAATCTGTGGACTTCATGATTCCCATTCCTGTTTTAATGATTTCTTGAAGTTACTGTAAACCAAAAATAATCCCCAAACATATATCTTTTTCTATTCTGCTCTTTCAGGATGAATGAGGGAATGATATTTTAAAACAAAACCACATGCTACAGAATGATTTTTTCCATTAAAAGGGTTTTCAGCTTTTAAAAATGAGAGTGTTGGCAGGAGTTGAGGCCCAAAGCCCACACAGGACTCCCAAGATTGTGTGAAGTCTGTGGGCCTTGCAGTTGTGACCATTGCTCTTAGCATGGCATCCCAGAAATCTGCTAAACATTGGTGCAGTTGAAGAATTCAAAGGCAACTCAATACCATCAGAAACTCAACACTCAGCTCAAATGGCACTTTGGTCAACTTAAAATGGACCTATACCAGCTTCTGGTGTATTCTGCTGGACCTCTGTGTTGGACCTGAGCTCAACCTGATAGACAGAAGTCCTAAATATACAAAGTATAATGTGTGTAGGTCTGTTTATGTGGGCACCTAATGAGTAGACACTGGAATGGTTGAGATCAAGGGGGGTTGACTCATAACCCCCTCTGTACACTCAGTTTACTAGTTTCCCCCAAGCTGGAGTTCTCCAGATGCTTTGGATGACAATCCCATTATACAAAACCAGCATGGCCAATGGCTCAACTGATGGGAACTGTATGCCAAAACATTTGGAAGGGCAAGGCTGGAGAATTCTATTCAGAGATGCCACAAAATTAACTGACATTTTCATGATTCACACATCAGCAATCAATCATGGGCAATTAATCAAGTCCATACAGTTAATCAATCATAGGCAATTATGGGCCTTTGCAGACTGCCAGAAATAATGCAGATTGAGGTCACTTTAACTGTCCTGGCTCAGTGCTAAGGAATCACAGGAACTGTATTTTTTTCTGGGACATTGAGCCTTCTCTGTCAGAGAGCTCTGGTGCCACAATAAACTACAGTTCCCGTGATTCCTTAGCACTGAGCCAAGACAGTTAAAGTGACCTCAATCTGCATTATTTCTGGCAGTCTGCAAATGTCACTCTTTTTCAGCTGGAATCTCCCAGTCTAACATGTTTTACTTGGAAGCACACTTCATTTATTTTCTACTTCCAGAAATGTAACTGTCCCAGATAATACATATTAGTTTTACCTCAGCAAAATAATGGCAGATTGAAGCTCTGTTTCAGCATTAGGGTAGCTAGCTTTCCCTTAATTTTATGGTGTGTGAGAGGAACCTAAATCTCCCAGAAGTATCTGACAAATTGTGCAAACAGGAAAATGGTGAATCTGCCAGAAAGAAAGTTAGCGCCTGCCATTGTACTAGGAAGCCAACTTTGTGATACTGGAAAGAGTTGAAAGAACTTCCCTCAAACTCTTTTTTCAGTGTTCACATAGCATTCCAACAGCTAATTATTTATCTTTGTAAACACTTCAGCTGCTCTGATTACAATGCTTTCTGACATTTGTGAATGGCAAAAAATACCCCAAAAAACCCTCCAAAATGTGGTTCAGGAGAAATAAAATTATACAATTAATGGTTGTGTGCAGAATGGAATAGAAAGAAAACAGATGGTTGGCTCTAATTACTGTTTTTATAGAATTCTTATTCAAGCAGGGGACAGATTGCCATAAAAGAACCCTCAAACTACTGCCATATCATGCTACACAAGGTTAGATTTCTTTTAATCATTAACAAATGCACTGAATCCAAAGATAAAAACTAGAATAGTTTGACCAAAAAAAAATGCAAGACAGTTACTAGCTTGTTGGCAATTCACAAGGGTGTTCAGTCATCCAGAAATTATATGTAAAATGCCTCATATGTATTCTAATTATAATCATACCTAGAAACTAGGAAGCAATCATTCCTGTCCCAAGATCTCTCAAGGAAGGAAGAAGATCTCATACAGATAAGGAATTTTACCACCATGCTGAGGCTCCCCTTTTCCTTCAGGTGTGATTCTCTGCTTCAGATGAACATGGGTGAAAAATCTTCTAGCACTGATATCATGTCTGTACTGACTGTATATTCTTCATGCCTCTTCAGGTGTGATGAAAATATATTGAATAAACACACAAGGAGGGGGAAGCTTTCTGTCTCTGCTTCATGTGGTACTGGTTCTGTCACCCACCAAAAATGAAGAGCAACTTACCAAAGTGGACACATTCCTCTGCCAGTGGAATTCACAATCAAAACACTCCTGACAGATGGCCATCCAGCCTCTATTTAAAAGCCTCCAAAGAAGGAGATACCAACACACTCCAAGAGAGTGTACCCCACTGTTGGGCATCCCTTACTGTCAAGAAGGTCTTCCTCATGTTGAGTTGGAATCTCTTTTCCTGTAGTTTGAATCCATTGCTCTGGGTCCTGTTCTCTGGAGCAGGATTCTCAATATGACACCTCTTCAAATATTTAAACATGGATATCATATCACCTCTTAACCTTCTCTTCTCCAGGCTAAACATACCCAGCTCCCTAAGTCTCTCCTCATAGGGCATAGTTTCCAGATGCTTCACCATTTTGGTCACCCTCCTCTGGACACTTTCCAGCTTCTCATCCTTTTTGAATTGTGGTGCCGAGAACTGGACACAGTATTCCAGGTGAGGCCTGACCAAAGCAGAATAGAGTGGTATTATTACTTCTCTCAACCAAGACACTATACTTCTATTTATTTAATTCAGTTTAATTCAGCATAAGCTTTTGTAAAGCTTAATTATTCAGATACTTCTGATGAAAGTTTATGCTGAAATAGATTAGCTAGCCTTAACTCTTCCCACCACCACCGCCACTTTCTTCTCTCTTTTTTATACTTTCCACAGAAGTGTCCTCCTTCAACCACAGTTCCTAGTATCCTCTATTATCAAAAGGGTGGGCATACTCTAGAGCCTGATGGGCCATACAGCTTTATTTGCAGCTTCTTCAAAGCTCTGATGGCCTAGGAACATAACCATAAGCACCATTTTAAGGCCCTTTGGTGGAGGACAACATTCCACAGCTCCACAAAGGAGTTGTCAAGCAGTTATATGGATCTGGGTAGGTTGAAATAATGTTTTTTTCACCACCACCCCCACAAAATGTGGGATGGGGGATCATCAGTGAAGGTCCTAAAGATTGCATCCTACCTGTAGGCCACACAATTCTCACTTGTGATTCTCAAGCTATCTGATGTGGGGAGTAGCAATTTCTCCCCTACCCCAAGTGCCAAGGACCAGTATCATATTTGTGCCATAGGCTGCAAATGTTGTTGGGTTTTTTTCTTTCCAGGAAACTTACCAGGGACCAGCAACCAGTGGCTTCTAGACCAAGAGCAGTCCATGAACCACCACTCCGAGTAGCAAAGGTCTAAGCAGACTTCTTCACAGCCTGCATGCATAGATGAGTAATAGAACTGTGATGGAAGGAGAAAGAAGTTGCATCTGCACTGCAGAAATAATGCAGTTTGGTACTGCTTTAACCACTATGGCTCAATTGAATGGAATCCTAGGATTTGTAGTTTGTTGTGATAGAGAAGGCTAAATATCTCATCAACCTACAGATCCCAGAATTTGATAGCATTAAGCCACAGCAGTTAAAGTGGTGTCAATCTGCATTATATCTGCAGTGCAGATGCAGCCAGAGCTAGCACAAACACACGAGTTTCTTCAGCACATTTTCATAACTCCTGTGCAGAACTATTCTTAATTTGACAAATTTGCTGACATGCAGACAAAAATGCCTCTGTGGTTTTAGCCATGGATGAAATGACAATTTAAAAAATGATGTCATGGTTTCAAAAGCATCAACACAGACAGCCCATATGGCATTTGGGCCTTTTGTATGCAGGGTAAGAACCAACATTTTACTTTATGAAATACCTGTGGATAGCTGTCTGTCCTTGGTAGAACAGATATATCATAGGTAGCAGCAAAGTGACTTTTTGCTTGTTGGATTTGCCCATATCGTTCTCTTTTTCTCCACTTTGCTCTTCGGTTTTGGAACCAGACCTATACCAGAGAAGGCAACAATTAGAATATCCAGAGCACTTCTTTTTCTCAGATCTTTCACATTTTCCTAAATTGTCAAAGCATCCTTCTATGAAATGCACCACAATAGGACAGCTAGCTAACCAAATTTACATAAAAGCTTAATCATAGCTATAGAATTCCTTCCTCTGGTTATCCAACAAACTCCAAATCTGAGGATTTCTTAAAATAGACCTTTCCACCTGGGGAAGGGGTTGGTGAGAACCAAGCAAAAAGTTAAATTTTAAGTATAATTTAGAGCAGGGGTGGGAATCACTCCCATCATTCCTCACAACTGGTTATGCTGACTGCTGACTGACTGCTGGGAGCTGCAGTCCAGCAAGATCTAAAGCAGTGGTTCTCAACATTTGGTCCACCAGATTTTTTGGACTTCTGGTAGCTGAAGTCCAAAATATCTGGAGGACCAAGGGTTGAAAACCACTGAGGTAGAGAGCAATATGATTCTCACTACTACTTTAGACTAATAAGCTTATTGCACTGTGTTCTCTTAATGTAATGGGTATGTAATGTGAATGGAACAGAACATATTTTATCTCATGGTATGATCATCATTGAGTTCCCATTCCACTCTGACAGTCCCTAGCCCGTTCCAGAAGAAGAACTGTATAATTGCATCCTCAGCCACCAAGAACGCTTACAGACTGTTCCATACGATGTGTATGCAAAAATCCTACCCGGTCTCAATCTGTCCTTGTGTTCTGCTTGGCTAAGACAACCTCCTCCCCTCCCATCCTAGAACATCCACAAAC
>CM034708.1:169423187-169444467 GCA_020142125.1 Phrynosoma platyrhinos | reverse complement strand
ACCTAAACCTCTCGGTAGCATTCTTTCCAATGTAGACATAGGGTTTTTCACAACAGTGAGCATGCGCCAATGAGGGACAGCTGATAAACTACTTTAGCACCAGTACCAGTACAACAGTAGATGCAGTGCAATAATATGTGTTCTCATAATGTTACTATCACGTTATCAACAGTCTAATGCAGTAACACTCATTCCCATATAATTACATTCCAGGGACTCAGTGGGAACATTACAGGTACTGGTGCGATAAGCTTATTAAACTGTTATAATTACATAATAATGGAATAGAATGCATGGTGATATTTTAATCCACGATGAACATTCTTGAGCCTCTGCCATAGATCTAGCTATAAATTCAAGAAGAAATGGGTAATCAAAAGACTGTAAATGATTCCTAGCTTCATGGCTGGTTCACACATTGACCAAACTAAAACAATTATTGCAGCATTGCTGTGGCTGAGTGATCCAAACAGGCATGTTAATGCTAACAATGACACATTAAAGAGATAACCAATTCAAGAAGAGGGGACTACAGCAAAAGGAACAGAGCTAAAGGAGTGGTATAAGACAGAGCCAAAGCCCATCAACACATGCTTGGTCTGTACAGCCAATCAGGATTACATCCAAGAATGTCTCCTTGACATGCCGACAAGGAGAATGTCACTGTTTCTGTTTTTCTTCATTTATTTTGAAATCCAAATTTTAAAAGTAAATAAACCTCAGTCTCTGTATTCTAAATACTAAATAAGTGAAGTACATTAGCAGAAACCAATACAGCCAACTTCCATCCATTGATTAGGGTAAGAATCAGGCTGATATGAAGCAGATCTGTTGAACATCTCCATATCTCCAGCAAGACGTCAGTATCTGCCAAAGAGACTTCATTTGCCCGTTTTCAGGAAGGTAATTTGAATACAGTTACTCTTGAAATGGAAATACACATTTAACAGCTGTTTGTTTATATATATATATATATATATATATCATAGCTTTCAACATTTCAGTGATGATAACTTGAACACATGTGGCCAAGCAACATCTAAATGTACTTAAGATGGCAAAAGTTATTAATGAGAAGAAACAAACCAGCTAGAGAGGCTGCAGCAGTTTGCATTTGCCTGAGCCTACAGAGAAGAGCTTTCATTCCTCTAGTTCTCTCTCCCTGCTGGACTAATAAACTATTTTTGCACTTTAAACTCAGTTTACCCCAATAGAAATAGGCATGGATAAAGGGGGAAAGTGAGAAGAGGAGAGAAAAATTAGGACATTTTAAAAGCAGCTGAAAAACTGGGACAACGGAACATTAACTGGTAGTATCCTAGAAGGTATGCCATATCTTCCTTCATGTATATTGCACTAATTCATATATCCAAAAAGTCTACTTATTAGTCGGTTTGTTCTTATTTTGGTTTCTGAACATAAGCTAATGTAATACAATAAGAGCACGTAGAAAACATACAATTAAAGATTAAAAATGAAGGAAATGCATTGGATAGCTAGCATCCCATGTGTGTGTGTCTGTGTATGTAGTGTATACCTTCCAGTCATTTCTGACTTAAGACAACCCTACGGCTAACCTATCACAGGATTTTCTTGGTAAGGTTTGTTCAGAAGGGGTTTGCAATTGTCTCCTCTGAGGTTGAGAGACTGTGACTTGCTCAAGGCCACCTAGTAAGTTTTCATGGTTGAACGGGGATTTGAACATACATACACACAAACAGGCGCACATACTTTTTGTTTCTATGCTTTATTCTGTGGGAAACATTGAGTGTCACATTGATGTTGATCTAGTAATTATATTGAACATTGCTGAAATAAATATTTCCTGCTGATAATTAAATCATATTCCAAAGCTAATTCATTTAGTCTGATGATAGCTGAATTGAAAGTATGTCTTTGAATATGTTTACAAGTCAGGCTTTTAATGATACAAATGCTACCATGTAGGTACAAATGCAAGGTAGATCCTTTGTTCCTAGGTTCAACTCTTGCAGTCTGAGATATCTTTTTTTGACTTCACAGGCCTTACATGCATGAGATATTTGTTGAACCCCTTCTTTCCCTTCTCCACAGTGGTCTTGGACACTTTTACATTATTTTCCAACATCTTTGCTGGTATCATGAGTAACAAGACAACAGTGAAGATGGTGGATGGACCAGGCTCTGTCTGATCCTTTCAGCTCTCTATGGGTTCCAGCAGTAATATGTTCTTGCTGAATGCTAAAACCAACCAAATTTAACATACCAGTTTGAAGGATCTTGGGGAAGAGAGTTGGGATAGATCTTTAGTGAAAATCTTAAAATCTCCCAATGGATTGACTTAACTGCTAAATTAAGCCCCTCAAAATAGATCATTATCTCCTAAATCCGAGAATGAGTAGACTACAATGGATAAGACAGTATGCAGAGAGATTTTGTAGCACCTTTGACACTAACTGAAAGAAAGAAGGTGGCAGCATGAGCTTTTGTAGACAGTATGTAGAAACATATTGATTCTACAGACTAACACAGTTATATAATTGAATGGATGAGACAGTGAGGCCCCTGGCAAAGTAATCTGCCTTTACCTTGTAGACCACTTTAAGAGGAAGAGGTATATAAAGAGAAAGAAGGGACAGAAAGGGAAGGACAGAGGAACAGACAAAGAGAGAAGGGTAGCATCACTCACTTGTTTTATATTCCATACCACTGATATATAGCCCTTGGACAGATTACCCTGTGGGAATACAATCCCCAACAACAGCAAAAACAAAAAGTCTCCCATCCTATACTTATTGTCTTGGGAAGTTTCAATCCAAGATTTTAGGGATGCATTCAGATAACCACTCTTTACTTTCTGGAGTGGAAATCAGCTATGCAAGTATTCTGATAACTGACAGAAATATGCTGAGATTCCAATTCCCATTGTCTCCTTTTGACTCCATTCAGATTTCTTCATCCAAGTAAGCATGTGGTAAGTCTCAGACCCAAAGTATGTTTGCCAGAGGTTCAACTGATCTGTCACCACACCAAAATAAACCACTCCATGTTTGCTTCAGAAATAACATCAAAATTCTTACCTGAAAGCCCTCTCACCCTCTTATAGCCACTGTGATATAGCCACTGTAATATACTATTCCAGTATTCCATCTAACAGTCAAATCATACCTTTGGGAAGTATATGGAATTGCCCACAGTTTCCTGGAACATGTCCACCCTGTCTCATCTACACATATTATAACTGGGCTGATCCAAGGTGTTTTGTACCTCACACAAACAGCAACATGTCCCTTCTCACTCCACGTACAGAAGCAAACTTGATTGACAATTTTACTTAAGCAATGGAATGGGACAGTATCCTGTACTAGACCCAAAGGCAGAAGGCTAACTTACAGTGTGGATATGATTATGTGGCACATACAGCCCTGTCCTCCAACAGAATGATCAGGAGCTCAGGAGATAGAGTAGGGGAGCACCACTGTTGCCCCACAGCATCTGCCACCTCTGGTGGTTGCCTCACTCTGTCTAATGATAGGGCTAGACATGTGTAGCAGTGCATAACAGTGCATGTACTACAGAGATGCATGGACTGCACTATGTATACACATCATGAGCATGTAGTTAGTATGACAGCCCTGGTTATTTCAGTGGGCCTTATAGGGGGATTCCAATGTTAGGCCATTGGGTGTGGGGGAAGCAACAGATGTCCACCAGATGTGCCTAGTAGATTGCATCCTTGTACATATTACTTATGTGTTTGTTTATTAGATTTATCTTCTCCTGGGAAAGGAAGCAGCTTCCAATATATTTTTAAAACCACCATCTATAACAATACAGTTGAAATACAAATCAACTGGGTTATAGTATTATAACACAATATTAAAATAGTTTCAAACTTCTCACTAAGAATAAATGAAATTAAAATATTAATAAATCCAATCAATTCATTGAAAACCTCTGCCTGTTTCAAAGTCAGAGAGTTACCAAAAGCCTGAAAGCATAAAATGGTCTTTGTGTGCCAGTAGAAGGAAGAGAAAAATGGTCCACTCTAGCTTCCTCTGGAAGGAAGCTGTTAAACTTCCTTCCAGATGAAGTTAGGCTGGACCCTTCTACTGGTATACAAAAACTATTTTATGCTTTCAGGCTTTTGCTAATTCTCTGACAGAGGAGCCACCAAAAAGGCCCTTTCTTGTGGTTGAAACACCTGGAGTTGGGGAGAAAGGCCTCTCCCATAGATCTCAAATTCCAAGCAGGCATGTATGCTGGAACATGCTTTTTCAGATGGTCTATATGTACCCCAAGTAGTATCTCAGCACCATTTAACTTTTAAAAAAATCCAGTGATCTATTCCTGAATATTTCACAGTGATTCTCAGTTTTAGGTTCTTAGATATTGTTTGACTACAACTCCCATCATCACCAAACAACATAGCCCACTTCAAGACATGAACTTTTAAATTAAAAGACTGTCTTGTTTCATTCTCCTAACATGTTCTCTGTTAACAGAGTGGGAGCAAAGGAGATGGTTTCTGCAGCCTCTGACACAATTTACCAACTAAAGTTGCAATCCTGCAATTGATTATCACTCCCATTGTCCCCAGATACCTTAGCAATAATCAGGGGTGATGAAAATTGTAGTCCAACATCTGTGCACTATTCAATAGTTGGTTTACTTTCCCTCTTTGTCTTACAGTATAAGATTCAGAAGCGAGATCAATCAAATTCAACCATGCTTGACCTCCAAGTCAATGTCCAGTGGGATTACATGGTCGAGACTAAATAATATATATACACTAGGCAGAATTTTCTTCTCTTCAGTCCCATTTGTGATCGTCTCTGTGCAAGTTGTTTTTATTATTATTATTATTTCATTTGTATGCTGCCTTTCTCCCAGTGAGATGCAAGGTGGCTTTTATATCCTTGCATTTCAACAGATGGGCTGCATGGAGAAAGGTGTCCACTGCATTTGGTTTTTAAGATGTTCTAATCCTACACAGTGGAAGTCTTTAAAAGTCAAAACCACCATTCTGAACTAGGACTGAGTCAAACCATTTAGTAATGGACATAGTATAAGCCCAGGAGACACCTCCTCTGTCTCACACCATACTGGAGGACAAAACAGAACTGTCCCAGAAAGTATGGATCACTCCACAGCAATGCTGTTTACACACCATACTGGGAGACAAAATATCATACTGGGAAGCAAAACAGAGCTGCTGTGAAACTAGAGAGAGCTAAATGCATACTTTGGAGAATCCAAATTCCAAAGAGATTTGTTTTGTTTTTGACTTCCAGAAGGGGTTTTAAAAATAGCCCAGTGAGGATTGGGGACACTTAGAAGTTGTAGAAGTAAAAAAAAAACTATTGGGGAAAAAATGTAGGTACTGGGTTGAATATCCTGCTTGTATGGAAAGGCTAGTGGGAATTTCTCTTTGGAGATCTAGTGCAACATTTTGTTACAGAGCCCACTTATATGGTGTAGTACATAGATCCTAGTTAATAATTTAGCCAATATATTCTTAAATCAACCCAAGTGACTCTACACTGGCCAAAATACTCCAGGCTACCACAGAGTATTCTGATCCCAAAGGTGCTCCAACTTTCCCTGCTCACTGAATGTTCTGGAGCAACAATGGTTGTCTGTGCTGCCCGCCACTGCCAGTATGAATTTCTCCTTCTGAAGCCAGAAATGAGCCTTCCAGCATCAATCACATCACTGGGCACCTCATTGTGACCTCAGAAGAATCACACATGCGGGTGGTGGAAGGTGGCACAGTGGGGTGCTGTGTAAACAGCATCACTGTGGAGTGCTCTGGATTTTCTAGGACAATCTGGTACAAAAGGTAGGATTTTTTAGTCCAGTTTAATACAGGGTTGGCCCAGATTCACTACAAGAGGGCCCTTCACAATTATAGACAGTCCACAATCAAATTGGGCCTTTGACCCTGCATTTTCTGGATAGGGTGACATGAAGGAGAGGGGAAACCATTGCAAATGGCCCATGTAGACATGTCCAAAGGCAGAGTATATTACAGCAGTCTATAGTAATTACCTCACATTCCTGATCTTATAATCTAACCTTTTTTTACTTCAGTGGAAAGTCAGTTCCACACAAAGAGCACATACTTAGGGCCATCCCCTATACTGAACTGAATGGGGCAGCATGTGATGTCAGTCTTGCACTCATATAAAATCACTAGTATGTAACATATGTGTTTTGGACTGGGAATTGCCACATTTGTTTTTCAGGAGTTTATTCAGGGCAGTTACATATTATCACCTCCTGCAGTTGCTCAAGCTAGTCCTTCACTTCATTTTCTTATGAATATGTAGATCCTGATTTTTTAAAAAATAAATAAATAAATCAGTTAGTTAGTTAGTTAGTTAGTTAGTTAGTTCAAGCCATTTTGGGCTCCATTATTGGGAGAAAGGTGGGATAAAAATCAAATAAGCTATATTCATAGATATGTATACAGATATGCATAAAACAAATGTCATACTATACCACAATGATGATAAATGACTAGAGATCAGTTCTAACTGCCACAGCATTAAAAATCAACTTACACAATTTACACAAAATTAAATTCAATGCAAAAATAATGTTGTTCTCCACAAGCTGAGTTTAAAGGCTAACAAATGAGAAAATAGCTAAAGTCTCTAAAGCTTTTCAAATCTCAGAGCAGGAACTTAATCAAAAAAAGTTTCTGAAATTGATTTGGGTGTTAATCGTTTGTGGAGGTCATTTCTGACTCAAACACATGTGTATTCCAATATTGCCTGAAGCAATGGGGATAGACTTTAATTTCCATAGAACTGCTGCACACTTAATATGACAGTTTGAAAAATGTCCCCTAAACAAAACATAGTTGTCCAGCTTATTTTTAAACTCTTGCCCCTCCCTAATCATGCCTAGATCCCACTGTAGTCAATGAGACTTGACCAAACCATAACAGATTGCAAGACTGCACTCTTCATCGGTGAATTCATATTATCTGTTGCGCCAAAGGCTAAAAGAAATCATTTTCCCCTCCTGCAGTCTCCACAGGAGGTGCAGAGAACACAGTTATGGGAATTTAGTAATGAGGTTCTTTCATTGAAAAAAAGTCCTTGACAACCTCCGTAAGCTGGGTGCCAATTACTCCACTGACATGCGGCAGGAAAAGAGAACAACTCTGATAAATTAGATTCAGGCCAGCTCTCTCTCGGCATGTATGAAGGACGAAACTTAAATTGGATCTTGATGAAATGCGGGAAAAGATGTGTGGAGTGTATCCAGCCAATCCACTTTGACACTAAACAAAGTCAAACAGTTTGCTTGATTTTAAAAGAACTGATGAGAAAGAAAACCCACTTTTTTAATACTAAAACTTCACCTTCTCCCTTAAAAAATGCTGTTTATATCAATTTACTTAAAACCAACTCTTGGCAAAGATAAAGTAACCATTTGGCTACACAAAAAGTGGGGGGGGGGGTAGAGGCAACAATCTGTGGCTTGTTATCCTTGCCTAGCCAGATGCTGGTCTCTAATGATGTCAGGCCTTTGAAAATTGTTTAATATAGTGATGGAATCCTGTTGCCACTCAGCGGAAAAATGAGCCCCATTTTTTTTTTCATGCATTAGCTTTTCTCAGTAAAGTGATCAGAAATGCAAAAATCCAAGGCATTTTGTTCAACGAGTGCGGAAATTTCTGTGTACACAAAATGCATAAAATAAACATGCTCAAGGGAGAGAAGGAAAATGAAACCAGCAATTTGGTTCCAAGGAGCGCACATAACATACACAAACTAAATGCTCTTCCCCCCCCCTCCTTATTGTACCAACCACAAATTAGATAGGTTTGATTCTGCCACCTTTACCTGTCCTGAGCCATAATGCCACTCCAAGTAGCATAGAAGAGCTCCCAAACCAACATCAGTCTACAAGATCCAATGTAAGCAGCCTCCATTATGGCTGGGCTTTGTTCTTCTTTGCAGGCAGTGCAAAATGGAGTTTACATGGGCGGATGAATCAATAATATCAGTGCCAAAGAATAAATGCAAAGACAAAACAAACAAAACATCCCAATCCTGAAAATGTGAAATTCATACTCAGTGAACTTTATGAAATATTTTTAAAGTAACTTCTTGTTCAGAGCTTACTTTTTTAGATAGTGGTCCCAAAATAACCCAACCAGCATTAGAACCACAGTCCAAAAATTAACCTTTGTAAGTTCTGGTTTTAATGTTTCGGCTATTGTTTTTTCAAGAGATAATCTAGGTGCTAAAAAGTTAACAAATATTCTACATTTGATAAACTGGATTTAGCTTTCTCAGAGTAGTCAAACTTGATGTCTGTTTCCTATGTACAAATCAGTGCAAGAAAGATCCTATTTTGTAAATTTAAATTTTGAGGAGAGTCATTATTTGATGCCTCAGTTCAGTGCCTGGTGTCTGGATATCTGTTTCCAGTCACAGTTTTATTTTTTAAATGACTATTGTTTCATTGGACTTTAAAACCTACCTGTCAGTAATGAATGTGCATGTAATTGTACAGTCATCTTTCGATTCGTATGAGATCCATTCCAGACCACCCTGTGAATTGGAAATATCACAAATACTGGAGCCCCATTAGTTAGATTGGCCATATGGCACTATGCATGCATATTGGACATGTGTGCCATTTTGTCCCTCACTGCTTGCCATCCGTGAAAGACCAAGACTATGGATGGCAAGTCCACAAACAGCAAGGGATGAGTATAATTTATGATTTGTAGATTTGCGAGTCATTGTGAATGCAAATCATCACCATTATAATCTGTAACATTTCTCATTGTACTTTATCACTTTTATTTTCCCCAATTCAGGGGACTATTTCTGCTCAGCAATTGGGACCACACACATGCACACACACACACAAAATGGATTTTTTTCACTTTAGTCCCAGAAAGCTCTACTGTGATATACTTATATATTTAGAAGTAAACCCACTAAGTTCAATGAGATTTACTCACAGATAAGTAAATATAGGATGGTAGACTCAGATTTGGTCAAAGCTTAGAGAAGTTTGGACTGCAACTCCTAGTATCTCCCAGCCAGCATGACCATAAAAGTAATGTTTCAAAGCTCTGGATGGCTCTGTTCTGAGATTGAGAGTCATGTTAAATCATTCTCTTCCAGAAGATGTGGAACTACCAGTTCCTTTAGCCCTTGCCAGTATAGCCAGATATGGAACTACCAGTTCCTTTAGCCCTTGCCAGCATGAGGAATGCTGGGAGTTACTGTCCAGCAACTCTTCAAGGCCTGCATGACTTTCCTGCCCGCACATTGTAGGACAAACTTCTGCTGAAACTAGAGAAAGTACACAAACATATTGTGATGGGACCTAGAAGGTCAGCTGTTGAGCTCTTGTTTACATGTTGCCCTTTCCCAGGCCTGAAACAGGCTGTGAGAGAATAGCTCAGGGGACCAAAAACTGGTGATGTTGCCCCCTCCCAGACTGCTAGGGTACTTGGAGGCAAAATAATTCCAAAAACTACCAAAAGTGGGGAAGGGACACTGGGGAAGACCTGGAGATTTTAAAAATAACCTGAGGCAACCCACAACCCACACATTTCCTTGCCCTGCTAGATATCAAGATACAGTGTTCATGAGTAAAAATGTCATAAAAATTATCAATACAATTTGTACACGTTGTAACAACACAATTATCCCTACCAATTGTAAGGCAATTGTTAAAAAAAATTGCAATCCTATTGATTGCTGGCACGATGTCTGCTCACTCTGATGCTGATGCTTAAGCTGGAAACTTGGAAATGAATCATATATATTTACTTGAGTAAGTACGTTTCACTGGAATGAAAAGGTCTTGGTTTGTAAGGAAGACCATTTTAGCCTTGGCATATAAGGTCTAGTCCATTTGTATATTTATTCCAAAAACAGTGTTCCATGGAGTCTCTTCTCTTTTACTAGTGCATCCCACAGTTGTTGCAAAGGTTTATTGTGCATAGGAACTAAAGAAAACTTCCACCTTTAATAAATATTTGTGTATGCTCAACTTAATACACTAACAGTACCCATTGGTGGCTTTCATGTCATTGGAGCAGTAAATCCTCTCTGGGATTTAGTCTTCCCTCAGTAAAAGCTTGTCCCACCTACTGCTCATCATTTACACATCTGGATATTTAAAATGTCATGGGTCAGTACACCTTTTTAAAAGGATATGGTGTAAAACAATTCTAAATGGTCACTTATGCTTGCATTCAAAGAAGTGTAAAGATATGGAACTCAATAGTTTACATGGCTTTGTTAACTAGCCATTTAGGATGAATAATTACCCTAAACAGCCAGACATCTAGTGTATCAGACTCCATGAATGGAACTCATAGTTTGAAGCAAGGGGAAGACATGATTACATTCCTTGTAAAATCATTAACTGGTATCAAGATCCTTCAGGAAAACACTAATGGTGCAACATAGCAATAGACTATCAGTTTAAGTATTGGAAAAGTCTCAAAAACTTTCAAAATCCAAATTTATTCCTTTAAATCAATGGGGAGGACTCTCCAAATATGGTTGGTCTACAACACCCACCACCCCTGACCATTGTCTATGATGCCAGACAATGATAAGTGTCCATTGGGTCCCTAGCCATGGTTTTGATGCTGTCCTACAGAGAAATTTTGCTTCCCATTTCTTAATCATAAGCATTTTCTTTCTTATCCTTGATATCTGCATCAGTTTTGGCATTTCAAGAATCCATAATTTGAATATATTACATAGCAACCCAACTAGCAACTCCTTTTTTAAAAAAATGATTCCATTCTGCTCTTTGTCCTTCATGAACAATATTCATACTAGAAATGCAAATAGTGCAGGAGAGACAGAAAGCCATGTTTGCTGACAGATGTAAAACACTGAAGCTGTGAAACAGAAATATTCCTGATTCAGATTTGGTTTGTCCAATAATCCTTACCTCTGAATCCATGAACTGATCTTAAACATCCTTCGACGAGTCACTTTTCCTCATGTAGGAATAATAAATTTATCAGGCCTACCATAAGAACCTAGGAAGACCCACACTATATCAGACCTATATAGTTTAGCATTCTATTTATATAATGACCAGTCAAAAGCCTACCAGCCCGACATAAACATGACTGTAATTTCTATATTGCCCTCTCCAATAAATGAGATACAGAAGCAAATGCTATCAGAGGTGACACATAGCCATCCTCACTAGCAGCTACTGGCAGCCCTTTCTTCCATGAAGTTGTCTAATTTCCTTTTAAAACCATCCAAATTGACAGCCTTCACTAGCTAAGAATGAATTCTATTGTTCAATTATATGTAGTACTTCCTTTTCTCCATCCTGAATCAGCTATCTCCCACCATCCAGCTTCAATGGATCATCCTTTATTCTAGTTTTATGAGAAAACATTTGTACCTTGCAGGACTGTGACAAGAACCACTAAACCCCTAAATGTGAAATGTTTGAAAATGCTCAGTATTAGATGACCTGACATGCCTTGACTGCTGGCCCAATAACATAGCTACCAAAATAAGTAATGTGGGAGCTGGCCAAGTTGCAACCATAAACATGCTGTTGACCTCTCTCTTCTTGGAGAGATAATTCACCAATACTTCTGTAGCATCCCTCTGCTCATGAGCTTTCTAGAAAACAAGTAGCTTTGTTTGGGGATGAAACTGAGGCTCTTACCTGAACCCTGGCTTCTGTGAGTTCTGTTCTCAGAGCCAGCTGCTCCCTTACATAAACATCAGGGTAATGGGTTTTCTGGAACACTTTCTCCAATTCTTCCAGCTGCAAACTGGTAAAAGTGGTCCGGTGTCTCCTCTTCTTGCTGCTGGAGACGTTGCTGTCACATTTATCTCCAAGTTCATCCAGCTCTCCTTTCTCCTGCATCCCTTTCACAGGAGATAGGCGAAGGCTGCTGCAGTTGTCCAGGGGCCTGCCCAGCTCTGTGTGAAGTGGCTGACCTTCGACTTTCGTAATCCCATAAGTCACTGTGCAGCACAGGGAAACAAGTTTGGTTTGGTTTGTTACATCTTACATTTGGAAGCAAAGTGTGTGTGTGTGTGTGTCTGTGTGTCTGTGTGTGTGTGTGTGTGTGTGTGTTCACAGGGCTTAGAAAAATTACTTTTATGGATCACAACTCCCAAAATGCCCTGTCGACATACTATTGTTGTTGCTGATGATGATGTTGCCAGAAGGAAAAGAACAAGAAGAAGAAAGAAAAGGAAAATTGTATATCATAGGAGCTTTGTTGTTGTAGTGTCCCTGCAAGTCATTTCAGGCTTACAGCAACCCTAAGGTGAGCTTGAGATCAGTGGCAGCACTAAGGTCAGTGTCACCTTCCCCTATTGACCTCCTCCCATACCACACCATACAGAATCCTTAGTAATATTTTTTATACTAATGTTACTCATAATTCACTGAATAATCCAATTTGTCACTGAATTTATTTATTTATTTCCAGGATTTATAACCCATCTTTCTCCCACAATGGGAATAAAGGCAGATTACAATATGTAATGGTTGTGACATAAATGTAATGGCTGTGACATAAACAACTTGTGACATTAACAACTAACAAAATTAAAAATTTATCTTTAAATTACAATATTACATGCACAGCCTAAATGCATTTACATATATATAGTTTCATGTGATTAAAGTGACAATTTGGTAAAATGTGATGTTTTTGAAGATAATTTTAAAAGAATTTTTTTAAAAATAAAATTTTAAAGTTTAACACTTAGTTTTTTAAAAGCCTGGGACCTCTCTTTTCTCCTCCCACTGAGCCTTGCCCCATTCACACCATCTCTTTGGTGTTTTAAAGGGACACAGGCAAACACCATAGCCCATTTCTGCCCAAAGTTAGATATTTGGGGAGGTGTGGTGTCACCTCACCTGTTAGAGTGTCACCTGGTGTGGTCCTCAACCCCTGCACTCCCCTAATGATGCCCCTGCCTGAGACCCAGCTTGATATAGTGCTTTGAAATGAAACCATGGGCAAGTCACATTCTCTCAGCCTTAGAGGATGGAAATGGGAACTCCTCTCTAAAGAGACTTGCCAAGAGAGCTCCATGAATGGTTTGCCTTAAGGTTGCCATAAGTCAGAAATAACTTGAAGGCACATAGCAGCAGCAGCAACAACAACAACAATAACAACAACAAAAACAACAGTGAACCTATCATGATTTTTCATGACAAGAATAGTTCAGAAGGGGCTGCCTGTGCCTCCATCTGAAGCGTGACTTGCCCTATGAATTCCCATAGCCAAGCACGTATTCTAACTCTGGTTTCCTGAGTTGTAGTCCAAACCACTAATGTACAATTAAATCAGTAAATTATTTAAAATTTCAAACAAGAAAGATAAGAAAAGACTGTGGCCTGATAAATGTTATTCTCATATATTTTACAGATTGGCTTTTTATTTGAAAGGAAATTTTATTTCAGGAAAATTTGATTGAACATAAATCTAATTATGATCCCTGTTACATATTTTGTATCTGCAAGCCAAATGAAGAACAGTATTGAAAATCAGGTCAAAATAATATTACAAATATATAGTGCAATCCTATACCTGTATATTCAGAAGAAATTCCAACATATTCAATGACATTCCGAAAAAGGTCTATTTAGCATTGCAGACTCAATGCAATCCCATGCAAGCTTACCCAGAAACAAATCCAAATGTGTTTTCTCACAGATAACTAGTACAAAACTAGCACATTTATTCAAAGATAAGTCTTAGTGAGTTCTGTGAGGTACATTTCCAAGTGAGTGTATGTAGTACTGGAGATTTATACCCTTCATCTACAATTCTGTTCACATTTACCTTGGAACAGGCTTTATTGGACACACTACTGGCCTAAATTCTGTTGTTAATTTCAAGTAGAGTAAACCTATGAATTACTGGGAAATTGGTAAATCAGTATTTATGTGAGGTCAATCTACTTAATGGGTCTATGCTAGCCAGTAGCTGAAATCAAAAGTTAAAAGCTGAAATCATTAAGACTGCAATCCTCTAAACACTTTCCTAGGAGTATCATCTAATCCAATGGCAAATTATCTGAATAGACATGCATATGGCTGAGCTGTTTAGAATTCTTCCAAATTATTCTAAATTGCTTTATTTTGATATTCAGAAGATACCCCAATTAAAATAATTAGAAGGAAGTATGTAACAAACATACCTTATTTTCCTGCGTATAAGACTACTTTTTTACCTGCAAAATCTGTGGCTAAAGTGGGGGGGTCGTCTTATACGCCGGCTATAAGGATAATGAGGATAGAGGTGCTAAAACTCTATATTTTGACTGGGAAAATGGGGGGGTCGTCTTATACTCGGGTCGTCTTATACGCCGGAAAATATGGTATGTTAAAAAAGCATATAATTATCTTATATTAAAAAATAGTTGTGTGAAAGGAAATCAAAATGACACAAAGTTTTTCCCTTCCCCCTCCCCTTCCAAAAAAAGGCTTGGTTTTGTGAAGTGGCTTCCTTTCCAGTTGGGTTTCTTGTTATTCCAAACTACAGACATTTGCTTCAAAACATCAGACAAACAGATTATTTTCTATATTTGGTTACAAAGAATAATTTGTCCTTGAGAAAACATACAGTTTCCAAGATAAAGTTTAAAGTGTGTTCATCCTTTTACACGGTTGTAGCTGGGGATGGGTGGGCAAAATAAGTGCATCGTTTCCCCCCCCCCATAAAAATTTTGTCCCTCAAATTAAATTTTATTTCAGTCCTCAAAATTCTAAAGTTGCAAAAGGTTAAAACCTCAGTTGTGTGTTTACCTGCCTTGGGTCCCTTCTTGGAAGAAAGGCAGCATAGAAATAAAATAAAATCATACGAACATAATAAAATACAAGTACAAATTAGGCATCCAAAAATGGCCTAAGGAATGCAAGCACAGCAAATATAGGAGTTTCAGATGTGAATGATTTTCAGAATCTCACTCTGCAATGCAGGAAATTTGGGGAAATTTTCATGAGTGGGCAGAATTCATCTGAAAGGACAATGTCCTCATGTTGCCCTCTCCCACAGCTACAGCTCTGTCCTTTCAGCTTCAGAAGAAATCTCCTGCTTTTCTTAAAACATGTCACATCTCTGGGAAGACTGGTGCAACACTTTACAAGTCTGGAAAGCATCTTTACCTTTTCCAAGTTCTTTTCCTTTTGGACAGGTGGGGGGAAGGGAAAGATCCCAGCCTTCCAGGGTTGTAAAACTTTACAAAGGATGGCACCCAAGCTGCCCTTTCCATCTTGTTTTAACAACTCTCTACCAATCCCAGTAATTTCATTACACTACTCTCTTCATTTCCTATAATTTTAACCAGACCCAGACTGCAGTCCACACGTAAATGCCTTACTGAAAGCATTGAGGCTAACTTTCAAATAGGCTTTACAAGCCCACTGCTACTGGGAAGCAAGTCCTATTGACTTCAGTAAGGATCTACCTCTGAGTAAATACCTTTAGGTTGGGGGCTGTAAATTAGGATAGGAGTTGGTTAACATTTCTCAGCAGGACAGTTAAAAAAACAGATGGGAGGTATATAATTTAAGACAGCTAATTGGCAAGTTTTAAGCTCCGACAACAATGTTATTTTCAGCTGACTGGGGGGTTTACTGTTACTAAATAACCTCTAGTGTCCTATAGCATTTTCCTATCTAAACAGAACTGAGAACCAATCATATAAACAGTATACAAACCATTACATATACATACTGTTAGACATATTACGTTCTGGGGTGTAGCTATTGGGGGGAGCAAAATGAAAACATTGTCCTCTGAAATGAAAGTTCTGTTCCCCAAATGATTTTTTTTTTCAAAACTCTAACACTGCAGTAACTTAAAACTTCACTTGAACATTATTTAGAAATGTAGTTTTTACAGGGGCCAGGTGACGTTGCCAAATTAATGTAAACCAAGCAAATATTAGAATTCTGGGTGCGAAACTATTTTTAATGTTTCACTCTTTGTAGTGTTAGAAATTTGGGAGATGAAGGAAAATTTCATTGATAGGGCAGATTTTTATTTATTTATTTATTTATTTATTTATTTTTGTGGAGGGAGAATACCTCGATTTTGCATCCTTGGTAGGTACCTCTGATTAGATTCCTAGCCCTTCTTTCACTTTTTCTGTACTTGAATCTTCTAGATTTGTTCACTTCCATTCTACTCTCTTGGAAAGGACTGCCTTTTGGATCCATTAAAACTTACCATCAAGCTATATGTAAGACTATTTTTTTTAATTATTCTACTCAGTAGAATCTACTGTTTAAAAATCAAATAGTCAAACTGCTATGCCATAACTGATCTACTCAAAAGTAAAACCAATTAAATCTAATGAGACTTACTTCCAAGCAAATCAACATGACATTTCTGCCTCCATTTGCCTTAAGAAGGCTTATGTTGAAGATATAACTCACTGAACATACTGAAATTCATTTATGATGCTTAGAATTGAAGTACATGGGCATTACACATAATTCATGCATTACCATTTTTGAACCATTATTATTCTAAACCTTTTTGTAAAAAAGAATCTTTGAAAAAAATAGAATCAAGGTAGTTATAAACCTTTAGGGGAAAGATAAACATTTATGTCTGCTTATGAAATAAGAGAAATTCCATTTACTATTCAGTTGTGTATGCTGAAGTTGTACACAAACATTGAACTACAGAGTTTGATTTTTAAAAAATGGATTTGTACAATCACTGTAAACAACCAGCAACTGTTGAAGCCATGGTTTAATATGGACAAGAATCCATTTCTCCTAAGAGATCTGCTTTTAAAAAAAGAAAAATCTAGCATTGGAACAGTTGGAAGTAAAAATAGAAATCCAATTTTCAAAGACATAAGCATGAGAAGACTCCAGGCTTGGGGGGGTGGGGTGTGTGTGGACATTTTACTAGATTCTTCAGGTTAAGTTTTTTAGGAGAAAAAAAAATCGGCATGTTTAGTATTTGCTGAACAATCGGAAAGACCTGCAACCTCGTTAAACTAAACGACATTGCAATAAACATTTCACATTTCATTGCTTTGTCGGCTTTAAAGGGTAGCCCAGTTAACTAACGGGTTTGGGTGGAAGGAGGTGGAGAATGCCCTGCTGTTTTTACATGGACATTTTGCTAGGTTAAAAGGGGTTTGTCAAAGGGTTTGAAAGGGTTTGAAAGAGACGTGATTTTTGAAAGAAAGTTTAGTTGATGTCATCTGTACATGTCAGAAATTCAAAGTCCATCCATTACAGTCCTTTTCCAGCCCGATTTCAATCTTGGCTTGGTTAGAAGTAAACTGGGCTGAAAATAAATGGATTTATTTGGAGATCATGACTGTAGGTCGAGAAGGTGTAAGAACCCAAATATTGTTTAAAGAGAAAAGAATCAGAGGCCGAAAATAGAAATACTACCTATTATAATATCACCGCCGGAATTTTAATTGCCATTAACAGGATACACTGAGAGCCGCCATTCCCCAGGAAAGAAAATGCGAAGCACTCTCCGTTTACCTGGAAATAAGGGCTGCATCCGTACTGCAGATATAATCCGGTTTGAGACCTTTTTAACTGCCATGGTTCAATGCTATGGAATTCTGGGAATGGTAGTTTGGTGGGGCACCGGTGCCGCACCAAACTACCATTCCCAGAATTCCATAGCATTGAGCCATGGCAGTTAAAGCGGTCTCCAACCAGATTATCTCTCCAGTGTGGATGCAGCCAAAGCCCATGCAACCTAAAAAGACATTTCCGAGTACAGGCGCGAGATTGCGCTAAAGTGGATGCTTTCTTGTGGAATTATAATTATAATTAAAGTTAGCCGATAGAGACTTGCATCTTGCAAGACGATAGACTAGAGAATGACTTTCTTGAGCAAAACTACGAACAATTTGAAAAATTGGTAGGGTTTTCAGAAACCATTGGCTTTTAACGCTGGGCATATGATTGTGAATTTTCTAGTGTATTTTACATCTGAGTTAAGAGAGAATTTCTTCCATCAGGATGGAAGTAGGTTCGAGTCTAGGAAAGCTCACTCTACCAGTTTCTTTCTTTCTGTTAGTCTCAAAGGTGCTGCAAGATCCCTCTGCATACTGATTTTTATGTCTTTGAATCCTACTTCTGGTTAGTCCAAAGTTAAGCCTAAAAGTGGAAAATTCCAAGTCCGATCATAGCCTTTCCCTTGTTTTTATTTATCTCAAGGTAAAAGAAACAGCAGTGGAGAACTATAATGGACAAATGAGTTTGCAGTGAGGTTATATTTAAAGCGATTGACATCATATTGAAGCACATTGGCTTAACTGAGCCCTACGCTTTTTAAGGCTGTTTTAAGTGGAAAGGGAGAGGAACCAAGGATCTGAAAAACCAAAAACAGCTCAGCGTTGAAATGCGCCGGTGATCTTGGAATGATGGTGCAATCCGTCGCTCAGGAAAAAGAAATTGTTTTAAGAAATGGCAAACGAAAGAAGCAAGTTTGAAGCCAGCTCCTTCGGCTTCCGACTCCTTCAGAGATAATATTAAAGGTAAAAAAATACTATCGCATGGATGAGTATGTGTGTGTATATATATATATATATATATATATATATATATATATATATATATTCTCATCCATGCAATAGCATTTTATACCTTTAATATATATTCAAGGCACATAATATATATTCCAGGCACATTATTATTTATTATATTATCATTATTATAATCCACGGGGAAGTTTGGTGTTTTTTTTTTTTTTTTTACTTTACATTTTACTTGACCCTAATTTAAGTTATTAGTGTTGTTTCTGAGATTATCTTTAATGGACTATTTGCTGTTGCTTTATAAATGGCAAAGAACTCAATCATTTCCCCTTTCTTTCAGTTCAGATAATAACATCGCACTGTACAACACGTTTTATTCCTCCAGGAATAAGTAGACTGAGTTACCTGAATTTAGATATTGAATTTAGATACCATTCAAAGCAATGGGGCAGATTCACTATGATTTAAAAGTCCTTTTAAGGGATTATTTGGATGGACATTTTAAAGGGGGGGGGGGTTCATCTGGCCCTGGATCAAAGCAATTGAGTTTTCGACGTGTTTATTATAGTTATGGGACAGGGGCTTTGAGATGACATATGTAGCTATCTATACCCACACGTGTCCTTGAATCTCTTGTGAACGCAGATACTCTGTGCTTTGTGTTCTGTTGTCTAAGAAAAAGGAGTTCAGCATTCCTAAAATAAATCCCCTGCTCAACGAGTCCCTTTCACTGTATTCAAGAAGAGAAAGAAGGACAATAATTTTGGGGAGGGAGGGAATGCCAAAATCAAGACCTCAGACTTTTTTTTTTCGGTAAGAAATGGAGGAAGGTTTGGGACTGGAGAGCCTCCCAGACCCAATTTGAGAGTCCAGCATAGCATTCCCAGAATGCCATAGCACAGATCCAAGGCAGTTAAAGCAGCCTCAAATCGGATTATTTCTACAGTGTGGGGGCAGCCCTAGTCCCAGGCTCCAACCACTACACCACACTGCCTCCGGTGTTATTAAAAAGCAAGAGGCAACCTTATGTCTGCGCCTGCAGTTCCTGCTAGGAATGGTAGCAAAGGCGACGATCTTGAGGCTGTTACCCAACTGAAATAAAATAAAATAAAAATATCCCCCCCCCCACCCTTAGTGGCATTTTCCTTCTCTCCCCAAATGCTAGCATTACAATGCCCTTAAAATTTTAGTCCAGCCTTTGGAAACAGAGCTCAGGCATCGGGAGAAAAGGGGGCAGCAGGCAAAGCTCCCAAGGGAATGCAAACACAACTAATGCAAAAATGGGGGCGATTTGCAATAAGTCTCACTCTCTGGAATGCTAGAAATTTGAAAGGAGCCGAAGGACCATTTCATTTGATGAAGGAGAATTCCAAGTCCAGCCATTTTGCCCACTTTACCTTCACGTTGCTCCCAACTATAAAGCCTTTAATTCCATTTCCTTGAGGGTTTGGCCTTCTCGCTCTTCTGGGCTTTCTTCGGCCTTCTTTCTTTTTTCTTTTCCCCAGAGGTTGCCACTTTGGAAGTAAGAAGTCCTAAACTGCGTCCACATTGCAGAAAGAATCCGGGCTGACCCCGCTCGGACTGCCACTGTTCCCTGCGATGGGATTCTGGGATCTGTAGTACGTTAGGGCACCGGAGCGCCATGCCCAGAATCCCATCGCACAGAGCCACGGCAGTTCAAGCGGGGTCAACCCGGATTCTCTCCGCAGTGTGGATACAGCAGTGTACACAGATAGAGAAAGAGAGAGAGACCACCTCCCCCACAACTAGTCTAAGGAAGGCCATTCAAAGAAGAGAAGGGCCCGGGAAATGTAGGACAGCCGAGGAAACACGGAGGACAGGAAAAAGGAAGAACCCTGCTATAAATATCAACCGTGGCGGAGTGGTTGGATCGTTGGGCCTTAGAGACCCGGGTTCGAATCCTCCGCTTAGCCATGGAAATCCACTGAGTGACCTTGGGCGGGTCACACTCTCTCAGCCTCAGGGCCAACCTTTCCTTGCCGAGGGTCTCTCTCTCTCACACACACACACACCCTTTACAGGGGGCATAAGTCGTAAACGACGATGAAGCTACACAACAAACTTCAGTATGCAGAGAGGTCTCGTAGCACCTTTGAGACTAAGAACTGAAAGGAAGAATAGGTGGCAGCGGGAGCTTTGGGAGACTTCAGTCTCCTTCCTCAGATGCTTTGGGATGCACCTGAGGAAGGAGCCTGAAGTCTTCCAAAGCTCCCTCTGCCACTTTCTTCCTTTCAGTTTAGGAGCCTCCGAGGGGCTCCAAGCTTCTCTCTCTCTCTCTCTCTCTCTCCGTACTGATCCTACAGACTAACACGGCTATACCCTCTGAAGACATGTCACCCCTTAGGGAGGGCATTTTGGAGACCCTTGGGCTGCAAGGGGGGACGGGGCTGGGTTTTCTCTCCCTCCCCTCCCTCCGCCCCGAGGGACTCACCGGCGCCCTCTCTGCCCGGGGAGCCCCTCTCGAGGCGGGGGTGAGGGTTGTAGCCCCCCGGGGCCCCGCATTTGCCGCCTCCTTTGCCGTAGAAGGCCTCGCCTCCGCCGCCGCCGCCGCCGTCCAGGGCCTCCATGACGTGCTCCAAAGGGCCTCCGGAGCCCAGGTAGAAGTCGCCCCCTTTCCCAGGCGCCGCCGTCACCGTCGGGGGGCTCTTCAAGGAGAACTTGTCCCCGAGGAACTCCATCTTCCCGGACCCAGGAGGCGACGCGACGCGAGGCGCCTTCTTCCTCGGAGGCGGCGGTGGCCGGGGCTGCGGAGG
>CM034708.1:169357318-169380049 GCA_020142125.1 Phrynosoma platyrhinos | reverse complement strand
ATAAATAAATAAATAAATAAATAAATAAATAAATAAATAAAAACATTTTTTTAAAAAAAATTGAAAAATTTAAAAAATATGCATGCACACTCTCTCTGCCCCAGAAAAGCCATGGCAAAACCCCTGTGGAGACTTTGGCAAGAAAATCCCAAGAACAAGGAATAACAACAATAATCAATATTATCATGGCGGGCAGCGGTGGCGGCAGTGGCGGCGGCAGGACCAGCCTGGGGCTGGTCCAAAGGCCTCAGAGGGCCGCATCTGGCCCCTGGGCCTTAGGTTGCCTACCCCTGTTCCAGATTAACATTTAGAGAACTGCAGTCTTAATAATTCATTCAGGATTTTTTAAAAAAATGTGAGAGGAACATCTTACCACAAACTGAACTCTCCCTCCTTTGAGAACTTCTGGATCTATCTCAGGCAAGAAGTGCTTGCTATACATTGATTAGAAAATAGTAAATATGACAACATAATAAAGGGAACCAGAAATGATTAAAGATGGAATTCAAATAATTACTTCAATTACTCTAAAGGCTTAGGCTTTCCATTTAAGATGTGTGCTGTATCTTCATGCAGCCAATCAACCCACATCATACACACATATGGCTTTCCCAAGTTATCCCTGTTTTTCAAGAGAGGTGTTGCTATCCATGGTGAAGGGGTGGGGGGAAGCTGCTGTTTAAGAAACCAAAGCTTTTCTGGGCAGATAGACATTAGTCTTGGACCCTAGCCTAAAACTACAAGCTCAAATGTATTTAATGGTTGTTAAGTTTTGCTGAAATCAGTGGGACTAACTTCCTGATAAACGTGTCTCCTACTACTTGCAAACTACTGGTTATCAAATGTTTAACTAAATATCATTAAGATTTTTGGCTCTCATTTTCAATGGGTTTAAGGAATATTATTTTAACAATTTGGTCAGAACAGATAAGGTAATCAGTTGCTGCCCAGAAGTTTAAGATAAAATTCTCAAAATGCAAATTCTTTAATAACTAGAAATTTATCAAATTTGCCAGTTTATTGAAAGAGTATAAATTACACACATCATTATCTGATCTTGCTCAGTTGATTATAGAGCAATAAACTTGGTTTTAGTTAGATAGTCTATCAGCTGTTTGACCACCAAGCTTCTTACTTTTTTCTTTCCAACTGATGTTTTGCCACCAAGTTAAGGATAAGTAGGATTGGGCACAATATCTGAATGATCTTAACAAATGTTGTTACAGTTATTAATGTTCCATACAGTTATTAATGTTCTAGAAAAATAACTTATCACGATTTATGAACAATTAAGTTACATATGTTCTTCCCTTTGGAAAACTAGTATTTTTGTTTTCTAAATGAAATCCTGTGCATGCTTACTTAAAAGTCCCAGACCAAATGGGATTTAATTTCAGGTAGGATTATAGCCCAGATTTTAAAAAAAAAACACTATAAAAACAACAACAAACAAAAAGCAAAAATTAAAAATAGAGAATAATGCAAAAAGAAACAAGTTGAATATCTGAACACACTGCTGACAGAATTAAAAACACAAATTAACTCCTCCAGCCTGGGTCTAATTTATTGTTTTAATATTTTAATTAAATGCCTGATGCAGAGAAGTATGTATCATTTAAAGCATCAAAATTTCTTATCAAGGCTGTACATACTATAAGGTCTAAAGGGAGTATGGAAAATGATTCTACTTTTAAAGGTTAATTTGAAAAAAATAAATTGTAGTGATTTTCTCATTTTTAAAAATAATTTTGTATAATGGCTATTTGCTAAAACACAATAAACTGGAATGGATGTATTTTAATTAAATATCATTTCATATTTTAATAGCATATCAAAGTACTTGTATTTTCCCTACATTTTCAATTACCACAATGGTGATGATCATAGCCTTAATATACAATAGAACTACTTCTTATTTTAATGACAGTCATACAAAGAGTTGAGAACCTCAGACTTATTTACTTGGAATCAACTATCTTACTTCAAATAAATGTCTTTAGGGTAGCAGCCTTTGTTACTGCATTCTATTTGAAATAGTTAATGCAAGCAGCTGTTCACAATAAATATATGTGTAGTTAAACTATAATTAGATGACTTAAAAAGTGGAGTACATTACTTTGTAATTACTACAAAAGAAATGCTTCTGCTTGAGAAACTTCCTAATTATAATAAAAATATTCTACATAGTTATCTTGTTATCACTGTCCATTAATACATCAATAAAATCTAGAAATAAATTTGTATAGATGCAGTGCAATCTCACATGAATAGGTCACAGATGAGTCACAACACTGGGAAACAGAGGGAACTCTAGATTGCCATACTGTGTGCACAGCAAGTTGTATAATGTACTGTATGGTATTATACTAAAAATGTCTTGCTTTCTGGGATGTGGGGGTGTGCATGTATATGTCTTCAAGTCACCTGTTGACTTACGGTGACCCCCATGAAGGCAAGGAATACTCAGAGGTAGTTTTGCCAATTCCTTCTCTGAAATATAGCCTACAACACCTGGCATTCATTGATAGTCCCTCGTCCAAGTACTAACTAGAGCTGATCCTGCTTAGCTTCCAAGATAAGAGAGGATCTGGTGACTTTTGGTTATCTCACTTGTGTATATTATGAAGTGTACATATTAAGTACCAGCTTCTCTCATGTTCCATGGGTCATGGCAATGGTGGTGGGACCATGCTAAATGTATCTTTGAAGCTTTGTTCAATGATGTCTATATTTTTTTTTTTTAAAAAAAAAACACCAACAGTAAGTTGTCTTGAAAATTTCTTCACAGCACAGGACTGGATCTTCATTTTTTTTTTTTTTAGCAGAGTTCCATTCATGGGACATGCCATCTGGCAGAAAGTTTTGGGTGTGATTTTAAAAATTAATACTCTGCTGTCCCTTATTCTGCTTCTGTTCCAGAGGAATGGAGAACATTGGAGAGCAATATAGGAGATGATTATGAGGGATACAGAAGAAGTGGGGGGGGAAATTGCTTCTCCTTCTCCTTCTCCTCCAAAATGAGCTCCATCTAGCAAAGAGACCAATCTGTGAAGAGAAGGAGCCCTTATATTCAAAGATGGAGAACGTGGGATACAACCTGTGGATCGGTGATGGGGAAAATGTACCCCTCAATCCCTTTTTGGAGGGGGTCCTGAAGCCTCCAGGACATACCCAAGCCCAGATTCCCATTTTTTTTTAAAAAGTATATTTTGCAATAAAAAGTAACCATCAATCATTAAAAATACTGCA
Source organism: Phrynosoma platyrhinos (assembly GCA_020142125.1). Classification (NCBI taxonomy): domain Eukaryota; kingdom Metazoa; phylum Chordata; class Lepidosauria; order Squamata; family Phrynosomatidae; genus Phrynosoma; species Phrynosoma platyrhinos. The sequence goes on along the minus strand of CM034708.1, from coordinate 169,376,800 downwards.
AATGTGGTAATTTTGTTTTCCCAGGAGGCAAAAAAATAAATGAAAAAATGAAATGAAATTACAGTTCTAGTTTCTGTTTGAAATGCTCACCTTTATTTTAGGCTATAAAGACAGAAGTAATATTTAAACAAAAAAAAAATCCTATGAATTACATTTGAGATATCTGCATCTAATACCCAGCTGCCTCTCTTGAGGTTATATTAATTCTGTAAGGAAACTATTTATTTTGCTTGTTAAAATATATCTGCATATTTATCTAGTGAGAATGCTACCAGCTAAAAGAGAGAAACAAAAAAAAAAAAACCTGATATGAAAAATTACCTGAAATTTCACTGATTTTTTTTAAAATAAAAAGCATTGTAGCACTTCATCCCACTCCTGTCTCATTTTTAATTTTTTTAATGATAAATGTCATCTTTTCTGCTTGTGTTCTTTCCCTAACCCATTCCTAGTTCAAATCTGCTATATCTTAATGTTTCAATTAATTCTATCTGGTTAGCTATTGAATTACAATAATTTGAATGTACTAAGTTAAGAAATATGTTTTTTATGTGTGTGCGTTTCTCATAAATAAAGCCATTTGGATTTCTGTCAGAAAACAATATTCATGGATATTATGAAGAGATATTGCATCCTGGCATGTCATAGCAATTCAATAAGGTTTGTGGCAGAATAAGATGTCAAATTTATTAAATTAATTCTCAACTGGAGTATGTCTGAAACTTGGCAATGCGGCCCTTGGCCAAAAAAAAAAACATATTTAAGATGGGTTTCATGTTACATGATGTATTATAGAATTCAAAAATCTAATTTAAAAACAATGATCTCACCAAGTTTCATTTCTAGGGCCAGCTCCTTCATAATCCCAAACCTGTGTATGAAGCCATTGATATGTACGTTCTTTGTTTCTATCCATCTTCTCTGATGACATATCAGTGTGAGAAAATTCTTCTTTACCTGTGGATGAGATACATTTTTGGGTTCCAGCTTTCTGCAAAAACTATAAGAAACATACACTCACACAATACCCCAGTATTGATTTTCAATGCAATTAATGTGATCACAAGCTACACCTGACTTAGTACTTTAGGGAATGTGCATAGGATTAGGTTGATAAATGATAAAGAAAAATGAGGATGTGCTTGATCTTGTAATTTCCTTCTTACTTCCCTTCACTATTTTCCCACTAAACCATGTAGTTGTGAAATGGGCCTCCATGCACATTTCAAAGAACACTTCTGTTTGTGGATGGGGTGGGAATTTTTTGTGTGTGTGTGTGTGTGTGGATTCAGTTTTCTGTTTCATCTGACCACAAAGTCACAACTAAGTGAATAAATGAATGTTTCCAAACACTGAATAGGGTTCTATAATTCTTCTTTTTAAATTACAGAGGCAATAGATTTCTACCAAATCATTTTAAAGGACAGATCACCTCCAAATAGTAATATTGAATAACTAGGGATTAGCCTGGTGCTCTCTCCTTCATAGAAGGGCAAGTTCAAGATTTTAGCAGTCAGGCATATTTTGGCAATGTTAATTGTTCTCAAAATATAGTCATAATTCACAGCTAGCTTTTGATCTCTCTCTTACTTTTCATCCAACACCTACCCATCTTGCTATGCTTCTGCCTTCTGCTTCCTCTTCTGTTCTCACTGGGGCTTAATCTATTTAGCTTCTCCTATTGTGTGTGTTATTATTATACCACTCTTACTTTTGGCCAGACTCAACTGGTGCATTTCTGTCTCATCCCACTACCTATGCCAGAATTAGTGACTCCTCTATTTTTCATATACCCTCAGAATTTATCTGAGAGAAATGGAAAAGCTTGTAGGGAAGGTTGTTGTTGTTTTGGCACCACAGAGGGCTGAAACAGGAGGGGAAGAAAATATAAAATCCAGTGCTACTGGATACCAAAGAACAGTATTGAATCTTAGCATTTACTGTGTTCCTGGGCTATGGCCAATTCAGGCAGGCTTTGCAGTGCGAGAGTTGGGATATAGGAGGTTGATAATGAGTAATTGCTAGGACAGTCATTTAAAAGCTGCTGCAATCGCAGTTTTATTAAGTGATATTAAAAAGGGGGCGGGGGAAGGTGGTGAGAACTTAGGCTGTCTGAAATCAAATCCTAACCAAACTCAGTACATGTACACAACAGGATGAATCTGCAATACAGAAGGACTAGAAGGAACAGATCATCACATGCAAACATGTGTGAACCAAATACACCACCAGACAGAAATGAGGTAATCTCCTGTACAGACATTGCTTCAGAAATGCAGGAGACACTCAAAATGTTACTTTACCAACTCACACCAGCTGGTAAGAGTCAAATGAGAATGAAGAAATTCACATGGAATATGTGATATTATATGCTAAATATGTGTACATAAGGGACAGGTCTTTTGTTTTTTTGCCCTCTGAGTCCAAAAAAGCTTGAATGCTCTAGCTGATTCTGTGATGTGTAAAAACACTTAGTGTAAGGTGTTGGAATGAATTTACAAATTAATTCCTGATTTTTTATACTGTGATCTTGGATTACTGCATATAATCAAGCCCTATCTCCAGCACCTGCTTCCTAAAATCTATGTATTATCCTATAATGTATGTATTATCTATGGAAGCACTTAATCTTTGGAGCTGATTCTGTGGCATGGGAAAGTACCCTTTCCTACAACGTTTATTCTCAAGAGCAACAATAAATAAACCCTTTTGTACTTCCAGTTTGTCTTAATTGTCTTCTCTTGCCATCTGTAACAGCACATGCTAGTAACAAAAGTTGCTTCTTTTCTATCAAGCAGCTCTGGGAACACTGCTAGTTATTCTGTTAACAGAACAAGAAAGTACACAGATAACTAAGGATGCAATCCCATGCACACTTACTTGGGATGAAGTCTTTTTGAACTTTGTGAGACTTATTGCTTTTATGCAAACATGCACAGGATAGGGGTGTAATTCTGAAGCAAGCAAATAGGTAAAATAGAAGGAATGATGAAACTTAATGTTACTCAAATAGTTGTGCTAATTGTGTTCCAACAAGTAGTGGGAACTTTCAAGGACGTTGCTTCCTTGACTTTAGTTTCCTTTGGATGAATGAGCCCCTGGAAACTTAAGGTGTCATTGTGAGAACTTTTTTCACGTTCAAGTTATACAAGTAGATTAAAAATGGAACAATTCTTGGAAACAACAAATTTGTTAACTCACAGATTGAGTTAACTGAGGGCAGGGAGATGGGGTAGCTTGCAGATGAGTTCAATCTTCAGATGACTTCAGAAAACTTAATATAATCTTACTTCATGTTGCATTTCATACAATTTATTTGCTGAACATAGTTGTGAATAAATGCACCTAAATAACTAAACATCTCCTGATATACTTAATTTATTATAGTATTTTAAGATCTGTCCAATGAACTAGACTACAGTGACTTTGTTTTATATCTAAAAACTTAAATACCAACACAAGCCTTCTGCTGGAAAACACAATATAGCAACAGGAATTAAGTATCTGGATGTTAATATAATTAACTAATACACTAAATTGATAATACTTTGACCACAATCTTATGCAAGTCCACTTAGAAGCTTCCACATTATTAAGAGGAATTTATGATTGCTGTATTTAGGACTGAAGGATAAAGCTACTTCTAATGCCTAAACTGTATCAAAACAGATCGTAGTACAGTCCTTTAAAGATTTTTTTAAAAAGAAACAAGGAAAATACAGGAAGATTGTTATGTGTATTCAAGTCATTTCCAACATATGGTGACCCTAAGGTGACCGCATCATGAGATTTTCTGCATAAGATTTGTTCAGAGCAGGTTTGCCATTGCTTTCCTTGAAGGCTGAGAGTGTGACTTGCCCAAGGTCACCCAGTGGTTTTCCATGGCCAAGAGGGTTTTGACCCATAGTCACCTGGTGTCCTGCTTCCAACACACAAACCATTACACCATGGTGGGTCTTTAATACAGGAAGATTAAGAAATGGTAACTTGTTGCAGAGGGAATCATATATAGAGGAGGAAGCAGATTTAAAATTCAGAGTATGGTACACTGGGAGGAAAACTGAATAAACAATATTCAAAGAATGAAATCAGAAAAAAGGAGAAAAAAAAGACAATCAGAAGGATCCTGAAGTATCTAACAAGGCAGGTTTTGACACTTAAAACTAGTTGCATATGTAAGAGCTCAAGTATTATTACACTGCTTTTACTATGGTTTTCTAAAAATTCAATTGCAGATAACAAATATGAACATGTGTGTGTGTGTGTGTGTATAACCAAAAAACAATAAAAACAATATATAAAACAAAACTCTCCCCTGGAACAAATTATAGGAACAATCAATTGGCTTGATATTATTATTATTATTATCATCATCATCATCATCATCATCATCATCATCATCATCAAAAAGATCAGTCAATACATATGATAATAAAGAAGGCAGTTAAAGAGGTTCAGTTTATTTAAATCCAGCTGATTTGTAAGTCATCTTAAGTAATAGCATCAAATTGATGTTATAGTAGGATTTTGCTGTTCTGAATGGACAGGTTTGGTTATATAATTTTCCAAACAGGGATAAGGAATCATATTGCCAAATCAGCAGGAAAAAAATAATACATGTTTTAAAGAAATTTATAATCTAAGAACAGAAATGAAGGTGGGCATAAATATTCTGGAAAAGGACTATGTCCTCGCCAAAGTCTGTAACATCTGATGTGGGCTGCTACAATCATCTCTTTCCACATGCAACAAAATTAAGAGTTGGGACATTAATGTGTCACACATGCATGAGCATACTATTGCTATGTTATGCTCATCTGGAGACTGAATTGAATAACAAAAATTATCATACTGGAAAATTAGATATGTCCTGTTTTAAATTAATTTAAAATATAATAATGAATTACTATATTCCCCTAAACAAAAAATTGTGCCAGCAATTCTGAATTATTTATGCATGATATTAGCCTGCATACCTCATAGATTTTGTTCTTAACTAGTATGACGTGATCACCAAAAAAGTTTAAAATCATTCCAATCATAAAAAGAATCATTATGATCAGCAGCATGATGCAAAAGTCCTGACTGTACATATGGACTGAAGACATTGGGAATAAACCAGTAGGGAACATTTGCAGAAGCAGCCACTCTGTTACCAATTTAGAAAAAATCAGTTATTTTTTTTTCTTTTTCCAGCATATAGGTTGTTTTTGTTTTTGTTTTTGTATGCCTTCAACTTGTTTCCAGCTTATGGCAACCCTATAAAGGGGTTCAGAGGAGATTTGCCACTGCTTTCCTCTGAGGCTGAGAGAGTGTGACTTGCCTAAGGCCATTCAGTGAGTTTCCATAGCTGAGCAGGGATTTTTCCAGAGCCATAGTACAGTGTTCAAATCACTACACTATACTATGTCTCAGCATATAGGTTGGCCACTGGTATTTTTTTGATATAATCAACACGGTCAAATGTGAACCAATGGGATTAACTATCTTTTGGTTAACTGGTTAACAACATAATCTCAATGAGAGGCAGATGGCAGCTGAGTAAAAGCTGACATGCCTGGAATGCACATAAATTCCAATATTTATGCCATTGTGTAAATTTTCTAATTTATATAAATAATTTGCCTCCCTCACAAAACACCAGTGCTACTCCTGCCAGAGTGAGATAAGGAAAGTAGTGATTCAGTCTATGCTTCCTGGATGAATTTCAGAGCTTTGTAATACTGTGCCAGCATTCAGTTCTAATGTTTATTTAATGAAAAAACCCAACAACTGTGGCTTAATGTTGCAGTTAAAAAAAAAGCCTTATTGCAGGTATCATGGTGATATCATGGTTTGAAAGCAATGCACAGAAATAAGAGCTTTTTCACTTCTAAATGGTCATAATGATTTGTACCAGACCTCAGTCTCTGCAAATAATATTTAGATTTAGAACAATAATTAGATTTTACAAAGAAGGGAATAGGAAAATCAAAGGTACCCAATATATTTCTTCTGTTGTACCTTTACTTTCTAAACCAATTTTTCAATGCCAAATTTACAAATCAGGATAAAGAGAAAGAAGTTATCTATATACTCCAAAACCATATATAGTTGCCCCTCCATTTTTGCAGACTTGGAGTCCGCGTCCCTCGGTCATTTTTGGATGGCAAATGGAGGGGGACAAAATGGGGCGAACAATGCCATTCAAGCTAATGGGGCTTGAATATTGTCAATTTTCCATTTTCATGGGGTGTGTGGTCTGGAACAGATCCCTTGAGAAAACGGATGGGCAACTATATATTTATAACAAACACTACTTATATCAGACTAGAATATGTTAGTACATGACTAGAGCAACTATTATTATTGCATACACCAATCACTTGATGAAATGAGTTTGCAAGTTCTCTCAGAGGTTTCCTAGGGTAAGATCTTTTAAAAAGTTTCAGAGATCATGGATTTCAGGACAGCTGCTTCTTTTCACGTGATGTTATTAGCCTTGCAAAGTAAACCATCCCAAAGACTAATAAAGACTTTCACACCCTCAACAATTTGTATATGAAACTGACTAAGATTATTTATTTATTTATTTAAGATTCTACCATGCCAAACCTGACTGGTTTAAACTATTTTTCCTTTTATTAAAGAGGGATCATTGTTTAATATCAGTTTACTAGCTAGGATCTTAATTCACAAATTGCATATAATTTAGGATCTTGAGTTTGTTAAATAGTCTTTAAACTACAGTTTTCCATTTAAAACATAACAGGGGATTATAGTTTAAACTAACTAGAATTAGCAAGGATCTTAATCTACAGATTGCATATACAGTTGCCCCTCCGTTCTTTCAGACTTGAGGTCCATGGTTCTGAATATTCACGGAGGGGCAACCTCCATTAAAATAAATAGGACACACTCCATTCAAGTCTATTTACCTGAGAGAACTCTAGGTTCTCCAGTGCAACTCTGTGGTCAACATCTGCCAGACATTGACCATAGAATTGTACTGGATGCCTAGTGGAGTATTCTCTCTAGCAATCTCTAGGTCCTTCAGTGCGACTTTTGGTTAGTTGTGCTGGAGGACCCAGATATTCCTAGATAGAACATATTAATAAAATCTGTGAATAAACAAATCCATAAAAGTCAAAGCCACAAATGTAGAGAGACAAGTGTAATTTAGGATCTTGGGTTTATTAGATAGACTTTAAACTAGTTTTTCATTTAAAACATAACAGGGGATTATAGTTTAAACTAACTAGAATTAACAAGGAAAGCTCAGTTGTTACAGGAGGCAACAGGGAGAGGGATAAAGTGATAGAACCTGGACCTAATGCTAGCTTCTAGTGTGCTCAACTATGGTCAATAGTCAGGGATACTTTTAGCCTGACTATATTGTGTGCAAAATACTGGACTGCATGAAAACTTCTGCAGGTGGTATATTTTCTTGTTGTGCTGGCATTGGGCAAAGCACAACAGTACTACTAAGTGGTATTCTTGAGAGTGATGAAGAATTGGGACTATTAGTGGTACCTTGCACCATCTATGAAGAGCCCATGACTGAGCAGCCACATTGTTATCAATAATGACATATGCAGAACATTATTTTAGCTATGGTGTTGTGACAGCAGAACGGGTAATATATAATAGCAGCACTAGGACATATGTGGTCACATAAACAGAAGCATAGAAAATCATTACAGAAGACATTTGGGCAAAAAAGAAGCACTTTCTGATTTAAAGTTTAATGAGTGGATGGCAGAAAATATTATCTCGTTTATTGTTCAGGTAGTCTGGTTAGCTGCCATGTACTCCAGCCTTTAAGTGGATGATTGAGTAAGTAGGAAATCTGGCTGGCACCAGAGGGGAAGAAAAGGTGCAAAGACGTTTGTGTTCAATGTCATTTGAGCTACAGAGAGGGGTCAGATTTTTAAGAGGTCTGCAATCTATACAGTTTTGGGAGGAAAGTAGTTTAAAAATGCCATCAAGAGAGTACATAATAAATGGATGCCTAATGGGAATGTTTGCTTGTATGTTTCATGACTGTATGACATTTTTCCATTTGAAAAATGCATACTTCAAAGATTAGGTATTGAAAGAGCACACTGAAGTCACAGAGCACCGTGACAACTCAAGTAAATTTTAGTGTATCTAGCTTGAACTACTGGGAAAGCCTGACAAAAATCTAAGAAAGCAGACCTGGCTAACAGTCAGGAGTCATGCTTATTATATAGAAGTCCCAGGGGTACCTTTCAATCAGAGGTCACAATCGAGGCAACAGAAGCAGTGTCACAATATCAGAGAAAGGGCCAATTCAGACCTGCTCCCTGACAGTCAGTGAGGTCAGGGCTTGTGGCAAATCATTGTATTACAAGGGAATATTCCCTGTATACTTTTAGAGCTGTCATCTGAATAAACAAAGCTAGGTCATCAGTAGGTTAAATCAGAAACCTTTGCTGACAGTATACATGCACATTCTCTGTAATTTTTTTAAAAAATAATTTCTTACCTACAGGATGCATTCTTATGAGCATTCTTTGTTTCCACTTGGCACAACTTGTTGATTTAGAATAATCTTGTGATATATGAAGTTATTTACTTCACTAGGAAACAATCTCTCCCCCCCCCCCACAATGGACTACTTACTGCTCTGCACCACAGAAATGTAATTATTTACAGAGAGGTTTATTTTTGCAGTTAGATGAAATGAACAATTAATGTTGTGAATGTCATCTTTCTTATGTAATATGCAATGAACAGTTGCCCTCATTAGGTATGAACAACTGACAACCAGAAGCTGAGTTTTGTACAGAGATCTAAGTTCTGGGATTAGAATACCCGCACAGTTCTTGCAAAAAAATACTGCAACAAACAAAAACAAACCCAGAACCCTACCTTCAGAACTCATAGATATGTAAAAGATTAACTTTAATGGGTCAGATCCATGCATCCTGTAATAGGTGGGTGATATTTTTAGATGCTAATAATAGTTAGTATGAGTTTTTTGCGGGGTGAGGGGCAGATGTATCCAACAAAGATCTTTTTGACTTCTCCCACCTCTGAACAGCTGGCTGACAGTGTCAAAACTGAATTTGCCAGTTTTGTGTTCTTTCATAAAGTACATACAGATACCTGAGGTAAAAAATTGCTCAGGTATAGCATTACTATCTTTTATAGCAATAGCAAGTACATTTCTGTACTGCTTATCAGTGAACTAAGCACTCCATAAGGAGTTTACAATGTGTAAGCTAATTGCTCTGAACAAGCTGGGTACTCATTTTAGTGACCAATAGAAGAATGGAAGGCTGAGTGGACCTTGGAGCCCCTGGGATCGAACTCACAACCTTGTGGCTTACAATACAAGCATTTGACCACTGTGCCACCAGGGCTCCCTATCTTTTGCCATGATTAACTAGAGATGTTTTTAGGCTAGTAGTTTCAAATGTTTTTAGGCTAGTAGTTTCAAATGTGGGGTCCCTAACCACATTTTTAATATAACACACCCCTTAACCTTTATTAGAGAAATGTCAAGGAGGTTAGAGAGCTATACAATCCCATTATTAAACATCTGCATCATTTCAGCTGTACCTACCTTTTCTCATATGTACTTACCTTCTATTTGTGCAGATTATGTGGAAAATGTAAAAGGTATATGTCTTTGTTCCTTTCATTTAAGAACACCACATTTTCAATATCTATTCTTTAATTTTCTAGTCTGTTCAGATTGTTTTCCCCCCCCACATCATCAAAACAAGACATAATATATAGCTTATCTACAATTTCATTACTTTATTAGTAATGAAAAGGGGTGGGGACATAAATATGTATTCAATATTCGATGACTTGTCACAATTGCACATTTTTTTAATACTGTACTTAGATCAATTAAACCTACAGAACACTTGAGTTCTCATCTGAAGTACAAAATAATAATAATAAAAAAATCAAAAAAATCAGGAGAGTACTCATGAAAAGTTCAGGTTGACTACCTAATTAACAACAAAGTCCTTGTAAAGCACTTCCATGTAGGAATCCATTCAGTTAAGTATTTCATTTGCTAAAATAAGCATATAAAAGGCAATTGCAATCTTTCTTAGGAGTATGTGTATTTCAGAATATTTTTCATGTGGATTTAAAGCACAATTACCCAACTTTACAAATAAATAAATAAATAAATATAACCAAAATTTGATTTTGACACACAAGGCAGAAGGTAAATCCAGCACTCAGGGCTATACTTAATATAATGCACACAGGACTAGGTCCTGACACATATTTTCTAACTTACTGCCATGATTGAAATCTCTTCCAGCATTCTAAGATGCAGTAACTTAACATGGAAGAAGTGGGAAGAAGAAACTAGCCCTACTCAGTCTTATCACTTATACAACATATAGAGGGCAACTTTCTAAAGAAGAGGATATCCTGTATTCAAGATAGATCACTATACAATTTGGAAAGGAGAACCTCTATAGGCAAAGGAGGTTCTGATCATTAGAAGCAAAGATTGAAGTGATGATGAAGAAGGGTAAACTGATGTTTTCACCTTTGGTGATCAATCTACTCCAGTTCACAAGGTTGAAGAGTGCTTTGTGCATCTAATGATCTGATATAAATATGAGGGGGTATCGTAAAGTTTTAATTATCACCTTTAAAAAAATTGTCAGAAAGTTTGTTTTGATTTGTAGTTGCAGAATTCAAAGACATAGCTATGTTAGTATTGATTTGTGAAATCTATGCAGTCACTTATTAACTTATCTCTATGCAGTCACTATCCAGATTTCCACCTTTTTCCAGCATTTCTTGACCCTCCAAATACCATTATTGTAGAAGTCTGCAAATTGTGCCTTAAACTATTCTTCCACTTGGTGAATGATGTCATTTGTGTTGTCAAATCGGCAACCACACAACGGATTTTTCATTTCTGGGAACAAGAAAAAGTCACTTGGTGTGAGGTCGGGAGAATAAGGCAGATGCTACAAGATCTCAAATCCACATGTGCATGCTTTGTTAACTGAAACTTGAAATAAGTGACCGGGTGCATTGTCATCTAGGAGACGAATGCCTCTGGAAAGCATACCATGGCATTTCTTTTTCACAGCATCTCGCAACTTGTCCAGAAAATTGCTGTAGTATTTGGCAGTGATGGTTTGTTGCTTTGCAAGGTAATCTGTGAGAATGGAGAATGACTCCATGACAGTTACAAAAAAAGCATGACCTTCCTTGTTGACTTTTGTACCTTTGCCTTTTTGGGGGGAGGGGAATCAGCGTATTTCCACTCCATGTTCATAGTCTTGCTCTCTGGATCAGAGTGATAGATCCAAGATTCATCCCTGGTTACCAGAGGACAAAAAAAAAAAAATCCTCTTCATCCTGTTCCAACAGTGTCAACATCTGTCCTGAAAGGTCATATGTGTTTGTTTCTAGAAAGGGGTTAGCAAATGGGGAATCCAGTGTGCAGACACCTTAGACATATGCAGTTTGTCATGAATAATTTTCCACACACTACCATAACTGAGACCAGTTTTATTCATGATCATTAGGATGGTTGCTCATCCATCTTCCCAGATTAAACACTCCACTTTCTTTACTGTAGCTGCATTGTCTGTCAATGATGCTCTTCCAGGTCTTGGCTCATCTGTGGGGGACATGTGACCAGTTTGGAAATTCCTTTTCCACCTCACAATAGTGTCATAAGATGGGCAATCATTTCCATAAACTACAATAATCTCATCATGGATTTGCCAGGCACTATTACCCTTCAAATGAAGGAACTTGGTCACACGGAGAGCCTCAGTCCTCTCCAGCTTACACTTTAGTCACTTCTGGCACAACCTGTAACAAAATAAAGGACACAAAGAGCTGATTTTCTCAACATCATGCACCTAGGGACCAATGATGACATTGACAAAATTTAATCAAAATATCATTATAAAGTCTGGGTGATAATTATTACTTGATGATACCCCCTCATTCATATAGACTCAACCTCCTTACCCTTGCTGAAAATTCCATTCCTGCCCAAGCTTGATCACTACCAAGTGCAAAGATACAGCAGTCCTGGCAAACATCAATGCAAATTGAAATGCCCATTCTGCACAGCTATACTTCGTGCAAAGCAGATTAAAATCAGCACACATGAAAACAGTAGCTTTAGCTTGTAACTACTTTTTAGCTTGCTACTTTCCTGGTGATAGAATAGTTAATATGCACTGTAGAGTAACTTATATCTATTAACTGATCTAGAAGTGTTTTATCCACATAATGGGAGATATATCTTTTTCTAATATGCAGGGCCAAACTAGGTGTGATAACATTCAAATGACTGGCAACTGCATGAATAGCTTCTAACAAATAAATGGCAGATGTGCTTCCATTTAAATGCAGATGTGCTTCATTTAACCATTTATTCCTACTTTGGTCCTGATCCAGACTGTGTTCACTATTAGCATTGGAAGAAATGCTAATACTTCCACTGGCATGAATGGAAACTTTTCTTCAGAGCACAAAAGCCTGTGATTCCAAGCCAGATTGAGACCACAGCAGGGCAAAGGGCTAAGGCCACCTTCCTCCCTCCCTAAGACCAGGGTCATGATCTAGACTGGGGGTGGGGAGGAGAGAAGGCATTCCTGCTATTTACTTTTAAAAAGCTATTTACACAGTTGCTAATTGTATGAATTACATCTTGTCTATCTTGACCCTTACTTTTTAGGTGGAATTTCCACAATTGCCTTGCTTGTGTAAAAACGTTTACTAGAAAGAAATAAACAAGCATTTTACTTGGCTCATAATGACTATGTAGCCAGAAGAAACTGAGACAATTAAGGAGCTAAGGAAAAATAAAATGTGGTTTTGTGGCATTTCTATTGGTTTCTAGGAACAGTAATTAAGTTATATACTTACTACCCTGTCGCTCCTTATCTATCCCTCTAACTTCTTCTCTTGGCCAAACCTATTTGAATTTAGCTTGTTACTAAAATTATCTGTCTTTTGCACTCTAGGTCATAACCTTATTTAAGGGCAGGAAATAGTCATCAGGTCACTGACTGGTCAGATAAAAGGAATTTGAAATGCTCCAGCACTCAGGGCTTCATTTCTCCGAATGACTGCCTAATGCAGTATAAAATGTGCTAACATTCCTCCTTACCTTTCATCTATACTTTGTGTGTGGGAAGTATATGTATGTAATATATAGATATAGATATATGTGTGTGTTTTACAGAGCTTCAAATCATGAGGACTGTGGGGAGTGGGGGAAGGAATAGTTAAAATATTGACAATTAAATATTTTGTATTTCCTGATTTATGTTGTCTGACAAAAGTCTTTAAATTGGTCTCTGTAGCATCTGGGAAAAACATCATTCTTGCAGATGAAAAAAAAAAGTTGCTTAATGAAAAATAAAAAATATTGCTCATTTTTTTAAAAATCCAAGCTTCAATTTAAGTTGTAGAATGGCTGCCATATTAAGTATAGTTATTTATTAATAGTAAAAATATATAGGAAACAAGTTCACATCAGTCCTGCGGTTGAACTAGATGAAAATCTAGGACACAATATTTGTTGGGCATTCAGTGCTAATGGAAAGCAACATCTTGTTCCCACTCAGTTTTTTTTAAAAAACCTTCTTGATGCAAGAAAATACAACATTTTTTCTACTTTTTGCTAGGAAGATGAGTAGAGGTGAAAGCTATTCTTAGGGTCTATCCAAGCAAAGCATCCTTGGGACAATGCACAGCAGTGAAGGGATTATTAGAAGAGTTGCAGGAGGAAAGTAGGTCAGAGCAATATGGATGCACCTCAGACCCCTTTTACAGAAGACTGCTGTAGTTGCTGCAAATGTTTATATAGTGGAAGAAAATATATTTTTTCCAAGATATCATGACTATAGTGGAAGAAAATATCATATTCCCTGTGACAGATATTTTTGCATGTGAAATCTAAGGTTTTTTCTCCAAAAAATATATATATGAAAAGTTATGTATTTTAATTTACAGTGGTGAGTGTTAAAAAAGTTTTGAAGTAATTGGCCAACAAAGGTAGACAATTCTTTAATTTAAAATAACCTTTTGTGAGAACTTATCATACAAATTACTTCATTATTACCATGAATGCCAGCTAATCAAGTATAAGATTTACAATCTGTTCCTATCTACATGTGTGTAATTGTAAACAGGTCACATTGAATGCAATGGGTAGCAATCCCTCTATTAGCACACACCAGATTATAGCTTTCATCTTAACGTGAATAAAGAATGGATGGTTAATATCCCTAGTCATATGCTAACACAATGAAGCTAAACTTAAGCTAAACTTAAGTGGTCATCTAAATCTTGCCACTCATCAAGTACAATAAGTGGGACCAGTTTTCTTTTGCTTGTCTCATATATCTAAAAACAATTCCCACATTCTGAATTAAAGTATATGAGAATGTTTTTTTAAATAAAAAGTCTGAAAATGCAATGCAAGAAGAGACATACAAGCAATATTTTTAGCTTTCCTGATACAATCTGTAGGGTGAAATTCTACACCTGTTTAAGTAGGAGTAAAGCCTAATGAGTTGGTATTCACATATTTTTACTTTTGTATGCAAAATATGTGAAGACAGTTTCAAATACATATGTGTTTTTCTGCTATTAAGATGTAACATATGAAAAAAATAATATACATTAAATATAGTCCGGTGCTGAATTTAAAAGCCCAATGTCATAATGTTAACAACTAATCAATTCACCTTCTAGTTAGCATCATATTTCTGCACATCAGAATGGATGAAAAAGTTTTGTTCAGAACAGAAAGCTGCAAGAAGCAGAAACGAGAGCTAAAACACAGGGTTTACAACAAAATATTTAAAGTATTAGAGTTCATTAGATAGCTAATTTAAATAATTTTACTGTAATACTGTAATAGCAGTACAGTATTATACTATCAGCTCTAATATTTCCTCAAAACCTTTCACTAGATGGCTTTCAACCTGGTGCCAAAGCTACATTACAATTTTATTCTTTATCCACCTTTTTACCTTTCCAGTGTCTCTATATTTGCTAGTGTGGGTAGATTAAAAAACTCGGCACTGTTTCATTTAAATCTTTTATTTTAAACAAAGAGAAAATGGACAATTTCAACTATGTAACTGAGCCTCCAAAGTGTGTACCATAAGGACCCTGTCATTTTACAACTTTTCAGAGCGCTGCTATTGTGAACTGGGTTTGCACTCTGCCAGCAAAGCAGCTCTGACCCATGGAGAGCACTCCTTCAGATCAACACTGCCTCGGGCTTTGCTGAGTTCTCCAAGTAGTCTTACATTTCAGGCATCAAGTTGAATTTCTTCTGGAGATGATTAACCCAAACCCATGACAGATTTTTTCCAAGATATCTAACTCCTTATGTTTATTTTATCCTGGCTCTTTTTGGATGTACTGGACACAAGTAACCTACTCATTTTACATGCTAAAGGACTGGTAGAGAGCCATTAATTCCTTAAAATGAGAAAATATTTCAGTGTGCAGGGTTTCGCTGTGTGAGCTCACACTAGATAATAAGAAACAAAGCTATAGGATTGTGATACAGGACCAAAAGATTCCTTTCTGTCTTGAAAGGTTTTTTTTAAAAAAACAAAAACAAAAACAAAAACAAAACACCCACATTTCATTACATTTTGAAACAGAGATCCTAAGCTTTATAGAAATACATGGTACTGTCACATTAATAAATGCATTATTATCTGGTCCAGTTACATGTAGCTTGGTCTAATGGCTTGGTGTTAAGAAAGAATGCATTTCTTTCATTTCCCAGTAGCTAATTTGGTTTAGAGGTTTAGTGAACCCTCTCTAAGTAAAACTGGGTTTTTAAATATACATGAGTAAACTGTTTTCAGAGGAAATGATAAATTTGATGGTATTTTAGCTTAGGAAGTCCAGTTATTAAAGTCCATTTATGAGTAGTCATAATATCTCTATTTGCCTTTCCCATATAAATAGTCTAATATGAATAATAGTCTATTCCAAAACACATGAAAATATGTTACCGGAACCATCTCAAGCATTCTCCAAAAACTGTGACAACTTTGGTCCAATAAAAATATAATATCCAGGCAATTAGCAACACTACACATTACACTGTGTAGAATCAACCATGACATTCTTTTATTGTTAGTAAAAAAAAGTTACATATTCTGTATCTATTTACAACCCAAAATGGAACCAAAATAAACTGTAGGGATATACCAATAATTAAGCCAAATGTCCATAGATATTGTTAAATGTACATCATGGTATTAATCATATTTATTTGAATGTTTTATTTGGATGTTCTGTTTCAATGGAACATACTTAAAATGAGACTGCTCAAGTTCCTAATATGAACCACTGTTATTAGAGAAAAAGAATATAAACTGTGGCCCTAAATACAAAAACAATTCAACTAATTTCTATATAATTTCCAAAAATAAAAGGGTGAATCTCCCTAATGAGATATATGAAGGCAGGTCATGCTCTTTCAATGATCACAGAAAACCAGTCTGAGCATGCTCAAGTGTATTTCCAATATTAGAGTCAGTCCACATGTTGCACAGATGATGTGGCACCAAAGAGCCCCAGAAAGTCTTGATTCACATATAGATTTCTGATAAGCACAGAAAACATAGAACTTTGGGCCAGAAGATGAAGACCCAAGCAGGGTAACAAGTACGTAGACCATCAGTGACAGCAAGAACTGTTTACCATATTTTGAAGGGGGTGAAATAATATAGATCACCATCTAGAAGATATTGTGGAAAAGGAGGAGAAAAGACCACTATAGTTAGTCCAAAATTATCTAACTCTATCACTAATCATAACCTAGCTTAATTGTAATTAAGTAAAAATAAGAAACCATATTTTAAACAACATGAAATGTTGTAAATCCCTTCCTTTGGAATAAAGATAAAGATCAGTCCAAAAATAAGAGCTCAGACTCTTGCAAATTTTAATAGTCTACATTTTAAAAATGGCACCATATATGCACTAATAAATTGAACATGTAGATATTCCAGCTCTGTTTACCATACAAGGCAAATTCCAGTGACTTCTGATAATCACAAGGATGATATTAACTCCTAGTCCCTTCTGTTTATGGAGAAAGTCCTTAGATGTCCAGTTTAAATCACTGGACTAGATCCTAATCTCAGAGTAGATCTTAATCTCAGATCAAAAATTCTATTTCAAGTTTTGGATACCCATTAAACCTAAGATCAGTGGGAAGCTGATGAACTATTTCCACATTTTTATATTTTGGCAACTTCTTGTTATTGTCAGTATGTACTATGGATGGTGCTTTGATCCAAAGATATAAATTCTTGCTTACTAGTAAAGGAAGATCTGGTTACATAAGAGTGGCCCTTGTTTAGTTATATAGTGATAATATTAACTTTTTAAAATCCTGAGTATGAAACAAAATGGTATGCATATGAATTTTGAGTATGAAATGAAAGCCAGGAAAACCAGCAAGCAGAATATTACACAGCAAAATTGAAAGCAGTAAAGATCGAAACATCTATCCAAGTGATATGACACTGAAGAAACAATAATCTTATTTGCAATAATATTATCCTACCCATCTTCTATCTTAGATCAATCTGAATACATGATTTTTCACCATATTTAATCTTCCCAATAGTCCTGTAAACAGGTAAAGGTTGACAGATACTGCTGTATGGCAGTAGCATTACAACTGGCAGCATGTTGTAGTGTTTTGAGCATTGGACTATGACTCTGGAGATCAGGGTTTGATTCTGTTTGGCCGTGGAAGCCTAATGGGTGACTGTAAGTCACACATTTCAGCTCCAGAAAAATGCTGTGAGTGGGTTTCCCTAAGCTGGAAACAACATGAAGGCACACAATAAGAAGTGGCAGTATATTCAAGGACATACATGAGTCACAGGCTCTTTTCCCCTTCTCCTCATCTAACATTGCTAAAAGAAGAGATTGAAAACATATTTGAAACTATCTACAGTTCACTGTTATGTCTGAATGTGTGGAACTTTTTACTAAATTAGAGCTAGTAAACAAGCCAAGATCATAAATCATATTTTTTTTCTTGTTTGAAATAAGCATAGTTAACCAGAGCTTCCCTGAGTTTGGAAATAAACTCTGCTTAGCTTAAAAATCAAAATACAAGCCAGATCCATGGAGGATAGGAAAGTGTGAGAATCTAAGCCTTGTGCAGCTAATGCTAAATCATAATTTAGTGGGGTGGAGGGTTCTGCAAAGGCTTGTTGAGTGGCCTAATGTCCCAAAATTTGTTCTGCAACTTAAATGGGTTTAAATCAGGAACACACAATGTCAACTTTTAGCAGACTACTTTATTTACTACACTGCCCTCCATTTTTGACATTTAAATTTTAAATGTGTATGGGGGCACATCAGATACCCACTTGGTGTAGAGAGACTAGCCTGTGTTATGGTGAAATGCATCATGCAGTTCTGTACAAAACAATCTCCTACATCTCTGCAGTGTAAACAAACCATGTGGATCCTGAGCGGACAATATGTAGAATTGCCAGTGTATCTGGAAATGTACCATATATATGCTATGTACTGCAGCTTTTTACATATGTTACAGATGGAAAGCAAAACTGTGACATTTCATCATATGAAATCACTATGCTCCCTATATTGTGTGAATGTCTGGCAAAAATATGGTATTCCTATAATTAATATGATCTGTACAATATTTTCCACTATACCCCATATGGTAGTTTCACTAGCATGTACACTGAAACAGCTTCAACAGAAACAGTGTCAGCTCAAGACTGTGGAATATGACTTGACATCTCTTTCTTTAGCTGTTACTGAGCCATAGGTACACTCTTTCAAGTACAGCTTGTGCTCTTAAAATAGTCAGCTGGGATTATATGCAAAAGTCTTTGCTGAGATCTTCATATATATATATATATATATATATATATGATAGTTTTAACGTATTGTTTCATCTCCTTGTCCTCCTCCTATTCTTCCCTTCCCTCCTCCTCCCTCAGTCTATCATATGTAAAAAGCTGCAGTACATAGCATATATATGGTACATTTCCATATACACTGGCATCAATTTTCCATTATGTGTACAGTGGAAACATAAACTTAAGAGTTAAACAACTATATCTCATATAGCATTATATACTGAAAAAAATTTTGGGAGTGGGGAAAGTCTTTCTCATGTTCTTGGGATACCAATTAACCCAAATGACTATCAAAAAACTGTAAAATGTCTCCCCCTTAAGATGTGACACTTTTGTATTAAGGTATCCTTAATCAGGGAACTCTGGAGGATTTGAGAGTCACAAAAATAGCTGGGCGGGGGCATAGGTGGCTCCAGGATTGCACTTTGTCTAGTCGAATCTAAAATAGTAGAGTTTCAGTATCACCAGCCTTGAAAGAGTTATTTTGTTGTTAATTGCCCTCGAGTCAATGTCGACCCATGGAGACCCTATGGATGACACATCTCCAAGACCCCCTGTCCTCCACTGCTCT
>CM034708.1:169346091-169357218 GCA_020142125.1 Phrynosoma platyrhinos | reverse complement strand
TTGGTCATCTTGGCTTCCAGGGAGGTTTCTGGCTTGATCTGGTCTAGGGCCCATTTGTTTGTCTTTTTGACTGTCCACGGGATCCTCAACACTCTCCTCCAGCACCACATCTCAAAGGAGTTGATTTTCTTCCTATTAACTTTCTTAATTGCCTAGCTCTCACATCCATACATGGCAATAGGGAATACAATGGCTTGTATGATTCTAATTTTTGTGCTGAGTTGTATATATTTGCATTTTAGAATCTTTACTAGTTCTTTCATAGCCAACTCCCCATTTTTATGAGTTGTACTTTTTATTAATTAAGATGTTTTAAATATGTATATTCTATTTGTTTAGTATGAAGTCCCCAAGTAACATTTTGTAACATTACAAAAATGTTAAGGCAACATAAAATAGAAATGAATTTTAAAAACACAGTGAGTTGCTCTGCAACCTAATCATACTTAGAAAAGACCCTCTAAAATCAATGGGGCTTAGATTAGGCATTATTTCAGTGGGTCTACTCTAAATATCAGTTAGTTTGGGTTAGGGTTAGGGTTAGGGAAAAAAACAAAGCAGTAACACATTTTAACCATCCCCAAATAGATCTGTGTTTTAGAATTCTTAGGTCTTTCATCTGGCATCAGAGGACATTACAGTACCAAGCAATCCACTGGAGGGGAAAAAGTCTAGAGTCATAATGCCACAAACTGACAATTCCTAGACACTACATCCTACCTTACCTCTAAAGGGAGGGGGTATGCAGAAATGAGCCTCAACAACAACAACAAAAAAATTGTTAATGTGTTTAAAAAGATTTCACAGAATTAATGATATATATAAACAAAAAACAAAACAATATATATATAAACAACTGCCCCCTCTGCCACCATATCCTCTCAAATCTTTCAGATCTCATACCTCATCCAACTCACAGAAAGCGAGGATATAAGGGAAAAATGGGAGGAGAAGACAAGGGAAGCTGGCCCCAGAAGAGGAAATACAAACTAAGAATGTTCCTATAGGCTTAGATGTGCACTTGGTTCTCATAGGGCCTAAGCAGACGGCACTCACACTGGGCGCCCCAACCCGTTCCCGAACACGTCATTGGAGTGCCCGTCGCTCCGCATGACTGGTGTTCCAATGACGTACTTCCGCCGCAGCATCTGCACACGCTGTGGCGGAAGAGACACTGAAGGTGCGTCCAAGGCCTCTTGCAGTGCACCTTCAGCATCTTGTGGAAGGAGCACTATTTTAGCGCTCTTTACAGGGCCTGAGAAGCTGCGGGTTGGGGACGAGGAGTGCGGCTACCTTGGCTCCAATCTGCAGCTTCCCGGGGAGGCCCATAGCTGCCCGTCTGCTTGGGCCCATAGTCACTGTGTTGGTGCACAGACTCCTGTCAGATGCCCCAGAATCTCTGAAGGCAGGCCATTTTTAAGTGAAAATTTTTATTCCTAGCTAAGGTCCACCAAATCTTTGACCCATCTCTACCTCAGCATCTATTTGCACCTCTCAGCACTCTACTCTTTGTGAGCCACCTGGGAGAAAGGTAACCTATTAAATAAATAAATAAATAAATAAATAAATAAAACCTTGTAATGCAAATTATTTAGTCACAAAGTACAGTGCTGAGAGGTGTAAACAAATGCTGATGAAGATCATGGGTTAAAGATTTGATGGGCCTTAGCTAGGAAGAGAAGTTTTCTGGGTTTAGTCTTTTATTTGTAGTTGTTGTTAACTGCCCTTGAGTCAACCACAACTCATGGTGACCCTGAGGATGCGACCTCTACAAGACCCTGTCCTCCAATGCTCTGCTTAGGACCCACAAGGGTTAGGGGGTAAGCCCCCCTGAAGAAATCTTGCAAGAAACTTGCATGATAAGTTTTCCTTAGGATCACTATTGAATTGGAAATGACTTGAAAGGACACACCGATAACAACAGCAATGTGATTAGCATAAACAATTGTCTTCTGTAAAAAAAACAACAAAAAAAACAACAATAAAAAGCCATCCTACATTGCACTTTGTACAATTTTTAAAGGTCTGAATAAGTTATTTCATCTAGAGCACAACTTTTCAGAAAAAATAGTGGATGTCATATAACAAAAATGCAAAATGTTTTCTCTCCTCCTTTTCTTTTAAAATTAAAATAAGTTTTCTAAGCAATTATGGGAATCAAGTCTAATCCTTAAAAAGCATGTAACGACAATGTATTTCACTTATACCATCCTTGTTTAGTATGAACAGCTGTTTAAGTTGGACTAAACTACATAAAATTGTGCAAAAACTGATAAGTGAAAAAATGTGCACTAGAAAATAAGTTTTCAAAACATTTTATCAAATAGAATATTATATTCACATTGCAGCATTAATATCTATTGCTAATTTTATATACTCATAATTCTTAATTTGCTTATGAACCGTGTGGAATTTAATCACCTGAATTTCTTTCTTAATTGTGCTATTGTTACAAAATATAGTTATGAAAATATACCACCATCTTGTGTTTTCTGAAAATTCTCTGGTAAGATGTTTGTAATTTTTATGGCCACAGTTAAGACCCTTTACATTTACCTGCTTAAATTAAAGAATCCATAGACAAACATGTGAAACTGTAGCGATATAAAGTCATTTATGTTATTCTGTTAAGTAACAAACATAAACATACACAAACAGTGACAGTAACAAGGACAATAATACAAATGTGGGAAACTATCATGATTCTTTTTCATGAAGTCTGAGAAGACTTTTAGGCAATACAGTTTCCATTATTACACTGAAAACTTATTTGACCAGAAAGGAAATAAAGTGTAGCATTTATGGAAGGCAAATTTATACAAACCATATTTAAACTCTGTAGTGATCAATCTGCTTGGCACACTATCTTTGTTCTCTTATTGTACTGCAGTTTATCGTCCTGCAAATTTTGAACTACTGAAAATCAAAAGAGGGCTAGAACTTGATGTCAGTTTAGAGTAATTATTTTGACACATTTTAAATTTCAATATTAAATTAATTTACTTGCATCCATTCAAAACTCTTTTCACAGTACAATACATGTACAATTTTATTTCTTCCATCTACATTATCATGTAAGTTACTAGAAGCAGACTATTTGAACCCTCAAACCCTGAAATACAAACAGTATGTAAGATGAAAATATCTTTAACCGAACCAGTTAGTCACGTATGATTATCAATACAGCATTATTAATCTTGCATATATGGCTGCCAGATATAATTTTGTACATACTGTATCTTTTAAACCTTTCTAGTTTGTGCCAGAATTAATGTTAACATGGATAATGCTTTATCAGTCAAAATGTCAAGAAACAGTCAAGAAATCTCAATGTCTGACTCCTTATATTTTTTTCACTACCTCAATATATTCCAGTTTAACAAAAACTAAAAAAATAAAATAAAAATACAACCCTTCTAATTGTTTCTCTTCCTAGGGCATCCCCTTTCAAAACTAGCAACCCTTTTAACAGATAACATATGTGTGCTTGCTTGCTGTTGATGTTAAATTCCACCCTCACAATTCCCAACTTTCAAGAAATAAAGGAAATATATTTTGAATTAAGATATAACTTTGGTGGGCTTTCAGAGTCATTGGAGTTTAAAAGTTCCACCTGAGTGCTGAGAATGAGCAAGCAGAGGGGAGAGAGAGAAAGAGAGAGAGAGAGAGAATGAATATGAATGAATCTATCACCAGCAGATCTGGATCATCTGGATTAAAGTTTTTGTGTCACTACTAACTCAAAGCAAAGTAGTTTAAGGAAACTGATCCACCCATCAGTATGATTTGCAGAGTTTTGGAAGATCTGAACAAAAAGATAAACATAAAGTGAAACTCCTGTGCATACCTTCAAAGTAACCAGTTTTTGCAGTCTGTGCCTTCTTTGGTGGTTTCACAGGGGGATGTTTATTTTCATTGTTTTTGAACAACGCCAGGCGCACAGCTGGGTCTAGACGACAAGAACAAGTTAAAATCAAAAGGTCAGATCTTGCTCATTCATTCCTTAAAAGAAGCATTCGCCTTTTAGCCATTTATTAAAAGAAACAGAATATCTTCTGTAGGTTTTACATTAGGAAGGAAAAATATACTGTTTCCAACATGAAAGAGTTAAAAGGTTGTTTTTTTTAAAAAAAAGCACTTTGACTTATGTGATGTATTTCAAACAATTATTCTGTAGCTCAATTATTCTATGAACTAGTTAGCAACAGAAAGCAAAATTCCCATTACAATCTGTATATTTGAATTAACATTTGAGTCATTTACTTGGCAACTGCATTTCCTATTGAGAAAAGCAGAGGAAGATTATAAACTCAGTAACTGAACCAACCAATAAAGCATACAAAGGATGTTGAAAAAAGGTATATTTCAGAACTGAACATTGATGATATTAAAGCTTGCTTTTGCCCTAACATGCTGGAGTTAAAGCTAATGAAGAATTGTAATTGATTAAATTCTTTGAAAATAATATATGCTGTACAAAGCAGATGACTTATTCAGTTGAGCAAAGGACAATATATCTACAAAAACAGACTTTTATACAAGGACATCATTCTACATTGCCTTTTCCCATATAAAAGGATAATAGCTAATCTCCTTCGAAAAAGAACAACTTCATTGCATCCAGTACCTGGACTGTGAGACATCCTGAATATGTCAGTGCTATAAACTCCTTGTGGTCTGTATAAGGAGAGGTGATCAATGGTACCAAACAAATCAGCATCAACCATCTGTCTGAAAGTGGGGGATCTGTATATGGCAGCACTGTACATATAGTTGATTTAGGGGTTGTACACATGGGTCAAAAAGCCCATGTTCCCCCTGGCCTGGCATTGTCCTGTCCGAATGACACAGGCCAATAGTGCTGGTCCACAATCAGGCAGACTGGACATGGATCTGGCCCAATCACAGCCCTTAATATGGTCTAAACAGACTAGATGTTTGCAGCTGAGTTTCTTTGAAACTCTGCCTGTGACATCAGAAGGAAGCGCTTGGCCAGGCACCCTGTTTCTGCCCTTATGGGCTGCTGACCTTCAGAGAGAATGTGATAGGGATGGCATATAAGGGATATGTGATGGCGGTGGCAGTGGTTCCAGTTTGTGGCAACGGGCATATGAACACCTGCCCATTTTCTCACTGGTCCAGGGATTGACTTGAGTAGAAACCATGGGTAGGATACCATGGTGTTGGCCTGTTGTATCCTGCCTGTCTGTTTAGGCCCTTAGCTTACTGTTACACAGAAAACCTGGTATGTCTTTATGTAAGCTCATTAAGGCCCTTTTCCACACACAAAACCAGTGGCACAAAAAGTCTTCCTCATGGCTCAGCCCAACGTATTTGTAAGTAAATATGCAGGTGGCACCAACTTACTAGCTCTTTTTTTACTTCATTAGTCCTCCCCGCCAACAACCCTGGACCTTAGCTTAATTGAAATCAGTAGAATGACTTACGATATATCTATGTCTCTCTTGCTGTAGCTTAGTTCTTATTAGACTTTCATGCTGCCCCTGATAAGTGTATTAAAAGATAAATCATTTTGCTCCTGCACAGCATTAGGGTTATAGAACACCAGACTTAGTCAGCAGCTGAAACCTCCACTCATCCCATCTCTCTCCCAACAGTGACAGGAAGCTGGGAGAGAAAGGCTCTATCAGCTTCTCTTTGGCATTTGGTGTCTGAGTTTGTTACCTAAGCAGCAGCTGTAATGCTAGCCACATGCTGGAAAATTGGCAGAAATGGGGTGGGAGTGAATGTCTTAGCTGTTGGCATTTGCCTTCCACCAATAGGGGACTATCTGTCAACTACAGTTTTTTGAGATTATATACACATTTTATTTTATTCTGTGCTGGAAACAGAAAGATAACCAACCATAGTTGGTTTACATAGACTATAATATTGAACAAATTATTTATGTCATTGAGATCTATAGAACTTGGGTATTTTTCTGTTTTTGTTTTTTTTAAGTGTTGAAGATTGCCAAGTAAAGTTCCTCAAAAGCTGTTGAAGCAGAGTGGACTATGAATCAATAAATACAAGTCACAATCACAGTAATGCTGTATCAGTAACATTCATGAAAATATTACTCAATAAAATAATGTCAGCCCTTTGACTGCATTAGTTAACAATTTGTTAGTCTATTCATTGCAGAAATTTCTGCTGTACATTCTATACTTGTTAAGAAACATCAGAACAAGGTAACCCAAATAATCAGGAAAGGTTGTAAAGTTTGAGCTTTTTCAATTTAAAAGAGAGAGTTATGGGTAACATAACAGAGTTTTATAAAATTAGCATGATGTGGAAAAAGCAATGGAAGATTCAGCACAGATCAAAAGAACTTCTAGACCAGGGGTAGGCAACCTAAGGCCTGGGGGCCGGATGCGGCCCCCTGAGGCCTTTGGACCGGCCCCAGGCTGGTTCTGCTGCCCCCCGCTGCCGCCCTCCATGATGATATTGATTATTGTTATTACTTGTTCTTGGGGTTTTCTTGGCAAAATCTCCACAGGAGTTTTGCCATGGCTTTTCTGGGGCTGAGCGTGTGTGCATGCATATTTTTAAAAATATTTATTTATTTATTTATTTTTTGGTGCTTCGGCCCCCCCAATTGTCTGAGGGACAGCAACCCGGCCCCCAGCTCAAAAAGGTTGCCTACCCCTGTTCTAGACACACAGTTAAGCTTTGGAATTTGCCACTACAAGATGTGACAATGGCCAACAACTTAGATGGCTTTACAGTTATGGAGGATAATGCCATCAATAACTCAGTTGGTGGGCTGATAGAGTGGTCTGTGTATGCTGGTCTTTCTGGGATGTTGACAGAGCTGCTGTATCAGGTGAAAGAAACCAAAATATCTGCTCTGTACTTTTGCCTTAGATTTGCACAAGGTAGCAAACATAGGAAAGAGTGGTTTGCTTGACATGAATTTCCTCCAGCCGGTTTAGGATTGCTTTACTGTAGTCCTTGAGATTTAGAAACAAAAATCAAATCATATCTAATAAAAAAAGAGAAAGTAAACTGAAGCACACATTTCCTATCTGCCAACTGTAGGTGTTTAAAACCAAAGAGACATGTTATGGACAGCTGTTTAATTAGAATTTGGCATTCTTTATACTTGCAAATATTTTGACATTTTGCCAGTTCTCCTTGGCTGCAAAATGTTCTAGTATCATGCTCACACTTTTTTTATTATCTCCTATTAGGGCAAAGCACTTGGTGTGGACACAGCAGATGAATAAATCACAGCACAGATTTGGTATGGTTAAACTGTGACCACAACTGCTTGAACAAACATTCATGACTGTAATGGATTAAAGCAGAACAGCCCTCTGAGCCATTACCTGACAGCACTGGTCTAGCAAATACTCAGACACTGGTTGTCTACAGCATGTACTTGTCTGCAGCACATATGGAAAGCCAACCTGAACCCTTCCTTTTGATAAAGGCACAGGATTTGGGCAATTGCCAGAATCTAATTTCCCCTCATGCAAACTTTCAGACCCTGTCAAAAACAGGCTTGATAAAACCATGTGGCCATACAAATGATCTGGGTTACCCTTTTCCCACTTTGAGCTCAGGCTTGCACTCAGTATATACTTATGGTCTGAACAATATTCTACTGTACCACCAAGGAGTGTCTGCTTTGAAATGAAGAGGTTTTCCATGACATACTATCCAAAGAGAAGACTAATAGATGCCAACCAACTTGAAATAGTGAGAAATTATTCCCATTGAAATAATGCAGTTGGATTCAGTCCAAATAGCTGATCTTTAAAATGGCTAGAACCTTCTAGTCTCTTTGTACCCAACATCCTAGCTCTTTCTCAGCTTTGGGAGATTGCTATGGACAGGTAATACTAGCACTGTTACCCCTGAGCCTCACCTTCAAATAGAGGAACAACCTTAATTTTTTGCCTTGAAGTACCCAATAGCAGCCCAAGCTTGCTAAATGTGGCAGAATAGCCAATAGCAGCTCTCAGACTTGAGGGCTCTACATATGGTCCATAGGCTACACCATGCTCACTCTATCTGAGACAGCTGGGTGTCAAAACCACCTTGTAGGCAGTAGCTTCTATGGCCAGTGAAAATTCTGACCTGCTTCAGAGCCCTCACCACTCTGTTCTTAAGCTCATAAGTAGAGCTTGAGTAGAGCACATCAAAGGTGATCTATCACCATGGCCAAACATATGCTTCTTGAAAGCCACTAAGCAAGACATGAGGACAACAGACATTTCCTGCTGTTGTTTCTCTTCTTTCTAATAGTGCTGCTCTGAGATGTGCAGGGGAAAGGGAAGAAATTCACCACTACATTTATAGTACACATTGTCAAAACATCAGCAAAGGTTTTAGCTGCCTGTGACTCTGAACATTAATAGAACAATGATGAAAGGGAAGCACAGGGGAAGTCAATATGATGTTCAGTACAGAGACAGAATGGTTCTATTTCTTCAACATTCCCATTATTTTAATTATTCTCCATCCATCCTGATCACAGTGCAATGTGGCAGCAACATCTGGAGAGTTTCATAATTCCCACTCTTTTGCTAGATGGATTATTTGTTATATGACAGGTTATATAAAATACAGCAGTTGCATTAAAGTAAACATAACTACTATAAGTGGCAACTTTAAAAATAGAAACACCGGATTTTCAGCAGCTTCCTCCAAAGCCCTATGCAAAAGTAAAATAGCTAGTCAAAAGGGAAGGCAGGTAAAGCCCTCTAGATGTGACTACTGACCAGGTCCTTTTTCTGTAACTGTGCACAGTACCACAAATAAGAAAAATGTAACATAGATTTCAAAGATGAACTGATCGAACACATGTATTCATATTGTGGATTTTATTTTAGTCTGTTTTTTGAATGCTATGTTAGAGAAGGGACATGTATACATTTTAAAAACAGAATCTAAAAATAGCCTTCATTGCTGGAAAATAGGGCTAATTCACACAAGAGGCATTTAATATACAGGATTATGTCTGATATAAGAAACTGCATACATTGATTATCATTTGTGTATACAGAATGTATGCTTGCTATCAAATGTTGAGAGCCCAAATGTAATGTGGCTCAGCTATAGGGATATAATCCTGAGAAATTTACTAGTGCTGAAATCTAAGGAAAATTAATGGGACTGGATTTCAGTACATATTATGTGTAGGTCAACCTCAGGTATAAGTTGAGGCCAGGTTATGGGACCCAAATTATGGATTTTGATTTGTCCTATGGATAAATCAAGGGTAAAACGTAGGGCCATGTAACAAAGGATATAAAGAATGAAGCAAACAAAAACAGTGCCAAAGAATTTACAAATTCTGGCAGGCATAACTGTTTTTGCTCGCTCTAAAGAATGGATGGATGAGGAGGAGACTATGGTAGATGGTGGCTGTGCAATGTGTGGGGAAGATGACCAGACATGGACAGGGCTAAGAAAATGTACACATGTCAAAAGAATGTAAAGGCAAAGCAAAGAAAGTGACAATTACATTAGCAGTGGAGATTATCACATGGGGGATAGGGCATCTTTGTCCCGTCCCTGTCCCGTCTTTCCCACGTGATGGTACAGAGATTATCATATGATGTCATCATTATCATGGTTGTAACTTGTTATTGCATGATCATGACAAGATTTTCAGATGACGTCGCTCTTATCCCATCTTTCTCCCATCCCTGAAGTGTCATGGCCCCAACAGCTTGTACTAACAGAACCTCGCATTAATACAATGATGGGGCAACTGGCGGGAGAAGGACGAGACAAGCGCAGATGTGACAAGGATAGGGTAAGAATGGGAGCAATCCCTCCTTACCCTGTGTGATAATCTCCAGTGATTATAGCATTTAATTTTAATGTGATAACTTTGCCTGATTTTAACCCAGAAAAACTAACAAATAAACACAAATGTCTTATTCAGTTCTTTCAAAGCCTGATTTCTCATTGCCGGAAAAACATCACTGGACTCCCCTTCTCTGAATAGAGTGACAAAAGATGAGAACCAAGTCTATTATGGCAGAACCTAAAAGAAGCGCTTGCTTAGTGATCCTTTGAGGGGAAGAGCCAAAGAGCTGCTTCCGCCATTTTTCTACCCAGGCAGTAAAAAAGGGCAGAAGTGGCACTGTGTAGGAGAGAATAGAGAGTGTTAGTGATTCTTTTATTTTGGGCTACCACCCCCTTTCTTCTGGGATGGACTAAGCTAGTGGTCCCCAAACTATTTTGGGCTACCACCCCCTTTCCTCTTTGATGACAACCCTAGCGCGCGTGGACACACACACACACCCAATATCTCTTGATATTAGGTCTTCTGTTCTACTGCAAATTCAAAACAATCAATCTTGCTCATTGCTCCCATAGCCACCTGGTCAGTCTGTGAGCAGCAACTAAGCAGTTGGCTGTGCCCATCCTAGCTTTGTTGCAAAGGCTAATGTGGGCAAGAGGCCTCTCAGCCACTGTTCAGACAGGTGCTCAGTTGCTGCTCCCAAGGTGACCAAGTGCAAAGGCAGACACTTCTCAATGAGGAAAGACTTTCAGTCCTTTGTTGGGCTGGAGACTGGCATGGATGGGGAAAGGGAGAGATTTTAACTACAGGAGCCACTTCAAGGCAAAGGACTCTTTCCAAGAATTTTCCCCAGATACTCTTCTCCCTCCTTCCCCAGAAATTTGCCTTCCCCATCCAGCTTCATGTGACTCCCTGCCTACATTGTTTCTTCTGCTGCCTCTTCTCAATATGTCTAATGAAAGAAATCTGGACCAGCAGCACAGCTCCAACCTGCCAGCCAAGTCCTGGCAAAGCTGACAAAGCTTAAGCAGGATCCCAAGTTTGAAAGCTCCTTTTTGCCATTATTTCTCCCTTGCTACTATGTATTCTTTCCTGCTCCAGTGAGTCAGTCTGTCCTAAAATAGTGCCACTCATAGCCACAGAAGCAGTGCCCTGCATCCAAGCCTCGTGAAAATTTCCCAACTGTCACTACTAGCAAAAGATTCAACAAAGAGAGTGGGCTCACATGGGAAGGTGAAGAGTGGGAGATATCACCACACAAGTGATCAGCAAGGCTGTGCAGTGATTTTAAGGGACTCTGAAAAGATGTTTCATAAAGCCCTCACCTCAAAGGCTGCTGGTTCCCCTTATCTTTCTTGTGGAAC
>CM034708.1:169313353-169332689 GCA_020142125.1 Phrynosoma platyrhinos | reverse complement strand
CTAGATCAAGGGAAGTAATAGTGCCACTCTATCCTGCTTTGGTCAGGCCCCACCTGGAACTGTGTCCATTTCTAGCCACCACAATTCAAAAAGGATGTTGATAAGCTGCAACTTGTGCAGAGAAGGGTGACCAAAATGGTGAAAGGTCTGGAAACCATGCCCTATGAGGAATGAGTTAAGAAGCTGGGTATGTTTACCCTGGAGAAGAGAAGGTTAAGAGGTGATATGATAGCCCTGTTTAAATATTTGAAGGGATGTCATACTGAAGATGGAGTAAACTTGATTTATGCTCCTCCAGAGACTAGGTCACAGAGCAGTTAATATATACTACAAGAAAATAGATTCCACCTAAACATTAGGAAGAACTTCCTGAGAGTAAGAGCTGTTCAACCATGGAACACACTTTCTCAGAGTGTGGTGGAGTCTCCTTCTTTCAAGGTTTTTAAATAGAAGCTGGATGACCATCTGTTAAAATTCCTTCATGGCAGGGGGTTGGACTTGATGGCCATAGAGGTCTCTTCCAACTCTATGAATCAATGATTTCTCTCTACATGTTTGATTGGAATCTGTGTTACAGAATTTTGGGCATAGTTTTGCTTGTGTGGGAAATTAAAACTATGGTCCTATAGTTGTTGCAGTCTTTTGTATCTCCCTTTTTTATGGATGGGCATGCATATTGATTTCAAGTCTGTTGGCCACCATTTTGTTTTCCATATTCATTGGTATATATTAGTTAAATTAGAGTTTATTCTATTTTTTCCCACAAAAAAAGTTGATATGATATACGGCATCAAAGTTCATTACCAAAAAAGTCGATATGATATATGGCATCAAAGCTCATTACCATGTGGTTAGGTTTAACTGCAAAGTTTCTTGTCATCCCATTACTGCTCCGATCTTGATGACAATAAAAAATGTACAGTAAGGACATGCCGACATCATGATTTAATATTACTACAGTGTTATAAAATGAAACCATGGAATACCACCTTCCATGCTGTTGTAACATTGCCTGAAGTGGTGTCCTGATTAATGGAAAGCCCGCAAGAGAAATGAACATAACTAGTGTTTCATTTCTCTGGTCCGATTGCAGTGGTATTTATAATTAATTGATCACAGTCAGTTAGTGATCTTGCAACAAAACAGCAAATAACACTTCCAGGTCTAGCAAATAAAATTAGTGGCATAGGTCTATAAGATTTAAATTGCAGTGACCAATACAGAATGAACTATGGCAGAAATCAAATTGCTAGCCCCAGCTAGATTGTGGAAACTGAATCCATAAGAATTTAAAAAGTCAATATGATTAATGATGTAAATTCTAATAATTCAATGGTCTGTTGTTGACAGGATCAAAAACTGGATTTAGGTTCAAGTGCCCTAATGCATTCAAGATCTTTCTTTTATCCTGTAGCATGATAAGGAAAGCCTTTTACTTAAAAAAAAATGATTACTTTTTAATCTTTTAAAAAAAAATCTAATGGAATAAGGAACATTAATGGAACATTTGACCTTGTACTTTTGATAAGTACACAAATGTACCTTTAGTTGCATAAATGTTCTATTTATATTAAAAACTCTATTGGTATGAATATACTAACAGTTTCTCTAACAATTTGCTACCTTTTTAAAAAATTAAAGATGGTTCATTTATCTAGCAATCTTACTCTGTTTTAGCTAACTTTCTCAGATTACTGTTACTGTAATCACATTTTTCAACATTCAGTTACTTTTTCATTTTATGCTTTTAAGTGGAATTCGTTAATTTTATCATTCTTCTTTGTTAAAATCTCAGACTACTACTCCATCATAGTGGTATATATTCTTTACCAAAAACAAATTAAATTTAATGATAAGGAACAGTAACACACTGAATAGTAGCTACAGTGGAGTATATTAGAGCCATCCAGCAAGAGGAATAAATTTCCCCTCAAATATTGTAGTTCTGTAATATTTTTAAAACATACTGAACACATAGACATATCATGGAATAATTAACATTATGTAAATGTAGCCATTGCCAAAATAGTGGATTTCTGAATGTACTTATTTATGGATATGACTAAGGGCTTTTGCAGACTGCCAGAAATAGTGCACATTAAATTGAGGCACTGCCCTGGCTCAGTGCTAGGGAATCATGGGAACTGCAATTTATTGTGGCACCAGAGCTCTCTGACAGAGAAGGCTCAAAGTCTCAGAAAAAAAATACAATTCCCATGACTCCCTAGCACTGAGCCAGGGCAGTGCCTCAATTTAATGTGCACTATTTCTGGCAGACTGCAAAGGGAAGATAACATTGCACTACTTAAAGTTCCACAAAAAGAGTAAAAAATATTAGCGTGAAAAAAAATGAAGCTTGAATGAATTACATGTAATGAGAGGTTGTACTTACTGTGAAGGATCATTCTGGGATAGTATGATGACCAATCCACTATCCTTGGGTTTATCCGCATGCGCTATCCGTGAGGCAGGAGTCATAATTCAGCAGTTAAATTTTCTTCTGTTAAGACTCCTAACGTTCCTTTCCGTCAGTTCCTTTACCAAGGTCCATTGTCTTCTATCAATATATCCTGCCTACTTGTGTTATTTTCCTGTATATATTTTCAATATATTTTCATTTTAAGTATACAGTGTAAATATTCAGTGTAATTTTTTTAATGACCAGGGAGGGTGTGGATTTGTCATCCTGGCATCCCAGAATAACCCTTCATGGTAAGTACAACCTCTCATTCTCAGGATGACAGCAGGACCAATCCACTGTTCTTGAGATATGCCCAAGCTCTCTACTTCTGGGTGGGTCAAATTTGCTATTTCTCCTCTACCACCGCTTGCAGCACACTATATGCTGCCTGAGCTGACTTAGGTATTAAACAGATTAACAAAAGCTCCTTTTGAGCCACTATACATGTCGTCTTTAAAGCATCTATCATTTAAAGTATGTTTTTAGTAGCAATTACTTTGGACAGAAGAATATTAGAATTAGCAGCATTATCAATACAGCCAAACCTCTGCAAATTTGAAGATGACAGGCTGGTTCTTTCAATAGATCCATCTTTTCTCCCTAAATGTATTCACAAATCTGGATTTGAGGAAAAGATTTATTTACCTACATTTTTTTCCACAACCAAAACAGAAAGAAAAACAGTGTCATACATTAGATTTAAAAAGAGCAGTTAATATTTACAAAAGAACAAAGGAAATAAGATAGACTGAGGCTTTGTTTATATCATATAATCCTAGGACACTAGGACATAAGACATCAAAGATAGCATTAGGAATATGGATAAAAGTTTTGTTGTGCTACGATTTAGAAGGAAAGCCAAGACCGCAAAATGTGTATCCGCATTCAGCAAGGTCAATAGCAACAATGCTAGATATGTGAAGCAGCAAGATGGGCAGAGCCTAGCACATTTATAAAACATTATAAGCTATGAATCTTTGAATATGATCATTGGCTGATAGTCATTCCTTTCCAAATTTTAGAACTACTGATAATGCTGAAACCTGTTGCTTTAGAAGAGTGTTTGGTCGTAATCCTATGTTCACTCCCTTCTTCAAAAACTGTAAAATATGTTTGATCTCAATGTTTTGACAATCAAACTTTTCTTTTTTGCACCAATTCATAAAAGTTCTCCAACTTCAATTGTACACTTCTTGTGTTGTTAATCTCCTTGAAGCCATGATAGTGTCTATCACTTGTGAAGTGTAACCACATCTTTTTATTTACAACCTCTCAATTCCCATGCAGTTAGTTGTAACCATTGCAGGTTCGAGTGCCATATTGTACCTTGTGTTAACAAATACAACCTCACTGTTAGTCTTACTGGATGACTGATTAATAATTGCTATATCAATGGATACCATGGTCTCCTCAGCCAATTTGATGCTACTAGCAGCACATGTGCTTTTTTTTTCCTTTTGAATTTTGTTTAGGACTTTATGAATGATTTTCACAGGAGGAAAAGCATACAATATTCCTTTTGGCCATTGGTTGTTCAAAGCATCCATTTCCTCTGCCATGTGATCCTTCTCGATTAAAAAGTATCTCTGTAGTTTGTGATTCATGTGATTTGTGAACAAATCTACTACGAATAGTCCGAACCTCCTATTTAACCTGTTGAATTCCTCTATATTCAATGTCCATTCTCCTGGATCAATTTGATTCCAGCTTAAGTCATCTTCTGCTTTGTTCAATGTTCCTTTCAGGTACATGCCCAGGAAAGCCTCCAAGAGTACTGACAGCAGCTTCTTGTGAGGGTTGAAGACAAACAAAAGTTTTTTGCTAATGCAAAGCAAGAAAGCAAAGGTCTGTATTACCAATCCAAAGGTCCAGCCAGAGAATGATTAAGCAATCGAGAGGTATAGGATTCCAGAGAGGCAGAGTGGCAAGGCGGTCTGAAGGTCAAGGGTTCCAGAAATTCAAAATAAGTCAGCAGTTAGAGAGTCAAGATTTCAGGTCAAGGAACAAAGAGAGATAGTGGCTTTCGCTAGGAAGCTCCGAAAATCTCTGGCACCAAAGCAGACCTTCTGCACCTGCTTAAATTACCAAGCTGTAGAAGCTCAGCTGAGGTTGATTGCCCTGGTGTTTTTCATAAAGTCTCCTCGAACACTGAAGGTCCTCCCTTTCTTCTCAATGCTGGCTGAAGACAGGTATCGTCCCTTGATCTTCCTCCATGTCTGAAGGTTTTGCTGCCAGGAGGCAGGCTCAGGTCCCAGAGGAGGTTCTGGCTCAACCTTCGAGTCTTCCTCCAGGCAGAGAATAACAGTACATTACTGTTATTGACTTTAGGTTGTGTTCTGACCAGTTCAATATTTTCATTGACTCTGTCATTAGATTCCAGGAATGTAATCCCCCTTGCTTGTTTATGTAGGATCAAACTATGATATTGCCTGTGACTATGAGAACATTTTTCTGTTGAATTCTTGTCCTGAATTTCAATAATGCCAGTCTGACTGCTTTCATTTCCAACAGTTTATACTTTGATTCTTGTCTATTCCCTTCCAAGTTCCTTGTGCAATGAGATGAGTATAATGTGCCCCCCATCCTACTAGACTGGCATCCATTGTTATCTTCACTTGATTTATTATTATAAAGGGGACATCTTTTTTAAGATGTCCCCTTTATAATAATTCATTCTCTGACTGATTTGGGAATTAAAATAATTCATTCTCTGACTGATTTGGGAATTAAAATCATGCAATGCATTTTTCAACCTATATCTTGTTGATAGGGATATAGCAATATTTGGAAAGATCTTGAGTGGTGCCTTCCCCAATGCACCCCAAGATAATAGTTGTACAGTTGATATCAACAGACCCATCGCTTTGGCTAAACACATCAGATCTGCTTTCTTTGATTTTATTAACACTGTTAATACGTTCTTTAAGTTTCTTTGTCTTTCCAATGACAAAGTCATGAACTCCATTGCAGTGTCTATTTCGGCCCCTAAGTGTGGTATCTTTGTTAGCACAGAGGGAAAATTGAGTCCATACGCTGAAGGCTACCAGTTAGGACACAGATGCCACTGCCAAGTTTGGAAAGTCACTCATGACTGCTGGGTTCTTCTGAAGAGGCTTTTTAATCTTAGTTGCAGCAAAGTATATACAAGCACGATACAGCAATATTTACACAACTGACATCATTCTCTGCCATCAACCGACATCCACACCACCACATGACACACTGGAGCATTTCTCCTTATATACACAAACATAGCTAGGATTCTGATCCAAGTCCCTCCTAGTGTTTCATCAGCCTGCTGTCATGTGTCCACAGTGACTGTAGTTTGGACCTGCTATGACTCATCTCCATGCTCAAGTTGCATTAGCTTCCTCTTGAGTCAGGATTTCCTCTTTAACCCATTGCATGCACCTGAGACATTTTACACAGCCTGGGGCAAGAATGTACTGACAATCTTTGTGGTCAGAGTCAAGTGACTTTTTTTGGTAGTTTAGCAAAAATCCATAACTTTCCAGTACCTGAAAGTTTATTGTGTATCTGCTTGTATCGTCATCATTGTATTTGCCTTCACTAAGAGATAGTCCAAATACAGAAATATCTGTATTCCTTTCTTCCTCAGGTAAGCTATCAATAGTATTAGGATTTTTGTGAAGACCCAAGGTGCTGGTGCAAAACTGACAGGTAGTATCTTGAATTGGTAATGATGTTGTCTGTATGCAAATCTCAGCTACTTCCTGCTCTGTGTGTCCATTGGTACATGCAAATGAGCTTCTTTTAAGTTGATAGAAACCATTAAGTCTTGTTTCCTGAGATTGTCCTTGACTGTGTGCAATGTTCCATTTTGAACCTGAAATATTTTACGTATTTGTTGAGATATTTCAAGTTCAGCACTGGGCAGTATCCTCCTTTGTTGTTTGGTATCATAAAAAAGATATATTTGATTCTTTGGGACTTCCTCTATTGCTTGTATAAGTAGTAAATGTTGGATTCCTTTTTGTACTATTTGCTGCTTCATCTTGTCTGTTGGTACAGGTGAAGGAAGGTCGCTGGATTTGGTATATCATTGAATAATATGTAGTAACCTGAATTTACTACCTGTAATACCCATTGATCTGATGTTATATTGGGCCACAGGTGCCCAAAGTCTAATAATCTTCCTCCTACCTTCGTACATCTCATGTCAATATTGTTTACCACATTTTGTATTTGTATTGTGGCCCCTTTGATTTTGTCTAGTCTGAAATTTTTGTTTTCCAAAAGATGCTCTCTGCCTATCACACCGTCTTTGAGGTCTGAAATCTGTTTTTTCTGTAATTTGCTCTTTCTCCTTGAAAAGAATTATAATTACCATAAGAAAATCTGTATTGTTTCTTGTCTGATATTTTCTGTAAAGTCAGTATCATTTGTTTTTTTTTCTTATTCTCTATTAGTACATTCTCTAATGCTTTATTTCCAAATAATAAAGTACCCACAAATGGAAAATATGTCAAATTATTCCTAGACTTGTCGTCTGTTTCCCAGTGTTTAAGCCAGAGTGATCTTCTTGCTATGCTCATTGCGTTAATAGACCTTGCTGTAATCGCTGTAGAATCATGTCCTGCATCTGCTATATATTGCAGAGCTCTGGTTATACAATCCAAAGCCTTATGTAGTATATTAACATCTAATTCTTCAGCATATTTAATGTCTTCTATCAAGATAACTACTGCTCTAGAAAACATGGATGCTGGTATGGAAGCACGCAGTGCCATAGATGAACTGTCCTGCGCTTTCCTTATGGCAGAATCTACTCTTTTCTCATCCAAATCTTTTAGTGTTATATCTCCTTCTTAAGGAGCTATAGCACCCAACACCAAAGCTGCAATAGGCCTGTCAACCAATGGGACCTTTAGCATATCCTTATCATCTTTTTCAAATGTGTAAAGTTTCTGGCTATAACCCACAAATTTCTTTGTGTGTATAGGTGATCACCATTCCACTTCAGTCAAATCCTTAAACATTTCTGGTAGAAGAATTATCTCTCTTTGAGATATGTTTTTTTTTAATTACCAAAGCTATTTTTTCTGTGTTATCATTTTTTTATTACCATCCTGTAATCCTAAAATTAATAAAACTCTCTTTAGCAAACTTTTAATTTTTTCTGATTGAAATAATCTTTCAGCTAATAATTCCTTCTCTTGATCCTCCTCTGAGGAATTGTATTCCTGTGCCTCATCCTGATCTATTTCTTCTAAAGAAATGTCATCTGAGTCACAATGTATGTCTTCCATATGTCCTGTTTTTCTTTTACATTTGGTTGGCACATGGTCCTTTTTATCTGCAATATCTGTATCATATGACAGCCTCTTTCTCCTTTGACTGTAGTCTTTTTTTTTTCTTTGTCTCCTGTAACATTACCTTGTTGTTTTTTAGATTTAGAATTTTCAACTCTAAAACCTTCCATTATACTAGCCAACTCTGTTGCAACACTTTGCTTAATCATATGCTGAATATCATTTTCCATGCTGTTTATTTTATAGCCACTTACTCCTGACTTGGCTCCCTCTTGTGGATGATTCTAAGCTTAACTGTTTAACTCTCTGGTTTCTTGTGTTTTATTGAAAATAGGAATTTCCTTTGTTATGTTTACTAATGAATATAGTAGTTCAATTTGTTTTTGCATTTCTGTGCTAATGTCTAACATTATTGTATTATCATTGTCTAGTATTACTGTCTTATACTTTGTCTGACTTGGTATTTTTTTTTTCTTTTTTGCTGCAGTTGCCCCAGACTTTGCTGATTGGCTAGCCTGCTGCTCTCCCATACAGTCTCTATCTATGTCAGGGAATTCAAAATGGCAGCTCGGCTTCATCTGCCCTGAGTTATCAAATGGCTGCTGTCACAGGAGCTCAGAGAAACCTTCTGCTGCTGCTCCGTTTTTCCCCCCTTAAGCCCAAGTAAGTTTTACCTTGTTTTGGGTCTATCTGATTGGCTTTTCTTTTTTTGATTTTATTAGTTCGATTTCTCTATTCTCAGGGTTAGAGCCTGGCATCTCCCTGGTCTCTTTACTCTTTTTATTATTTTTGTCCATTTATCTTCATTTTCGGGGTGTGAGCCTAGTGTCCACCTGGTCTCCTTACCCCCTTTTTAATATTTTTGAAGTGGTTTCCTCCTGTTTGGGGTATGAGCCTGGCATCTGCCCAGCCTCTTTACCCTTTTAAACATCTTTTGAAGTGTTTTCCTCCTGTTTGGGTTTTGAGCCTGGTGTCCGCTGGTCTCTGTCTCCCTTTTATTATGTTTTGAAGTTATTTTCTCATTCTCAAGTTTTGAGTCTGGCATTTGATTGGCTCTTTACCCCTTTATCCTCCAATATTGTCTTCCTCGTCTTCACTATCACTTGAGGTTTGAAAAAATCCTTCTTAATTTCCCTGTTCTTTCACCACTAGAACTCAATTTAGAGGTGAAAAATTGATCTTCCTGCATTTTCTAACTTAAATACAATAGTAAACTGAACTGTAAACTAAAAAATACAGAGGTTTGCATGAGTCTTAACAGAAGAAAGTTTAACTATTTACAATTATGACTCCTGCCTTGTGGATGGCGCATGGGGATAAACCCAAGGACAGTAGATTGGTCCTCCTGCTATCCTGAGAATACTGCTTTTTCCACTTGAAGCTTGTTTTTAGCACCTCTACTAATTAAAGAGG
This sequence comes from Phrynosoma platyrhinos, assembly GCA_020142125.1. Classification (NCBI taxonomy): domain Eukaryota; kingdom Metazoa; phylum Chordata; class Lepidosauria; order Squamata; family Phrynosomatidae; genus Phrynosoma; species Phrynosoma platyrhinos. The sequence goes on along the minus strand of CM034708.1, from coordinate 169,323,542 downwards.
GGATGCGGTGGCTTAGTAATTAAGATACCAATTCTGATGACAGGGTGAGCTGTCAACCTAGCAGTTTGAAACCATCTGCCAACCTAGCTTCTGCCAACCTAGCAGTTCGAAAGCATGCAAATGCAAGTAGATAAATAGGTACCACTTTGGTGGGAAGGTAAACAGCATTTGGTGCGGTCATGCTTGGCACATGACCACCAGAGCAGTCCTTGGACAATACTGTCTCTTTGGCTTAGTAACAAAGATGAGCGCTCTCCCTACAATCAGTTACAACTAGATAGTAATGTCAAGGGAAGACCTTTACCTTTACTAATTAAAGAACGTGTGATTAGAAATTAATATGCAGTACCCCACTTACTTCATCAAACATGAAGTCATTCATATTTACTTCTTTATACTCATCCTCAGTTTCATCAGTTTTAACTGCTGCCAAAGCACTGGCCAGTTTCTTTCGCAAACGGAAACCTCTCCAGAGTGCCTAAACAAAAATGTAAAGCATGTTATATGAGGCCATAGATCAAATTCAAATCCAGATTCTCTATGTTATCCCATTAGAAAGATAAAACAGTGTAGGCCTGGTTTTTGGGGGGTGGGTGGGGGTGGTAATAGCTCAACGATCTGTTTTTTGAACTTTATGTGACATTTAAAAGTACAAGACAAATTAAATATCAGCACATGTCTGCAAATCAGAATACTCTGGAGGCTTGGCTCAAGTAAGCGGAATGGAATCCTAAAACTCCCTCAACTACAAACCAAGGTCAACTAATTAATTATTTGACAATTCCTTCAGGACCTACCATAAGCTTAGGGGAAGAAGATATAAGAAAAAGAATTAAGTGTTAACCTCCACATGTCTAGGAATAAAAATAAAAATACACTAAAATGAAAAATTTCACTGATAACACCTGACAACATATGTAGATATATTAGCAATTAACTTACGCCAATCATTTTCACCTTTACTATCAAGAAATAGACTAATTTTTTAAAGACAGAATTTATTTTATGGGAGAGTGTCAGTAACCATCCTCCAAACTTTAAATTATATTGGAGCAAAAAGGGCACTGGAACTAAATAAATGTATTCAAAAAACTAATGAAATGTGACAAAGTTTAGATTTGCAATAAAGATCACATAAATGTGTGCATTAGTTTTGTTACTGTGTTGACTGATTTTATACAAAAATGCTTATTGCTAGAAGACTTTATAAACTGAGTGTCAGAGTAAGCTTCTTTTACTCCAACAATCCAATTTTTAATATTGTGCATGTTTATTAATCTTTAATAAAATATTTAATGATCAACCTAAGCATTTGTTTTTTGGCACAAAAACTTTTAGAATCTTTTGAGAATATTTATGAGAGGGAAAGTTAAAAATTGGACGTGTGAAGTTTTGAAGAATGTAGAAGGTTTGAGTAAGTAGATGTAAGTGGGAAAGAGAAAGAGAAGGGTAGGTAGATATGTGGAGTGGGAGGAGGAATGGGAGAGAAAAAGAATGGGGAGGGGAGTAGTAGGGAAAAGAGGAGAGTATAGGAGATAAGTTAGTTTGGAGGTAATGGTTGTGTGGTGGAGATAATGTGTAAAGAGGATATAAGAATGTAAAGATCTGTAAGCAAAGGTATCAACAATTGTGTATGTTTAAACGTTTTATTTTTTCTTTTGTAAAAGTTAATAAACAATATTTAAAAAACAATATTTTTAGAATATTTATAATTACATAAATTAAAAGGTCACTGCTATATATTTCCTCCAAACTGTTATTTTTTGCACAATATTTGTCCATTGTATTATATTATATTAACAAGAGAATGATAAAAAGTGAAACTCTGTGCTACCAGTTAATAACATGGGTTTCATAAGTTTTGGAATGAAGTTGGAGTATTCTGAAACTCCGAGAGCCAGCATGGTGTAGTGGTCTGAATGTTGAGCTAGGACTCTGGAGGCCACGGTTCATATCCCCACTTGGCTATGGAATCTTATTACGTGATCTTGGAAAAACCATGCTCTCTCAGCCTCAGAGGAAGGAGATAATAAACCTCTTCTGAAGAAATATTGCTAAGGAAACTTTGTGATCTATTCACATTTGGGTTGCTATAAGTTGGAAACAACAACAAATTCTCAAAGTTCATCAGAACTTTTTCAATGGTAATAAAAAAAAATTCTTCCCTCCTGTCTTGTTTTTGTAATGAAGATGAATCGTGGCAGCCCATTTTCAAAAAGGATCTGAAATTATTGGGTGGAATAAAATGATTCTATTCCAGTCAATTAATGGGTTTTGATCCTATGGATCAAATAGAAGATGAGGGCTTATTCTGTTTTTCCCATGCAAACCATCTGGATGATGATTTTCCACACTCACCTGGAGGGTCACCCCCATAGAATAGATTTCTAGGGTGTATAGTGGGCTATGAGAGCCAGCATAGTGTAGTGGTTTGAGTGTTGGACTATGATTCTGGATACCAGGATTCAAATCCCGACTCAGCCATACAAATCCACTGGGTGACTTTGGGCAAGTCACACACTCTCATCCTAGAGGATGGCAATGGGAATCTTCTCTGAAGACACTTGCCAAGAAAACTCTGGGATAGGACTTTATGGGTTGCCATAAAGTTGGAAATGAAAGCACAAAACCACACACAAGAGGGGGCTATGGTGGGGTAGAGAAGAATCAGCAAACACTACTGCAATTTCTTTTGCCAGCGGAGGCACTGGTCAGTTTAAAATACAGTTTGTAAGTTGAATATTACTACTTGTTTCCACTCAATGACTTTAAAAATTAATGTAGGGCCTAAGCAGACTGCCAGAAATAGTGCACATTAAATTGAGGCACTGCCCTGGCTCAATGCTAGGGAATCATGGGAACTGTAATTTATTGTGGCACCAGAGCTCTCTGACAGAGAAGGCTCAATGTCTCAGAAAAAAATACAATTCCCATGATTCCCTAGAACAGAGCCAGGGCAGTGCCTCAATTTAATGTGCACTATTTCTGTCAGTCTGCTTAGGCCTGTAGTTAGTTCATAAGGTACTAATTCACAAAACTAGAACCCTATATAAATCCTACTGAAGTTCAATGTAACTCCATCAGTGGAAGTTGTCTGCTTTAATCATATACTGTAAACAGATATGGGTTTCCCAAGGGCCACAATAAATATAATTGGATCTCCCAATCTTTATTTAAAAAGCAAGAAACACTCTTCAGTTAGAGCTGTAGTACAGCTGGCCCTCCATATCCATGGATTCTGCACTCACAGAATCAATCATCAATGGTTTGAAAATATTTTTAAATGATTCCAAAGAGCAAACCTTGATTTTGCCATTTTATATAAGGGAACCCATTTTATTATCCACAAGGGGTCCTGGAATCAAACCCCAGCAGATACCAAGGGCCCACTACATTTGGGAACTGGATACACAATTAGTATCTGTTAGAAAAGAAAAAGACAAGATGTCTGATGTTTCCATTTTGTAACTCAGGCACCACCACCAAGCAAACTACAAACTACACTATAGTTTTTTGTGGGTTTTTCGGGTTGTGTGGCCATGTTCTAGAAGAGTTTCTTTCTGATGTTTCGCCAGCATCTGTGGCTGGCATCTTCAGAGAATACTGGAATGGAAGAGAGTGGGTCTATATATACTGTGAGGGAATCACTCCTCCCTACCCAGGGTCTCACAGTATATATAGACCCACTCTCTTCCATTCCAGTATTCTCTGAAGATGCCAGCCACAGATGCTGGCAAAACGTCAGAAAGAAACTCTTCTAGAACATGGCCACACAACCTGAAAAACCCACAAAAAATCTATGGATGCCAGCCATGAAAGCCTACGACTTCACAAACTACACTATGTGTGGTAGCCCTTTGTGAGAAACCAAAGCCCAGCTTTTCTAAATGTTCTTAAAAACTGAGAGGGCTAGCAGTAGTTCAGGCAGTTCCAAGCCATTTAGGGCTTCATACACTAACACTAACACTATTCCTTGGGCCCAGTGATTCAGACAGTCAATTAACCAATTAAGTATTTAAGGGACCACAAGACTCTTCCTTATTTTTTCTATGTTTGTACATTAGTGAAGCTTGGTCTTTGGGTCTGGTTGGCTCCCAAGAATACTCAACAGGAGGCTTGCCAAAGAGACTATGGCACTGTTGGTCCACTTTTTGAGCTGCTGGTGGGTTGCAGGAGATATCATCTTCAAGAACCAAGGTGTAGAACTTGCCTACTAGAAATGAAATGTTATCTTTCAGTTTCAAGAACGAATCAATGTTTCCTAGGAAACTTGGCTGTGAAGCTGTCTCTTATACTTGTTTTTATAAAGTCAATCCAGTAGCCTTAAAATTTCCTCAGGTTACCTGGGGCAGTCTAAGGAAACAGTGATTGTGAGAGGGCAAGCATGATGAAGGCATGCACACTGACCATTAGTTGTGAGAAGGCATGCATGGCTATAGTTTGTATACTGACCTGAAGTATAGTAGCAGCTTTATGTTTGTCCATGAAATGAAGACGTCCTTTGTTGCAGCCAAAAGACTTTTTTCTGATACAGTAGTTCCTCCAAAAAGACTGTATAACAGTTGCTGAGACATGTAGCCTTGTACAGAAACTGATTTCTTTACGAGCTCTATAGCCTCGCCAGAATGATTGGATAACTGTGGCTGCCAAGCTATATGTATATGAGAAAAATAGCATTATTTACTTAGGAGTTGTGACAATGACTGTATATTATGGAAACTGATTTTCCATTTACTTGGTACACATGATCTAAAAGGAAGCTCACATAGTACATAAGGTATACAGTGTATGTCATACTTTGTCCATATCATGAGAAGACATGACTTACTCGAAAGGAATAATGCTTGGTAAGGTAAGAGGGCAGTAGGAAAAAAGGAAGACCACATACCAACACTCAATGATCTGGAGGTCTCCCATTCATGGGGTTGCCATAAATTGTAGACGGCAGTTAACGAACAACTTAGTAAACATACCCTCTCCCTAAATACAGATCCTTGATAAAAAAATGGAGTTTCATATTCAAACATGTATAATCACAAATACACACATATACATACATATGTGCTGAACTACTTATACAGTTATTAAGGCAGGGCAAGGGTGTGAAGAGTAAATGAAAAATATTTTCTTATGTGTGGAGGTTAAGGCTTGCCAAGATTACTTTGTTTGACATTGTCGTAGTGCTTGAGCAAGTGAGACCTGAATAATCCCCCCCCCCCCCCCCCCCCCCCCGTGGATGTATTACATTCAGAATAAAAACAGTGTCAAGCAAGAAGGTAAAAAGAACAATGACATCTTTTTGTCTGGAAACATCACTTTCCTAAGCAGCTTAACTCCTGTACTTTTGTATTAGAAAGTATGTGGAGTATATGACTATAATGTGCCCACAAAACTCACCATAATGGCACAAGGCATTACCAGAAAAGTAACAAAGAAGGCAGTCATGGAGACAAGCAGAGCCCTTCAGGCTGCAGAGGAAGAGAATGACTAACAGCAGCACACTACAGTACTCTTATTATGTTATACTATTCAGATCCGTTCAGAAATAACTCTTTTCTAAAAAATGATGGGATTCATAGTATTAGCATAGGTTTACCATATACAGCTTTCCCTTATTTATTATATACTATAACCTAAGTTTTATTATATTTTTGTGAAAAATGCTTTGCATCAAATACACTAAATGCAAAATGCTGTGTGTGTGTGTGTGTGTGTGTGTGTGTGTATGTGTGTGTGTCTCCCTCTGTGGTATTTTTCACTTTTTTTTTCTGCTCCAGTGGTGACAGATCAGTAAAATTTCTTGAAACTACTTAAGAACAAATGTCATACCATGATTGCATCAACTGGGAAGAAATGAACATCTCTACTTTTTATGAACTTGTGACATTGAGCTCATTTGGATTTACTTCTTGTAATGCAGAATAGGCCAGGTCCAAATGGAAAAATTCTACAGACAGAATTGCTTTTCTCAGCAGAAACAGAAGGGGGCAGTTCCCTCCCTCTTCCCACATCAAAACCAGTTCTGAGTGTTGTAAAGTTGTTTGGAGTTAATTTCCCCAAGATGGAAAGGAACTCTGCTATAGTGGCAGGCAAGCTTTAAGGTGATGTTGGATGATGGCTGCTTGGAGGGAAGAAAAGCTGCTTTGAGGGAAAGTATCAAAAGAGAAATGCACATATGAAATAATACAAATATAGTTAATCATAATTCCTAAGAGGGTTTCAAAGTTCAAACTTCTGACTTATAGATAGACAGATTATAGATTATGCATATCTGTGTGCTAGTATGTGACACACAAAAGTCACATTTAAAAGCTAAGGAGATGCTTTAGTTTATCTTATCATTTTGCTGAGATAAATTTGAAACAACTTGCTATCATATCAGTGCTTGTCTATGTATAACTAACTCTACAGTGTCTTGAAGTCCTTACGATAGCACTTGGTTGATGAGCCATCCATAGCTCTATCATACTCAAAGATGGACTTTGAAACACCACTGTATAATGACATTTACACAGGATACAGCATAAATAGCTGTTTTCACAGAGGAGGATGCAGAAGGGCTGGCCTAATGTAGGTTCACTGTGGGCCTTTGCAGACTGCCAGAAATAGTGCAAATTGAGTCCACTTTAAGTGTTAGGGTTAGTGCTAGGGAGTCATGGGAATTGTTCCCCCCCCCCCCCCGAGACATTGAGCCTTCTCTGTCAGAGAGCTCTGGTGCCACAATAAAATACACTTGCCATGATTCCCTAACCCTAACCCTTAAAGTGGACTCAATTTGCACTATTTCTGGCAGTCTGCAAAGGCCCTGTGTGTAGATCACAAAATTGTGCTGGGAACAGGTGTATGTGGCATCACTTGTATACTGACTGCATTAAGACTATACAGTGTTTCATAATAAAGTGGTTTGATCTTTGGAGCTTACTTTTGTGAGCTGCCAAAATACTGAAGATAGTTTTCTCGATTACTTGCTGTGATTTGCTTGTTGAATTTATTTTTCTTAGGACTGATTAATGCACTCTTATCTTTGTTTTTCCCACTGTAGTTAAGGAAGTACTGAACACTTTTATTCTTTTGCTGGTATTCTTGATTATTTCTCATCTCAGGCAGAGTTATGAAAGATTTAACAGATGCAGCTTGAGTATATCCAGAGGTAATCCATCTTTCAGGAGTGTCCAATGAATCCAGTTTATTTTCTTTTACACCATTGATAAAGTTATTTTTTTCTATGATGTCAACAGCTTCTCGGTTCAAATGACCTGTCTGTTCTTCTGTTTCCACTCCTTGAGTTGTGTTTAGAACTCCATACTCATGTGCAAACCGGTGTTCACTACTAAGCTTCATCAGCTTCTCAAAATACCAACACTGGAGCTTTACAGCTTCTGCAGAGAATCCTTCTCTAAGGGATAATTGGGGAGAGGTGGACAATAATGAGTTAAATTTTAAAAAAAATAAGAAATGTGTTCAGATAATAAATTCGTTAATATAACAAACATATAAAATAAGTTTCTGTTATACATCCTGTGTATATAATGCACACACACGGACACACAAACATTGTTGCATTAAAAGCTACAGCGATAGGCCCATCTGCAAACACACCTCTGTTTCTTGCTCATGGTGACTTGTAGCCATGTTGCCACAAGATGATGCAGCAATGTGAAAGATTAGAATATACAAAAGAGCTGTACTGGAGCAGGCTTTGATACTTGATTACACAAAAAGCTGCAGTTACAATCAAAGATAAGCTGGTCATACACCAACTAAATCATTTTTTTTTAACAGGACCACGTGACACATTTTTTCTTTAGTCAAAGATTACAGTTACAACCAGAAACACTAAACCTAAACCTGATAAACTTCACTGATTTGAGTTTTCTAAAGGAAATATACTGAACTTTCATTATCTCTAATATAAACCACAGTTCATGTACTTGGCTTTTAAAACTATGGGGTTTTAAATATGTACAAGGACTATTTGGAACACTGGCTCTTTCTTTCTTTAAAAAATCATGTCTAAATTTGGTTGTTCGGAGACTATCTTTTGTTCTTTGTACCCTTGGTTGGTCTTAATGATACAGTCTTACTATCTCTGTCTGCACCTCCTCCATACAGCTACTTCTTATTGTATTGTGTCCTTATTTAATATGATACTTTTCAATTCTGAAACATTCTTTGATGTTAATTAGATTGTTTTAAATTGGGGTAGTGTGAACAGTTTTAAATTTAAATATTGTTTATTGTGTTTTTTGACTTCCAACATGATACATGAATGGTCTTCTGAAGTAATGTTTCACAGATGTTTAAAAAAGTTAATACTATATCAAGGTAAAAGCTGTGACAAATAAATATTATAGAAGTATTTATAATTCTATATAAATTGATATATGCCTTTGTATCACTGTTGCACTATTCTTGTTTGCAAAAGGCCTTTAAACTCCATAAAGAGTTTTAATGTTTATACTTCTTCAGTTATATTTCTTTTATAAGCTTTTATGTCATTTTCATCTGTTTAAACTATGACTATTTAAAAGGGTTTCAACATCCATTAATGTCTTCTATTTCCAGGCATCTGTACAAGACCTGTTGAAAGCCAAAACACTGGAACGGAAGTGCATTTTAGCATAGCTACTTACAACTAAGTGTCAAAAGATTAACTGACAGACATTTATTAGAACTGAGTAATTAATTTTTTAAAAGCACATAATTCTTAAACATAAGTAGACACACTGAATTTGAAAGCAAAAACAACAGACAATTTCACTGAGCAGCTCCGGAGTATGAAACATGGATTAGGAAGCCTAGCAATGATTACCTCTGGCAGCTTACATTTGAGGTCATACCTACAGGGCCTCATAATTTAGTGAGATGTCAAACAGACTAGAGGCTGACTTGGTTTTGCACTGTTCTTTAGGGATGTTAAAATTAAGACTGCAATCCTATGAGACCAAACCCCACTTTATATTGTGAGCGCTTATTCTGAGTAAACATAAAGAGAACCATTTTGTATGCCATTTCATTTACAGACAGCATGTAGAGGCTTAGCATACATGTTGGTGTATGCCATTTAGATAATACTCAGTGGTAAAGTTTATGCTTTGCATGTAAGATAGGAGTGTGAAACACTGTTCTCTAAGACCACTGAAGCACCAATGACTGTACATAATACTAACTTGAATAATTTTCTGTCAAAGCAGTTTTCTATGTTCTTCTGTATTCTTCCTAACTGAGGATTAAACCCAAAGTTATGCTGGTGCTGCAGCACCAATGCCATTGAACTTTCTTCTTTTTCCTTCCACTATGTGACCATTGGAGCTACCTGTAAACTGTCTCTGGAGTGACTCCCAGTCATATGAAGTAGTGTTTTAGGGATGCAGAGGGAGAAGCAGTCTGAAGGAGAGACCTCCTGCCAGATTCTGCTCTTCTGCCTGTGGCGGCCTAGTGCTGGCCTTTGCCTTAACTGTGTAGAAGAGGGCAACTCTTAGTTTTCCTTCTTTTCTTTACAAACTTATATTGAAAGGAACAAAACTGTATAAACTGCAACAGAACAAAAACATTTAAAACCTCACAGTATTCTTTATGAACACATGTAATACTGTTAGTTTTCTTTGTCTTGATTAATGTGAAACCAGATACATCAGAAGCAAGTCCTACTGGGAATTTCTTCCACAAAAATAGATATAGGATTGCAGCCTCAATTTTTCATTGTTAGCTTTTTTGAATTCTTTTCAGAAGCAAGTTAGATACATAGTGGAAAAAATACAAATAAAATTATTTAGTTCAAATATTTGTAGCAATTACAAACATGCACGTTTCTCCCCATTTCTGAGATTAAAATACTTCTCTAAATTTTCACAATGCAACTTAGTTGAATAAATGTCTGCATTCCCTTGAAAAAAACAGATACAAGTAAAATAGTTTATCTAGCGGTGGTTAGTGACATTAAACACATCTGGGATCACAAGAACACCTCCATCCTAGAACTGCATAGCTATTTTCAAATTACCTGACTGCCATATGAGACATCTTCCTTGCTGAATACTCTTCCCTTTATAAGAAAGATGGACAGGTTTGGTGGCTCCATCTTTCACTGCAGTAAATCTGTATTCTCTTTAGAAAACAGTTATGTGCATATTTTGTGCATATTGTATATTTTCACCCCCTTGTTGTGGGGGAGAGGCTTGCGTACCCT
>CM034708.1:169281042-169308811 GCA_020142125.1 Phrynosoma platyrhinos | reverse complement strand
TGACACTTTTAATGACTTTTTTGTAGATAAAATCTCTCAGATAAGGGTAGATCTGCGTCCCTACCTGGACCGAAAGGACCTTGAAGCAGTAGTACTTTCCCTGGTAATCTCTCATTTGGATTTCTGTAATGCACTCTACATGGAGCTACCTTTGTACCAAGTTGGGAAGCTTCAATTGGTTCAAAATGTGGCAGCCAGACTGGTCACTGGAACATCTAGATCAGACTATATAACACCTGTTTTAAAATCTCTTCATTGGCTGCCGATTAGCTTCCGGGCACAGGACAAAGTATTGGTATTATATGGCTTGGTATTATATGAGTTACTTGAAGGAACGCCTCTCCCCACATAATCCACCCCGCACTCTCAGAACATCTGGGAAGAACTTATTAGATCATTATAAAATTAGATTGAGTTCTACTTCCCAAAGATCGTTCATGGCTGCAGCCCCCAAGTTATGGAACAGATTACTGGAAGAGATCTGTCTTAGCACTACTTTAGAGGCCTTTAAGAAGGCACTTAAGATGGACCTCTTCCAGTGGGCCTATCCATCTGATCTCCCTAGCAAATCTCTATAGTACTACTTTAAAACTGACTTTTTGGGTATTGATGATGACCAGCTAGTTTATTTTAGTTTATTCTTGTTTATTTTATTTAATTTGTCCTATTTCATTGATTTTATTTATGCTCTGATTGTACTGATTTTACTGATTGTATTTTGTACACTATTGTATATTTTATTGTGTAATCCTACCTCGATCCATAGGGAAAGGCGGGAAATATAAATAAAACTTATTATTATTATAATAATTAAATCCCACAACAGAAATGTGCATTCCCACATGGGCCCCAAACAGATGGGCCAAAAGGTGTGGCTTCTGATCACTTCGGGAGTGTGGTATGCAGAGGATGCATGCCCCTGATGCAGCTGGACCCTGCTCTGTGACTGCCTGAGATGGCCAAAGGCCACCAGCAAAAGGAGTGGGGAAAATCTACTCCTTGCCAGTGGTCTGTTTGGGACCGCGCTGGTGGCCCACTTTCAGAGTGCAGTTGCCGCAGTCCCCAGCTGATTGTGGGCTGATTGTGGCTGTAGTGGCCAGGGGCTGTTCCAAGCTGCTGGTCTGCTTTGGCCCTGAGGTCTTCTTGCCTCCTACCACTTCAGATTACAACAACTTTTAACATAAAATAAAGATTAAAAATCAAAGGAAGAAAAGGCATTGCTATTAGCAAAAAATATGAAAACCCAGAGATAGTGTTTTGATAGATAAAAGGCAAATAGACTATATGGGAAACCACTTAGCTGAGGAGACAAGTTGACAGAAAATAAAGCAAAAGTTAAACTATCTAATGACTATGCTGTTCCCATACTTTGAAAGATAATGTGAATAGCCACCAACACAAAAGAAGAGAGTATAGGTATGAACAACACATTAGGAGATAATAGAGTGGCATATAAAAAAGAGATGTGACATCATAGTGAATGAGTTCAGGTTTAGTCAGATAATAAATTAAAGAGAATGTATGTGTGAGTGTGGAAGCCATAACTCATTGGGACATCATGCTACATGTAGCAAAATGTGATCTAGTATTTTTGGTTGTTGTCCAAGTTGCACTGGCCAGTTTGAAGTTAACATTCCAAAGGGGTCTTCCTTGAGGCATAAAAGGGGGCCTGACACAATTCATCAAGACATTGTGGTAGATGTTTTAGTGTCTTTCATAGTGTTTTATTAATAACCCACATGTAGTGGCCAGTTTCAAGTCAACATTCCAAACAAAGGGGTTTCTAGAAGCAAAAATATAGGTCTGCTGTAATTAAACAGGATTTTTTTAAAAAAATGTTAGAAAACAGGTCTCTCCCTCTCCCTCTCTAAAACAACAGTTGCTAAGACTCCTTAAGCAATGGAAAAAGCATGGAAATAGGAAAGTATTAATGCCCTACTGCTAGATTTCTTAATTTTTTAAAAGAGCATAAGAAAATAGGTGAAGACTCTAAAGTACTGCTGATAAGACTCTTGAGGTTTAAAGTGTGTGGCTGAGCGAGGAGTGGGAAAGCAGGATGCTGCATTGACCCCTTTGGGGGCATTAGTTATGGGTCCAGCAACATAGGGTACTATTCAGGTAGTTTGTCCTAAAGATTTCCAAAAAGCTAACTGACTTACATGAGAACTAGTAAAAATGGTGGATTCATAGTCTATAACAGAAGAGGTAAAAAAATTACATCAACATCACAGAGAGAAGCGAAAGCATAACTGATCAACTTCTCCACCAAAGAAAATCAATGAAATTAAATAATGTTTTTAAACTAGGGGAAAATTGTTACAGATTAAACACACAAACACAAACACTCTAACTATGAAGATAGAATCATAGAATCATAGAATCCTAGAGTTGGAAGAGGCCACCAGGGCCATCCAGTCCAACCTCCTGCCATGCAGGAACTCAAAAGCATCCCCAACAGATGGCCATCCAGCCTCTGTTTAAAGACCTCCAAATAGTTCAATAATTGAACAAGCAGCTTAGAAAAATTGTGAAATCTTAGAAAGTTGCTACACAGTAAGCTTGCGGAATGATGCTTGCTTACATATAAATGACAATCCAATACATATACTGAAAGTACCTGCCTAAAAAAGTGAAAGGGGAAATGTGAGCTTTACAGTGGAGCAGTGGACAAAACTATTCAAAAAATGGAGAGAGGGGAGGTATCAACAACTTTCAGAGGATGTAAAGACAAAAAGATAGGTGGGGGGGGGGGATAAAGACAACTAAGCCATTCTTTGGTAAATGGAAAGTCATAGGAAGGACTTACAGGAATCAGGACTGAATTTGCCAAAGACAGAATGTTGAAAAGGAGAAATAAAATATGAACAATGTTTTAACAAAAACATGATGAGACATTTACTTTTAAGAGGAACATCCAAATCTATAACAAATGAAGTGGAAATTTACAAATGAAGTGGGAAGGTACTCATAAAATGAAATATGTTAGAGTAAGATGAAGATATTGAAGAAGCAGAGGGGGAAAACTGGAAGAGGCTATTACAATTTTGACAACATATGGATACGTACATGTCACTGACAGGAAGACAGGAAATATTTTTCAAAGAGACTGAGCATACTTATTTCCACAATCCACTAACCCTCTGACCTTCCCCCATGTATGAAATAGCAACTAGTGAAAAAAATGGACACCTTCATTTTTATGGACACCTTACTTTTTTGTTAACATTCTGCAAATCTGTCAATAATCCCCTTTGTTGGCAGAAACCAGTGGAAAAAGAGGGAGGATCTTCCTTGCACTACACTCCCCTGTGTATTTCCAAACTGTCTCTTCAGTGCTGAAAAGTATTTTGGATTTGACTTTTCATGGCACAGAGGGATGTAATGTAAGTAAACAAAATTCAAGAAGTTCTGCCAACAGAATTTTACATTTAGAACACAGTCTTCTGGGGAAAAAAAATGCTACAAGAGAATATTGTGGTTTCACTCTCATATTCCCCTCCCAAATTCCCTTTTGTTAGAGTCATCACTACCTTCATTGAAAGAGAAGAGAGAAAAGGAGGAGGACAATGAAATAACTCTGCTATGCAATTTCCAATATTATTCATTTCAGTTAAAGATATAGCTGCCCATCCTGTCACTGTGGGTTTGGGAAGATGAACTTGATCTCAGTCACACAATATCATATAACTCAGCCAAAGTGATCAAGTCTCTTTGTTTATCTGCTTACCTCCAATTCTCTTCTTGAAGAAGTGGGTTTCCAAGTATGGATAATTCTCTTAAACTATTGCAGCCATTAAGCCAATGAACAATGCTCTTAAGATCTACATTTTATAGGGAAAAAGTAAAAATAAATGGAAACAGTTATATTATTCCAATTATGAAAACAAAAGAATGCATTCGAGTAATTGTCACATTAGCAAAAAATAACTAGATTTTCTCTCTTCAGCCATATTTTAAAGTGTATATAAGGGACTATAAAATGAACCCACAAACATCAATCCATTCCAACCTCTCCTAATCATTTCAATATATATGTTTTCCAAATGTTGGATGGTGCTAAATACTAATTCTGATAACATTTACACATGCAGTATATCATACCATGTAACTTATTCCTCTCTTTTCTTTTGATCTGCATGAATTACATTTTTGCATGAATGGTGTCGAATAAGCAATTTTTCTTTAACAGATACTAACAGATGTTTGATTAGTCTTTTTTCTTCAGTGAGGAAAGCTGCCACTCATCAAGTTCCAATACTTCATTGCCTACTACATGAAGCCCTGGCACTGAACTAATTGACAACATCAATTGTATAATTACAGTTAGCATTATTACTGTACAAAACAATTTTGGGGCATATTGACTTATTAATGGAATGTACTATTTTAGAACAATTTGCTTTAGAAAGACACAAAAAGAGTAGATGTTAATAAATATGTAACTGTGTTCCAAGATGCACTAATATTTATGACAAACCACACAGCATAACTATTAACTGCCCTTGAACCATGATTAAAGGATTAGGAGACGCAGGAATGTAGCTACTGGGGGTGGTAAAATGAAAGAATTTTCCCCAAATAAGAATTCTGCTACTCAGTGAATACTTCTTTCAAGTTCTAAGATTGTAAAGAGTGAGACATGAAAAATCCTTCACATCTAGAACTGGTGTATTAGTTATGTTCTCATTCTCTCAGTCACTTTGCTTTTCCCTTTTCTTTGAATGCCTAGACTGCATTCTAATACTCAACTCCAACTTTAAGTGACTGCAATGCTAGAAATTTGCAGGAGAGAGATCCTTATGCTGGTGGGGAATGCCTTCATATTGCTCTTCTCAGCTACACCCCTGAGATGAAAGATTGCTTAATTGCTCTCTTCCTACTTTTCTATCCTTAAATACAATGTAAACTTGTGTCTTTAACTATAGATAATTAAAAATAGGATTTACTGTTAACTAGATGTTCAAACCAACTTCAAATGTGGTATCATATCCAGTTTAACAATGAACATGGATCAAAATAGGCTAACATTTATGTAAAGCTCAACCTTGATTAAGGCTAGTAGGAACTGGTCCTAGTAAAGAGAATATTAGTAGGCTTCAAAAACCATACCTAAGAGCAACAACAACAACAACACAATTGCTAAATATTAAAACCTTCCTTTTGTATATGTGTTAACAATGAAGCTTACTGTATATACTCATGTATGAGTCTAGAAATTTTAATCAACCAAAAAAATCTGGGTTGACTTATCCACAGGTCAATGTAAGTGCAGTACTTTAACTCTTATATAAAAAAGGAACCATCCCCTGGTGAAACGGTAAATCCCTTCTCAGAGCACCTAAAGAAGCACCAACCCCCTCTACTATCTCATCCATCCAGCCTTTAGAGTGAGCACAAACAGTTATGCTTGTCAACAATTTTTAAATTCTTTAGCATCATTTCCCTTTGCTCATCCTTTACATCCTTTGTTACATGCCCCTAAGTTTTACCCTTGACTTATCTATGGATCATATCAAAATCCATAATTTTGGCCCTCAAACCTGCCTTTGACATATACATGAGGTTGACATATAGTCAAATATATATGGTACTTACATTTTACACATATTTATATTTTACAACACAGCTTTAAAAACTCATGAGAATTCAAAACTACGACCCCATATTTGTCCTTTAAACTTACCTAACAAGCAGTTGTTGCTGATATCTAGCTTTTCCAAAGACACACAAGAAAAAAGAGGGGCAACCTCAGTCAAACTAGAAGAAAAACAACCGATATTTTTATATATGCCAAAAATATCTTACTACTGAAAGCACAAGCATAAAACAAGCACTGTAGAACTATATATTCAAAATCCAGGCAGCTATTTGTCATTTGATAGCAGACTGTCTGTTAGCTATCCAAGGTGCTAGATGAAAGCTGTGATAGTTTTTCTTTTATTAAGCAGACATTTATGGGTCTTTGTGTGATATTATAAGAGTAATGAGGCAAACATTCTTACAAGAGTTTGGCCTCTTCATTATTCCTTCCACTGTGTGTGTTACTCTTAGGGTAGGAAGAACAATGCCAACCATTTCCAAGTTCATTTAGTGGGCTGGTGTCCTCTCATCTGGGTTGCAGGAACAAACAAGACAAACTATGATTATGTGGAACCTAGCTGCATTCTATGCTCCTTTCACTGCCCCAATGACCCTAATTTCTTTTTTTTAAAAGTATGCCCTTCTGATGAAAGACAAAAAGAAGAACATTCAACTCTCTTATAACCTAGTGACACTGTGAATCTCCTCCAAGACATGTTGAATTGCCATCAGAAAAGTTTAGCACAGGGTTCCCTTTGCCTTTTGTCATCTCACTCTTTCAATGATTGCAAATTACAGAAATATCCCATTAACTTGATAGGGGTACACTCTTTCATCAGTTCTTCTTGCTTATGAGGCTTGCTTGAGACCACACACTTATGTATGTATACAGTATGTTAATCTAGCTTTTGCACACAAAAAGCCTGGGTTCCACTTTTCAACCAATTCCACTTTCTGATAGTTCTTTGGTCCTCAACTAGTTAAATAAACAAGGGATTCCTGTATTATTTATTTTAAAAATCAACAAAACAGAATCCTACCCAGAGAACTATGAAACTGTGGACATCTGGGCCCTCGTGCCATCCTCTTTTTGTTTTTGTTTTTAAGCTGCATTTAACTCAAGTAGTACCAGAAGGGCTCAGAAAGATATTTCTACATTACATATTCTTAAACACATAACATAGCCTTTTGGCTTTTTTTTCAAAATGTCACTCCATTTTAATTATACTGAAGTATTCAGTTTGGCTTCTGCTACTGCAAAGTGAATGGCTTTCTTGATGTTACTATTATCTTCCAGGAAGATCCTTGTTTATTCCTATGAAGCAGGGCTCTACCAACAAGATTGATTTAAAGAAGATAATGCATGACACTTTTATTAGCTAATGAGACTATATGTATAATTTCAGATATAGGAAGACTGGAAGTTGCCTTAGATGTTCAGACTTGTATTCATCTAGCCAACTCTGACTGCATGGCTCTCCATGAGGTGGAGTAGAAAGCTGCCTTTTCTAATACCCTATTGTTTCAAATGGAAATGCCAGGGATTGTACCTAGGATACTTCACATCTATTATCTTGATTTTGCAGGAATTACGTCAATATGAGTGCTGGTTTCCTTTTGAGCACTCATATTGCTTAATTAAACATTCAGAGACATAGCTGTGTCTGGAACATCAGTATGCAAAGGTATCTTGTAGCACCTTTGTGACTAATAATGCAAATTAAGTTGTGCCATAAGATTTCATAGACTTGGTCTACATCATAGATTTGGTTGCATCTGAGGAATTAGACCAAGTCTATGAAAACTTATGCTACATCTTGGTTAAATATTGTCATCTGTAACTGTGAACTTCGTTAAGTACATACAATAAATAGCTCTTTGGCACATGAGGGAAGCAGGCATCAAATGGTCCAGTTTATAGTTTTACAAAAATGTTCAATTATTTCCTTACAAACAAATAAACACATTCATGGTTATCCCCCACCCTTCTAGAGAAGGCGAGATACAAATGTAGAGGTGGAGGATGACAAGATTTTTTTAGATGGCAACAATCTGGCTATGAGTGGCCTACAATGATCAGACTGTTCCCACATGCATATTCAAGGTTCAAAATTTCAGGCCCGTAGTTTTGCAATTTTAGGAAGAAGTGTTAGCAGCAATGGTTTCCAACAAATTGTTCAACATGTTCCAGAAGACACAGGTAGCGTACCAAATGCTCCCATTATGAAAAGTTGGAATTTCTACCATCCTAGATTACAAGTGTCAGCACATTTAGAAAACTTTGGCACTAGATACGTTGGACTTTGATTTTAGGAAAAGCTTTGACCAAAATAAAATGTTTTGACTATTGCATTGCTAATCTTTGAAATGTTCTAATACAATGAGCATGGTTTGCATAGTAAAACCATGGACCCAAACAAAAGAAAAATAACTTTTGTCAAACAGTTTTCTACTCTCTAATTCATCATATGTTGCTTGTTACTATTGGCATTTGGGGCACTGTAATCCAGACAATGGGATGCCTTACTTGGTTTTCAGATCTAAAATTCTCTCTATACTCTACTGCTGAAAATCACTTTTCAGTCTGTCATTCTATATCTTCCTTTTCACTGGCGGTCTTTGTTTTTTTCATCCTTTTTTCTTTTTTTCAGAAAATTCAAACCAGAAAGACAAAGGACATTACAGAAAACTTAATACCACTTGACCTTGTCCCACTAGCCCTGGGCATTAAAAGGATATAAATTACAGACACAAAAAGCAAAAGACATTTTTCCAAGTCCAATAGCTTCCTTTTTCTGTAATCATTTAAAGCAAAAAGAGTCAGAAAAGCAGGATAAAGACAGTCCACAATACATATATTAAGAAAATAAAATGGAAATAAACTAGAAACTAAAGGTATGCAGGAGAGGAAAACAACAGTACACCCAGTACACTACAATAAGCACACTAAATATACACTGTGGGAGAAATCCAACATTACCTGGCATAGACTCATTGAAATCAAGTGGACTTAAATTAGTTGTGACTAACTCATTCATTTTAATAGGTTGGATTAACAGTAGATCTAGCCCTTTCCCCCTCAAAAAGTTATTGCTTTTCTGTTTGATATAGATATAGATGCTAATAGATTATTATTATTTTTACCTGCAGACCAGCAGAAACAACCATTAGCTGTTATGGAACTAACATTATACTGTTTACTATTCACAACAATGAAACAATCCACTTTCAAATAAAGACATATATAAGAGTAATAGTTTATAAAAAGTAAAAAAGTAATAAATTGTTAAATTATAAAAAATGATAAATATCTCATGATGGTTCTTTATATACCACATCTCACAAAATACCACCTATGACCATGATTCAGGCAAAAGGAATGTATTTGAAATCCATATTGCAAGCATGGACTTAAGACTACAAACCTATAGCCATTTATCATAAATATCTCATATTCCAGTCAGTAGGACTTTAAAGGCAAATATTTTTATAGCCTTAACTTAGTTAGCATATTCAGGTAGGCATGTGCAAAAGGTAGAAGGCATTTTCAGGTCTCCTGACCCTGCACATATTATACATGGCCACTTTTTTCCAAACAAGAAATAACATTCTGATCACTGGGGGGGGGGGGGGGGAGATTGTTGTTGTGTGCCCCCTGAAACAGTATCTGAATACAGCCCCTCCCTACAGATATTTTCCAATTACTTTAAAAAAAATAGCCAAGTTTTTAAACTTGGATCTTTTGGGGTTCAGTGGGGCCTGAGAGCTTCCATCTTTATAGAAATAGACATTCAATTGATTTCATCTAACACAAGAATGTTTCTGCCTCCAAGGCAATGTAGCAGCTATGTATATTACCTAGGCACAGGTAGGTAGCTGCTCAGGCTTGTCATGATTCAGGCAATGAAGCCATTAGGGGCAAGAGGCAAAACTGCAGTTGTGTTTATTTAGAGAAACTTCCGAGAAACAAAGAAGTGGAAATGTGAAACAGATCCAGGAAATCTAATACACAAAACCCAGGGAATTCAGGGGCATGGACCTAAATATGCCTCATTGGATAGCAATAGCAATGAAACAAGCAACATGTTGAACTAGCCTTCATACTGACTATCTTTACAGTATTATAATCCAGGAACAAGCACTGGTGACTTCCATTTGTGTTTCAGTATTTTTGCCAAATAGGTAGTCAAACCATACAGACAAACATTTTACTTCCTATAAGTCACTTTTTCTTGGTCCTTGAGTTATTACTTTGTGAGTGGGCTGGAGTCTCAAAAATTCTGAGATCGGGCCATGAGGGATTCAAGTTCTGAATCCAATGAGACAATTGTCCCCTGTGGCAGTGTCTGGTGTTAAAAAAGAAGAAAGAATATTTTGCCTACAGATGTCCTACTCTTCCCTCCTCAAAGTCTTTATCTTGCGGTGTCACAGATTCTGATGAAGCAGGCTTTTTAATTATAACTGCATTGACCTTTCAGTTGTTTCAAGAGACAACTGCCCCTAATTTTTATGTTTCTAATTCATCTCCCTTCCATATTGAGTATGTCTCCTTTTAAAATTGCTTTCTTCCTTTTTAAGTGCCAACTATAGTTAATTAGTTTTAAACTAGATTCTGAAACTATGATTAGAAATGGGGTTCATATTCTTTTTCAGTGACAACTATATCAATTAACTTTAAACTAGATTTTGAAACCATGATTAGAAATGGGGTTCATATGCTTGTCTGAAAGTTGCTAATGGTTTGTGTTCAGCTCTGACCATACATAACACTAACCCTGGTTAGAGCTAAAATAAAGAATCTCAAGTGACTTGCAAGAGAGAGCAGGGGAAGGAAACTGAAAATATGCAAGCTGAAGGGAATGTGAAATCCTAAGGGGCAGTCTTGCTTTCTGAACTCCTATATGATGACTTCTGTTAAATATTGATCATGGACTCCTAAAAAAGAAAATAAAACCAGACTGCATATTATAAATATATGATACATACAGAAATCTGAAAAATGTATCCATTTGGATAGAGGTATATGCAATATTCCTCTTTTTTTAAACAATGGCAGTGAGCCAGAATGGCAAGTTGTTGAGATTTTTGCATTTAATACACATTCATGTCTGAAATGCTTAGAAAAAACAGAAAGTGCCCATCAGTATTTTGCAACTAAAATCTTTATTAGGCATCCATGTTTACCTTTAAATTAATTCTATTACAAACTAAAAATGAAAATCTGTTAGCATTTATCACTTGCAAACTAGGCTTTCCTACTTGAACCTTTACTCTTAAGGAATATATCGATTCACAATCCTAACATTCATAGGGGCTTCCTGCAAATCAACAAAAAGGAAATGACACTCAATGCACACTCTCAAGAAGAAATCACACAACTGCATCAACGTGAGGATAAAAGCAAAGGAACAACTTTTCTTTCAACAGCTTACTTCATTACATGCAATCCTTCTGTATAGAACAGCCAATTACTTATGCCATAGCAAAGGCATATGGAGTTGCTTAGAACATGGCCATATTGGTAAAGAAACTATAAATACCAACTACTGAAATACTACATTTTTACTGCTTTAATCATCTATTCTGCTGGTACTGTCAGCCACTCTAGCTGTATTTACAGTCACACCTATCCACTTGGTCCTCATCCTCACTTTTCCTCAAGTGATTTATGTTAAAGACGCTGACACATAGAGCAGAGGTGCAGGAAACTTTTGCTACTAGAAATGTCAGCCATATATCCACTCAGCTATTAAGACAGGGTTTCCTTCTACACAACAGGAAGCATTTCACCAGCTGTTGAATGCAATACAGAGTCATGGGAGCGGGGAAGAAACACAACAGGGACACTCCTATATGTAAGGGCTCACATCAGTGGAGGAGCAAATGCCCTGTATGTAGAAGTTTCCAGGCTCAGTCCCTCATGCTTGACATTTAAACAATTTGGAAAAGGTATTTGCAAGAGAGCTATTTCCAAACAGAGTAGACCAGACACTGTTAGATGAATCAATGGTATGATTTAAGAAGGCACTATGTTGTGAAGCTGAAAAAAATTAGGAGAGAGTAGGTAGAATAAATAAGAAAAGTTCAAGATGGGAGGGAAGGAATGAAATTTGATATAAAATGAATACTATTAACCAGAAGCCATCATTTTTCATAAATTTTCAATGACACAGACTGAAATCATACACACAAGCTTGGTTATGCTGGCTCAGATTGCTGGGAGTTGTAATTCAACAATATCTGCAAGTCTGTATGATTCTCACCTTGGATTATGATCATCATATTTTTCACTATTGTTTAATATCTACCCACCCACACACACACACTAAAATGTTTAGTTTTACCTGTTTTGTGAGATACAAAGAATCTGTAGCAAAGGCAACCAATACGATGAAATTTTTTCCAGTGATGAAATGCTATTGTCTTCCAAGTATAATTCTCTTAGCAAAACATGATTTTCCAGGCTGGGAAACTAAATAAAAATTAATATCATATTAACAGTATGCTATAGTAGAAAGAAGGACAGACTAAGGGCCTCGGCAGATGGGTAATTGGGCCGTCTCCGAGGCCCGGAAGAGGAGGAGCCGCCGCACGTTCGGCGGCCCTTCCTCTTCCTGAGGGCACACCCGGAAGCGCCGTCCGTCCGCACGGCCGGCGACTGTGGGTTGCCCTCACGCCGCGGCAGCCGAACGCGCTGCGGCGTTTGAGCCCCGGAAAGTGCGCCCGCCGCTTTTAGGGCGCACTTTCCAGAGAATCTAAAAGGACCGCCAAAATGGCGCAGGAGCGCCGTGGTCCGGAGGCTGAACTCTGGCGGCGCTCCGGACCAGGGCGTCTCCGACGCCCTGGTCTGCATCCCCCCTAAAATTACTAAGGCTATAATCCTACATACACTTATTAAAGAATGGTTCCTGTTTAACTAAAAAGAAACTACTTGTGTGTAAATATCCTTGGACTGTGCTGTGAGATAAATAGATGTTCCATTATAGTACAATTCTGTTTACATCCCATTCTAAAAAGTAATAGCCAAATTACTTTGGTGCAAAAAAAAGAAAAGAGTTTTAAGACTTCTTAATGAAAAACACATTGACGGTGGCATAAGCTTTTGTAAACTAAAATCCACTTCATCAGATTCACAAGTGTTAATCAGTTGTGCAAGCTTGGACACAGAAGATGGAGGAATGAAAATAGGAGGAAGGAATATCAAGAATCTAAGATATGCAGATGACACCATAGTACTAGCAGAAAACCTCACAGACCTGGAACACCTACTAAGGAAGATCCAAAAAAATAAAAATAAAATGCAAAGGCAGGCTTAATGTTGAACATCAAGAAAACAAAAATAATGAAGTGAGGACCTTCACAAATTCAACCTAGACAATGAAGAAATAGAAACAGTAAAAGAATTCCCATATATGGGATCAAACTTGGATAGAAATGGGGAGTGCAGGCAGGAAATCAGAAGAGGATTAAGAATGGGGAGGGTGGCTGTGGAAGAACTAGAAAAGATTCTAAAATGCTAAGATACACCACTCAGCACAAAAGTTAGAATCATACAAGTCATTGTATTCCCTATTACCATGTATGGATGTGAGAGCTGAACCATTAAGAAAGATGATAGGAAGAAAATCAATGCATTTGAGATGTGGTGCTGGAGAAGAGTGCTGAGGATCCCATGGACAGCCAAAAGGACAAACAAATGGGTCCTAGAACAGATCAAGCCGGAAACCTACCTGGAAGCCAAGATGACCAAACTGAGGCTGTCGTACTTTGGAAACATCACGAGAAGAGAAGACTCATTAGAAAAGACAATAATGCTGGAGAAGGTGGATGGAAGTAGGAAGAGCTGAAGGCCACATGCCAGATGGATGGACTCTATTAAGGAGATCACAGGTATGGGGTTGCAGGAATTAAGCAAAGCAGTGGAAGATAGTGGATCTTGGAGATGTCTCATACATAGGGTCACCATGAGTCAAGATTGACTCGAAGGCAGTTAAAAAATCCACAGTTGACAAATATGGATATAAATATATGTACATACACACAAAGAGAAAAAAGATAGGGGGAAAGGGGTCAAAAAGAGGTACCATCTGTGATTTTTTTTTTAATGAAAAAGTTGGAATAGATACTGTGGGGTTAACTGGTAACACCCTGTTCATCTGCCCTAGTTTCTAAGGGTTGCATGAAGTAGAGAAATGCTGGCCTATAAAGGAACTGATTGAATTTTGTCTGATTATAGAACAAAAAGTGTCATTATGCTAAGTAGCTTCATGTCACAGTGGCTTTTGTATGTATTTACCAATTTTACTTAGATTCCAACATATTTGGAAAATGAGCATAGTGACCATTTTCATCAGCACCATACCCGTCATATGTGTGTTTATATTTTGTACTTACTGAAGGTTCTTGCTATCCATTTTCTGGTTACATTATTACTAAACCAAAACAATATGCATGGCATATATTTACCCTCATTCTTCATTAACAGAGCACCTGCAGCTGGTTATGGTCAGTGCAGAACTATAAGTGACATATTATTTCAGTAATAACATTCCATTTGAAGCAGATGAGTAGTAAAACTACATACTCATCCTCCAAGGAGAACAAAGAAATCCCATGTATTGAAAGAGAGACAACCTGTACTCCAAGGGTCATCTTAAGAGAGACATTTTCTCTTGCCACTTAAGCAGGAGGGAATGCATTGTCTTAAACAGGGTTGAGCAACTCTGGTGAGAGCCCTCTATGGCCCCACAGGCCACACGCGTTTGGATGAAAACTGGCTGAAATTAATCCCAGAAGTTATTGGAAGTATACCTCCAATTTCGCATTTTCCCTCCAGTCAGTTTTGATGGGGTGGGTGTGTTTTCAGTGATACCATTTTTCCAAGTATTTAGAGGCATTTTTCACTTGGAAAAAAAAAAAAACATTTGAAGGGAGATCTGGGAACTTTGCATAGCCACAAAGAGGCTTGGGGCAACAGGTACCTTAAAGACAACAACTTTTCTACCTGAATCTAAAAATTTGTGTCCTGTGGTACATACATACATCTTACCAATACAAAAACAAACAAACAAACAAACAAAAACCCTCTGATAACCTGATTTTACTCATATGTAAATTTACCCAATCAATTAAAGCTCATATGAGTGATCAAATTTCATTTAATAGGAACATGCTAGAGATCACCTATATAAAACTAAGGTCTTTACCTCACTGAGATTGTTCCCCTGTAGCTTCAGAATCTGAAGAAGACCACAATTTTCAATACCTTCAACTTGAGTAAGATGATTAAAGGAACAGTCTATATATATTAGAGTAGGAGCATCAGAAAGTCCTTTTATGCTGATCAGTTGATTGTGATTCATAACCAGTCGCTGGAGTTTTTTTAATGACTCCAATCCTCCTAAAATAAAAGTGCAATATTTTATTTAAAACATGTTAGTAAGGATTAGGTCTGATGTATCTATTCAGGAATATAATAGACATATATTTATGGTTTTTCCCCTTTAAAGGTACCTTTGTTCTACGTCTCTTTCACACCACACAGTTAAAGCAGTTAGATACCACTTTAACTGCCATGGCTCAATCTTACAGAATCATGGGATTTGTACGTTTGTGCAATATTTAGAATTCTCTGCCACAGAGCTCTAGTGCCCTATGAAATTACAAGTTCCAAGGACTCCATATGATGCAGCCATGGAAGTTAAACTCTTATCAGAGTGCTATAACTGTGTACGGTGAAAAAGATGATAGTGTGTCAACTTTTGTTTTTACAAAATACTTATACAGCTTATTTTTTAATAATTACAAAGTATCAGAAAGCACTGGTTGTTGTTGTTGTTGCTGTGTTATCTTCAAGTTGTTTCTGACTTACAGCAATCCTAAGCTGAATCTATCATTGGATTTTCTTATTTAGCAGAGCTTGCCTTTGCCTTCCTCTGAGGCTTGGCCAAGGTTACCCATGGGTTTCCATGGCTGAGCAGGGATTCATACTCTGATCTCCAGAGTTCTAGCCCAATGCTCAAACCACTACAGCATGCTGTCAATGGGGAATACCTTTACCTTTTTTATAATATGTTAATGATAAAATATTAACAATATGTTAACAATAAACATAAACATATTACCAATACATTAGCAATAACATTTATTATTCTATGAAGAGCTGACAGAGATTTTTTTAAAAAAATAAAAAACACCTATGTTGAAGCTAGGTTATGATAAATGACTAGTAAAATAGTCTTTCTTTGGTGCTAGAATAACTAGTTGCCAGATGAGCCATTATGGAAGAGAGTTCCAAAGACTGGATGCCAACAACCCAAACAACTGAAATATCTGCTGCACTACACTTGGTGAGCATGCTTGAAGAATAAAGATCTTAACATCCAGTTTCCATTGCATGTCTAATCACAGCCAAATCAGCTGTTGTTAGCTGCCCCTGAGTCAACCTCAACTCATTGCAACCCTCTGGATGAGACATCTCCAAGCCGCCAATCTTCCATTGCTTTGTTTCGGTCTAGTAGATTCAGGGCTGTGATTGAGTCTAGCCATCTTCCACTCTTTCTACTGCCTTCTAATTTTCTAACATTATTGTCTTTTCCAATGATTCATGACTTCTCATGACATGACAAAAGTATGACACCTTCAATTTAATTATCCAGGTTTCCAGGGAGAGTTCAGGCTTGATCTGTTCAAGGACCCATTTGTTTGACCTTTTGGCTGTCCATGGTATCCTCAGCACACTTCTCCAGTACTACATCTCAAATGAGTTCATTTTCTTTCTATCTGTTTTCTTTACTGTCCAGCTCTCACATCCATACATGGTGATGGGGAATACAATGGCTTGGATGATTCTAACTTTAGTACTCAGTTGTATGTCTTAAGGATCTTGTCTAGTTCTTTCATAGGTGACCTTCCCATTCCCAGTCTTCTTATTTCTTAACTGTAATCATCATTCTAATTAACGTTTGATCCAAGGGATGGAAATTATTGTAACTATTTCAGTTTCCTCATTGTCTAGGTTGAATGTATGAAGCTAGACTATGATAAATGACTAGTAAAATACCTTTGGTGCTAGAATGACTAGATGCAAGATGAGCCTTTATGGGAAGAGAGTTCCAAAAACTGGGTGCTAACAACCCTAACAACTTAAGTATCTGCTGCATTACACTTGGTGAGCATGCTTGACCAATGAAGATCTTAACATCCAGCTTCCACTGCATGTCTAATCATAGCCAAAGCAGCTGTGCTTCTTCAGTAACTCAGTGTTGATACTGTGAAAGAGAAATGGCATGGTGCAAAGTGTTAGCTGAATATTTTCTGCATAAGCTGTTAATGAAGGTGCATCCTAAGCACATCAAGAATGGATAATGGAGAGTTAGGATGGTAAATCTTTGTTATGTTCTTGCACGTAGATGCACCCTCATTCAAAATGAGATACTTTCTGCTTTATTTTCTGCTAATTTTTGTAGTATTATCAGTTTGGTTTGTCTATAGAAATATGAATTACTGATAATTATGCTACCAATGAAAAGAGATACCTTCCGGTTTGGATGTCACTCTATAGCAGGGGTAGGCAACCTTTTTGAGCCGGGGGCCGAATTGCTGTCCCTCAGACAATTGGGGGGCCGAAGTGCCAAAAATAAATAAATAAATAAATAAATAAATAAATAATATTTTTTTTAAAAAAAATGCATGCACACTCTCTCAGCCCCAGAAAAGCTATGGCAAAACCCCTGTGGAGATTTTGCCAAGAAAACACCAAGTAATAACAACAAGAATCAATATCATCATGGCGGGGGGGGGGGGGGCGGCGGCAGCAGCGGTGGCAAGACTGGCCTGGGGCCGGTCCAAAGGCCTCGGGGGGCCGTATCCGGTCCCCGGGCCTTAGGTTACCTACCCCTGCTCTATAATATACATGCACTATATGAAAGCACGTGCAGAATCAATCCTAAAAAGTACAATTTCCCAAACAATGGCTCTACATTATCCTGTCCTGAACAAATAGTTACCCTGTAGCATGTTTTACAGTGCAAAAGAGTAAAAGTGGAATGTCCCTATTGTTAAATAATCATTACAGAGTGCTGATGGAATTTATTCTTCTGAATATGCATCATTTACAAAAATACAAGAAACTACTACAAACTGCAGGCTAAAATGCCCACTACTTATGTAACTAACTGAATATCAACCACAAAACACAGTGTTCCCCACATTTTTTTTTTTTTTTGCAAAGTGGATGTTTGTGTACAGGAGGGGGGCAGCCTTCCTAATTCTTACTCCTCTGCTGCAGAAGAAAAACAACAATTTATAACCAATATGCATCTTTGCAGCTTGCTTTTTTCCTGGTGATCAGTGGTGTGGAAAAGGAAGAATGAACAAAAGCCAAAACACTAATCTTTCTATTACTTCAGCTATTTCATTAACTGCAACATCTACAGTGAACACATCTGTACTCTAGTATAAATTCTGCAACATACAACTACTAATCCAATAGGAAATTATCTGTTGGATATTTTTTTTAGAACTGTGTTTGTGATGTGAAGAAAAAAATTGCTTATGCAAGAAAGAACTATCTGTATGAAGGAATTTGCTTTTGCTATTGAATTCCTAACCTCAAAGGGACAAAACTTACTTAAAACCTACATCAAATGTCTTCTACACTGGAAACTGCAGTGGACACTTTTGGCCTATATTTCAAATTAAACTAAACTGAAACCATGATTAGCACCTCAGTATATGTAATACCCATAGGCCAGACGTGTGGAAAGACATAGGCCCGCATGTGGAAAGCTTTTTCTAATATTAATTTCAGCAAACAGGAACAGTTATCCTGCTTTCTAACCTAAATACATTTAGGTTAAATTGACATGTCACAACACTTGCACTACACATCTATCCTATACATTCATACCTAAGAGGTTAATCCCACTGAATTCATGGGCTTACTAGTAGACATGCAGAAGATTGCACTATAAAAGCTAGAGGTTCTGTGTTCTGAAATGTGTGTGTAAACAAAACTTTCATTTCTTACAAACTAAAAGCTAAAATAACAAACTAAATATGTGTCCCAGGACAACAAATCAGGCCATGGGTCCTCAACAACTGAGAAATAATTTCGAATATGCTTCTAACTTTATGCATAATATTGCAAATTGCTTGTCTGGATTTTGCTTGAAGTGAAATTACACTTAAAAGCTAGCCAGCACCATCTAGTGGATTCATGAAATACAATGTATGGCTAGTAGAGTCCATTTTGGAGAATTTTGAGCATAATTTTGCTTGCATATGAGATTGATACTATTGGCCTATAGTTGCTGCAGTCTTTTATGTCTCCTTTTTTGTGGATGGGATGTAACAGAAACTTGTTACACCTATAGAAAACTGTGCACATAATGACAGTGTTGGAAGAGACCTCAAGGGCCATCAAGTCCAGCCAGTAATTTAATTGTTTTAATGTACTATTTTTGTATGTTTTAATTGTATTGTGTTTTAATGTTGTAAGATGCCCTGAGTCTCAGCCCTCGGAGAAGGGTGGGATAATAATAATAATAATAATAATAATAATAATAATAATAATAATAATAATATTGGAGCCTCCTGGCATGCAGGAATGCACAACAAAGCACCTCCAACAGATGGCCATCCACCCTGTTTAAAAAAAGGAGAATCCATCACACTCTGAAGCAGCATATTCCACTGTCAAATAGCTATTACTGTCAGGAAGTTATTTCTAATGTTTACGTGGAATATCTTTTCGTCTAGTTTGAATCCATTGTTCTGGGTCCTATTCTCTGGAGCTGCAAAAAACAAGCTTGTTCCATCTTCAGTATGGAATCCTTTGAAATATTTAAACAGGGCTATCTTGCACAGGGTCTCCATGGCCAGGCTAAACATAACCAACTCCCTAAACCTCTCCTTGTACAGTATAGTGTCCAGACCTTTCACCATTTTAGTTGCCATTCTCTTGAAATGCTCCAGCTTCTTAACACCCTTTTTGAATTGTTGTACCCAGAAATGGACAGAGTATTCCAGGTAAAGTCTGAACAAAGCAGAATAGAGTGGTACTATTACTTCTCTTGATCTAGACCAGGGGTAGGTGACCTTTCCTCTTTAAGGGCCAAGGGACTTCAGCTCCCAGAATCCCAGGAACTATTGGCCAACATGGGACTATTGCCCAACATGGCTGAGGCTTCTGGGAGCTGAAGTCCTTCGGCCCTTAAAGAGGAAAGGTTGCCTACCCCTGATCTAGACACTATACTTCTCTTGATGCAACCTAGAATCACATTGGCTTTTTAAGCTGCTGCATCATTCAGTTGACTCATACTTAACTTGTGGTCTACAATGGCTCCTAGATCCCTTTAACATGTACTGTTGTTAAGCCATGTGCCTCTAGTCTATCCTATATCTGTGCATTTCCTTTCTTTCTGCTTAAGTATAGTACCTTACATTTTTCCCTGATGAAATTCATTTTGTTTTGACCCAGCTTTCTAATATATGGAGGTCATGTTGAATGTTGAGCCTGTCTTTTGGGATGTTAGCTACCCCTCCTAATTTGGTGTCATCTGCAAATTTCATAATCATGCCCTCTATTCCATCATCCAAGTCACTGATAAATATGTTGGATCGCACTGGGCCCAGGACAGAACTCTGTGTACT
The DNA here is from genome assembly GCA_020142125.1 of Phrynosoma platyrhinos. Lineage (NCBI taxonomy): Eukaryota > Metazoa > Chordata > Lepidosauria > Squamata > Phrynosomatidae > Phrynosoma > Phrynosoma platyrhinos. The sequence goes on along the minus strand of CM034708.1, from coordinate 169,288,576 downwards.
CCACGGATCACTTTTCTCTAAGATGAAGAGGAGCCATTAGTGAACGCCCTTTGGATTTGGTTGGTCAACCAATCACAAATCCCCCTAACAGTAGCATTGTCTAGCCCAAATTTTTCTAGCATTTTTGCAAGAATATCATGGGGAACTTTGTTGAAGTCTTTACTGAAATCAAGAAATACTACATCCACAGCATTCCCTTCATCTGGGAATTTTATATAAAAAAAGAGATTAGATTAGTCTGGTATAATTTGTTCTTTGAGAAACTCATGTTGACGTTTAGTGATTATGGTATTCTTTTCTAAATGTTTACAGACTGTCTATTTACTAGGGCTATAGCCAATAGCAGTTGGATCTGGAATAGTGTGTATCAGCCTCCACATTCTCCTGCAAGGGGTTCAGATCCAGCACAGTTGACTTGTTCCATTGTTTTCAAAGGGGAGGCATTCTAATTACCAAAAAGAAAAAGGAAAGAACCCAAACACAGGGATAAAAAAAAATAAATAAGGCAAAGCTTTCCCCGCCACTTCTTCCATACAAGCCAAGTAAGTGGCCTTTGGAAGTGATGTGTGATCTCCTCCTTACTTTCCCTTCCAAGTCTTATTAAGGATTCCTCTGTTCCTTCTGAAAGAATACAGTCACAAGTTGTTAATGAGTATGTCTAAATCCTCTCATAATGAGTTGGCAGCAGTCATAGTACAGGAACTGAGCTTTCCATATTCTGTTCTCTACATTCAGTTTTGCATTATGTAAAAACAAAACAAAAGAAACAATAAGAATTAATGAGTCATTAAAATATTATAAAGCCTCATTTTACAGGAGCAACCACACAGCAATTTTACACTGAATGTAATATGTGTCAGTGCAAACAGGAGGGTCAAATCTCCCTATGGAAATTCTACAGGATTTAGAGATGGAAGAGGTGGGAGCAAAATTTTACAAACACAGGTCTATCTTTGTGTAATTCCATGAGGTTTTTTTTTTTTTTTTTTTTTTAAAAGGCCTCTATCAATATGTTATTGTGTATGCTATGTGACCTACTAACCAGACCTCCCCAAAGCAGCTGACAAGGACAGAAAATCAGGCTCCAAGTGGTTTGGGTTTTTTTGAACATCTACTTTCTCATTCAAACTCATCTCACTTATGTGTAACATACAGTACTTTCATTGTATATACAGACAGGATAGGAGACTTTTACCCCATTGGCTCTGGAGTCCTCATAGCCAAGACTCATCAATTCATATTATGTCACTTTCACATTAATCTTTCAGATACTCCACCTATGGAAATCCATCTGAAACAAGTAATCCCTTACATTATTACTGGCACTGAAGATAGATTGAACACAGATCCCAGCATTTCTGCTACCAATCAGTCCACCTTGTTGGTTTACTTTGGATTACTGATAGTTGAAATTTAATGAACACCAACATTCACTATTCACTATAAATAAGCTTGTGCCTTAGCTATGTCACTTTTACATGGATAATTTCACAGTCCAAAACATAGTCAGTGGGACTGCCTATATGGTCTTTATATATATTAAGACTGAAATCCCCTGTTTATTAAGTTCTGATTTACTTACCAATAATCAAATGGCTTCTTTTACTTTTTCAGTTTTGTAATTCAGATGGTACAGAAACATTTCTCTTTATGCAACAGAAGTTTTCATTCAGCTATCTTGATGTCATTTGGATAAATGGAGAGCAATGGAGACTTTTTTGAATCTGAAAAATGACATTGCAATATGCTCCTCAATGCAGACCCCAATTTGTTTATTATATGGGGACCTCTAAAATGTTTAGTTTCTTGGCTGCATTCTATATTACCATTGCACAATATCTCCCTCATTCTAGCAAGTTACATAAATCTTTTTTTGATTCTTTAGCTGAATTTATGTTTTCTAAAAACAATTTAGAGCCAGCATGCTGTAGTGGTTTTACGGTTAGACTAGGATACTGGTAACCAGGGATCGAATCACTGCTTGGCCATGGAAATCGACTGGGTGGATTTGGGAAAGTCACATTCTCTCAGATTCAGAGGAAGGGACTGGCAAAACCCACTCTTAACAAATCTTGCCAAGAAAACTCTGTGATAGGTTTGCTTTAGGGTCATTATAAATTAGAAACAATTTGAAAACACACAGCAGCAGCAGCAACAACTATTTTCCTAATAATATATCTGTACATCATTTGCCCCAATATAAATGAAATGCACATTCTTCTACAAAGCAGTCACACACATTGAACCCTTTCCCTGTTTTTTTATGCACTATAGCATAATCAACAAAAGGAATGTAAGGTAGGACTATGCAGACAGGAACAGGGTGTTTTCAATAGGTCCCACTGAACTCTATGGGACACTGCAAGCAGGCTATGATTTTCAGATGCCATAGTAATGGGCTGATGAGATACATCCAGGCAGTGTGATCAGCAATATATAAGAGGAAAACAGGTACCTTTCAATCCTCTAATCACTGCAGACATTCTTACATTCCCTTAGAGTAAGAAAACTAGTAAGACTGACTGCATGTGTACAAAATCTCTTGCTTGCACGGCACCTATTGACTTTTCTTTGTAAAGGGAAGCAATTTACATGTACTGGCATATAGCTGGAAGCCACAGAATTATCTACCTCTAATCTCCAGTGGTTGATTGACAGCACCTAGAAATGACAACTGCCAGAGTTTCAGGCCAGCCATCAAGTCTCTTTGTGAGAGAATGGGAGAGCACAGAATGTCACAATAAAGAGTGACAGCCAAAGAAAAATGGAGAGGATAAGAGATGAACATGCCTAATCATCCTAATGAAGTGACACCTAGATGTTCATCCATTTCTGGATTACGTGGTCCATTCTAGATCATGGATGGACAAACTGCAGTCTTCCAGATGATATTGGATTATCAACTTCCATGGGCCTTAATCACAACATTTAGTGATGAAGAATGCAGGGAGCTGTAATCCAACACCTGAAGGGCTGCTTGCTTCACAAAGAAAGAAATATTAGTAGTGGTCAGCAAAGTGGGTTTCAAAAATGGTTCTTGCCATTGCAGTCCTCTCACTGATGAAATTCTATTATGCCTCTGAAGAGACCCAATGTTCATAGATTCTAGAGAGGGAAAAAGAGTAGGAATAACCATGACACCTTTATTCCAGCACTCCTAGGGAGCTTCAGGGAACACATTCTGAGTACAGATTGCTCCTCCCTGACCCTGAAATGGGCCAGGAGAAGGAACAAAGATCTCTTAGTAGAGCTTCCAAGGGCTCTTTGAAGCACAGGTTGATTACAGTTGTTCCTCTTCTCACTCTGTGCCTGAGGAGCAATGGAATCATCTCAGTCTCACTCCCTAATAAAGCCAAGTAGGAAAGTACCACCTAGAGGAGTAAAATATCCTGGCACTTTTTCTGAAATTTTAATACATATTTTTTGGCAGGGGGCAGAAATTCTTGGAAATATTGAAAAATATGATATTAGAATCCTTTACAGATTGAGGGTCACTTTAGGGCTAAACAGAGAGCTTATTTGGAGTGGCGTCCCACCTCCCCTTTCAGTGCCGGATTGGGGACGTGGTAATTGCACGCCGTGGCCCCGATCTGGTGTTTTGCTGGCCCAAAAAGGGCTGGCAAAATGCCACACTTTTTTAAAGCAGCGAAAAGCCACCCTTGCCATGACGGCTTTTCTGCATTTCTTTGGCGCAGCGCATCTAAACACTGCACCAAAGAAACAACATGATGCCACTCCCCGTCTGGGCGGGCAGGCAGCATGACTCTGGCATTGGGCAGTGTTTGGGCATGAGGTAGCTACACCCCCACTCTGCTCCGATGCTGGTTTTTATTGCCTATCTGTTTAGCCCCAGAGTCACATCTGGGACATACATAATATGATACAATTATGACAATATAAGCGTAATATGAGATAATCACACTATTTTGTTTGATATAACATCATGTTTTGTATATAAACAATTCCCCCCCCCCCCCCCCGGCTTTTGTTACAAATGGAGCTACAAGGTTTTGCTACCTTATTAGGAGGCAAAAACAACAATACAAACAGAACAAACTATCAAAAGTAGTAAAACAGAAAATTATTTTGTCTCTTTTAGGATTCCATGGACAAAAAGCATTCATAAAGCATTCATTCCCATTAAGTGAACTGAGAAAATAATATCAAGACCAGGGATTGCAATGATCAGATACTGTACATTGTCCTACATAAGTTTTCCTGTTACATAGATTTGAGAAATAATTTTAGAAGAGCAACTTATCTTAAATGGCTTTTCATAAACAACTTATTCATCATTTCAAAATAAAATATTCCAAAATCTAATTGTTTTCATTTTTTGGAATTTGAAATAGTCACTGTCAGTGCCTTACCAATTCGGGTTACTTTATTGTAGGAAAGTTCAAGAACCAAGAGATTACTGCAGCCATATAAACCATGAAGTGATGATATATTATTTTTATTCAAAATTAGAATGCAGAGATTTTCTAAATTCTCACAATTAATCACTTGAATATTGTTCTCCTGTAATAAATAAATAAATGAGAATAAGCAAAAAGCAAAAAAGAGAGACAAGTCTTATCTTTCTATAGCTGAAGTGATTAAAAGTACTATAAAACATCTAGTCAAAGTTGGGCTGCTACCACACTGCAAAATTAATGCAGTTTGACACCGCTTTAACTGCTGTGGCTCAATGCTATGGAAACCTGGAATTTGTAGTTTGTTGTGGCACCAGAGCTGACAGTGAATGCTCAATGTCCCACGAAACTACAAATCCTAGAATTCTATAGCTCTGAGCTGTGGCAGTTAAAATAGTGTCAAACTGGATTGTTTCTGCAGTGCCGATGTAGCCTTATTAGTTTGTTAAATTCAATGAGATTTACTTATGGGTAGTTTGGTTTAGAACAGCAGCCCACATCTCCGATACTCATTTAAAGAGGATCAAAGACCTGCTAACATCTGGTTTATGGAAAATATTATGTAGACTGGGGAAAGGAACCTGGTTTGTCAAATGGCAAATGTAGACCAGGGTGCATTCCAATATGGACTTTGTGACTACTACTGATTCCCAAGTGCCTGGCACCCCATGATTCTTTTTATCTGATTTTTTTTTAAAAAAAAAATGCCCAAACTCCCACACCACCACTTTAATATGTCTTTACAAGGCTTTAGAAATCTTTAAAATGTTGCTTTGAGAAGGGGGGAACCATGAAAAAGCAAAAAATCAAACCAAACTGAACCCTTCAAAATACTCAGAACAGACCCAAAAGGCAACTGAGAGTGATGCCATGTCACTTTCATAACTCAAAAGCATTGCAGCTTATCTGGGACACTCCAGGACACAAAAACTTAATGTTGGTACCACCATCTGGAATGTGTCTACCCCCAATGTAGATACTCTAAAATATGTTTCATTTTAAAATGAAATATGCTTCATGTTACTATCCCATTAAAGCACAGCTACAAATATATTGAAAATTGCAGCCTAAAAGTTCAATGGTAGAAATATTTATAAATGCAATAATATATAAATACAGATCAGTATTTATATATAAATAGCTAAATACATGAATTTTTATTACTGTTTTTGCTGGGCTATTGTGGCACTCCAATTCAGTAAATAATTTTGGCTTGAGTGTATGTAAAATATAACATTTGAAGTAATGTTGGCACCTTGTTTATTTAAGCTGCAAGTGACTGGAATTTATCCATTCACTAGACATCTAATTTCTTTGAGACACTCTGCTTTGATGTGCCATCACACAAAAAAACTATAAGCAGTGGAGTAGAAAGGAAAAAATAAAATAGGACTCCCCCTCTATCCTTGGGACCATTAACCACAATTTCACTAACTGTGTCGGGGGGAGGTCTCTCTAGGCATCTGAAGGTCCTCCAGAACAATTCTATTGTCAACTTATACTGGAATATATCATTGACTACTAACAATACTGGAATATATCATTGACTACTAACCATTGCTAGTAGTCAATGATATACTCCAGTATAAGTTGACAATAGAGTTGTTCTGTGTTAATCTTGGGAATGGATGCGTTAACCTTGAGAATGGATGCTCTGTGGATACTGTGGATCTGTGTTAACCTTGGGAATGGATGCTCTGTGGATACTGTGGATCTGTGTTAACCTTGGGAATGGATGCTCTGTGGATACTGGCCCTACTGAATCTTTTTTATTTTAGTGGATCTTCTGTTGTCAAGTTGTATCAGCCTTCTCTAATTGGGTGCCCTCTAGATATTTTCTATTACAGGTTGAGTATCCCTTATCTGGAAATCCTAAATACTATGAAATCCAAAACTATCCACATGGGCAGCTGAGATAGTGACACCTTTGCTTTTGGATGGTTCAGTGTACACAAACTTTGTTTCATGCACAAAATTATTAAAAATATTGTGCATTAAACTACCTTCCAGTTATGTGTATAAGGTGCATGTGACACGACATATTTCGTGTTTAGACTTGAGTCCCATCATATGTATATGCAAATATTCCAAAATTGAAAAAAAAATCTGAAATCCCAAATACCTATGGTCCCAAGCATTATGGATAAAGGATACTCAGCCTGTACTACTCTCATCACTCCTGACCATTGATTATGCTAACTGAGCCGCTAGGATTTGTAATCCACAGCATCTGTTCTGTGCTAATATTAGGGAAGGACACTCTTTGTCATGGTATAAATAAATAAGAAGAAAAAGAAAAAGAATATCATGTGTTACATCATGTGTAACAGTGATGCATTAAGAGTTTTCCTTGTTTGTTCTCAGAGACTGGAAGAAATGTCTTGCAAGTCATTATGTTGTAAATAATATGTTTTCATTATTGTTATTTGTTAGCAATTAGGAACCAAATGCATTATTTTTGTGATGCAATGTAACTATCTGTAATGTTGTCAATTTTAAAAAGTGTAACAAATAATATTTATTTATAGCTTAAACATTTGAGAAGTCATTTCAAGGGAAGATAAGGGACCATTTTTGTTATTTTCAAAGTAAATGTTCATGAAAAATGAAAAATTCTTAGAATAAGTATAACATGTAATGAATTCTTTTCTTAAAAAAATAGTAGCAACAGATGAAATACTGTGTACACACACTCTCCCTAAAATAAATTTCCAAGATCAAGTTCATTTGTAGAGAGACAGCAGCATTAACTTATCCTCAAATGAGTTCTATGTCTGAAGCCAAAGCTTTCCAATACACAACATATTTAGAGTTCTAAAGCTTATGTTTATCTGGTAATACTAGACAAATATAAATAGGTTCTTAACTTCACCTTACACAGGTGTTTCCTCATTCTCAAGCTTTGCAAATGTCATTTTCCCTGCGCCATCTGAGTTAGAAGAGTGGCTGAAAACAGCAAGATTGGACTGAGGGTTGTGAAGTAAAAACTGCAGATAGGCAGAACTGGTAAGCAACCTAACACCCACTAAATGCTCCTATTCTTAACCTTTGGTAACACATATATATCAATGTTGCTAGGTTTAAATGGGATATAGAGTCAATGTTAAAATGTTGAAATG
>CM034708.1:169257499-169272559 GCA_020142125.1 Phrynosoma platyrhinos | reverse complement strand
GTATTCCAGTGAGGCCTGACCAAAGCAGAATAGAGTGGCACTATTACTACTTGAGATGTCTTCTCCAGTACCACATCTCAAAAGATTTGATTTTCTTCCTATCATCTTTCTTAACTGTCCAGCTCTCACATTCATACATGGTAATAGGGAATACAAAGGCTTGTATGATTCTAACTTTTGTGCTGAGTGATATATCTTTGCATTTTAGAATCTTTTCTAGTTCTTCCATAGCCACCCTCTCCATTCTTAGTCTTCTTCTGATTCCCTGACTGCAGTCCCCATTTCTATCAATGTTTGATCCCAGGTATGGGAATTCTTTTACTATTTCTATTTCTTCATTTTCTAGGTTGAACTTGTAAAGGTCCTCAGTAGTCATTATTTTTGCTTTCTTTATGTTCAGCATTAAGCCTGCCTTTGCACTTTCTACTTTGATTTTCTTTAGTAGGTGTTCCAGGTCTGTGAGGTTTTCTGCTAGTACTATGGTTTTATCTGCATATCTTAGATTCTTGATATTCCTTCATCCTATTTTCACTCCTCCTTCTTCTGTTTCCAAGCTTGCTTTTCTTATAATATATTCTGCATACAAGTTGAACAGATAGGGTGAAAGGATGCAGCCTTGTCTGACCCCTTTGCCGATTGGGAACCATTCTGTTTCTCCGTGTTCTGTTCTGACAGTAGCCTCTTGTCCTGAGTACATATTCCTCATCAAGACTATCAGATGTGCTGGCACTTCCATGTCTTTAGGGGCATTCCACAGCCTTTCATGGTCTATGTAATCAAAGGCTTTGCGGTAGTCTATAAAGCACATGCTGATTTTCTTTTGGAATTCTCTGGTGTGCTCCATATGACATTGTATGTTTGCAATGTGGTCCCTAGTGCCTCTTCCTTTCCTGAACCCTGCTTGGACCTCTGGAATCTCTCTTTCCATGTATGGTTGGAGTCTATGTAGTAGAATTTTGAGCATGATTTTGCTTGCATGGGAGATCAATGCTATGGTCCTATAGTTGTTGCAGTCTCTTGTGTCTCCATTTTTGTGGATGGGGATGTATATTGATCACTTCGAATCTGTTAGCCATTGTTTTGTTTTCCGTATCTGTTGACATATGTTGGTTAGCACAAGACTCTGTCAATGTGGATTGCAGCAGTTCAATTGGAATATCATCTGTTCCTGGTGATTTGTTTTTTTGCTATTTCTCTTATTGCAGGTTCCACCTCACTTTTTAGAATTTAGGGTTCATCTTTATATGGCTCTTCATTCCATGTGTCCTTCATTTTGTCATCTCTTTTGTATAATTCTTCTGTGTATTGTATCCAACATCTTTTTATACCTTCCTGGTCTTGAATTATGTTATTTTTATTGTGATAGATCATCCTAGTCCTTGGCTTGAAATTTCCTTTGACTTCCTGGATCTTGTGAAATAAATCTCTTGTTCTTCCCTTATTATTGTCTATTTCTCTATACTGGTCATTATAGTAATTTCCTTTATGTTTCCACACAAGCCACTGTACCATTGCATTCATGATTCTTAGTTTGTTCCTATCTCCCTTTTGTCTTTCTTCTCTTTATTGTTTGTAGTGTTTTCTCTGTCATCCATGATTTTTTCTCTTTCTTTTTGTTTATTGAAAGTGTCTGTCTGCATTCTTCCTTTATTATGTTCCTAGCTTCAGACCATAGTTCCTCTGGTTCTCGGTCTATTATGCTTAGTAGTTTCTTACTTTGTCAGTAAATTCTGTTGAGATATTATTTAGATCATATTTTGGTGTAATCACTGGTTTTGTTTTCTTTGTGAGTCTTACTCTTATTTTTGTTATGAGTAATTCATGAACTGTGACATTGTCTGTGCCTGGTCTAGTCTTGGCCACTAGCATAGAGTTCCGCCATCTTTTACTTCCAATTATATAATCTATTTGACTTTTGAATTGACCATCTGGTGATGTCTGTGTGTGTATCCTTCTTTCTGGTTGTATGAAAAATGTGTTTGCAATGAATAGGCTGTTGGCTTCACAAAAATCTATCAGATGCTCACCTGCTTTGTTTCTTTTGCCTAATCCAAATCTGCCTACTGTTTTTGATTCTTCTTTGCTTCCAACTTTTGCATTCCAATCTCCAATTATCAGCTTGACATCTCATGTTGCTGTGCTGTGTAATAGAATTACACAGCTTTAAATAAGCATGTATATGTTGATTCTTGCACTGGCAGTGGGACAGATTCGCTGACAGATTCGCTGTAGTGGTGAGATCCACCACTACAGTTCTATGTGTGGTAGTAGCCAGGTAGGCTTGTGTTTGGTTAGTAAAAACTAAGCATGATCTAAGCCAGGGGTCGGTAACCTACGGACTGTGGGCTGTACCTGGCCTGCCGACCGGCCCCTGCTGACCCCCAACGACGAGGACCCTTGCTGCCACGCGCTTGCGCTGCTGGCGCATCACAGCCGCCATTTTGTTTGCCAAAATAGTGGCCGCGACTCTTTTGCGCATATGCAGTACTCCTGCGCATGCGCAAACGAGTCGCAGCTACCATTTTGGCAAACAAAATGGCGGTCGCGACACGTGCGGCAGTGGCAGAGGGCATGCGTGCGTGGGGCGGCAACTACAACTGGCGGCGGCAGGGGGCGCGCATGTGCATGTGAGCATGCGTGCCGCCATTCCCCCCCCCCCCGGCCTGCCGGAAGACCTGGGAACCAGCGACCAGCCCCAGGTAGGTTAACGTTGCCGACCCCTGATCTAACAAACAACTTCCTTAGCAGTAGCCTGGTTTCTCCATACTCTTTAGATTTATCTCATCAGGAGTTAGGGACTACTTCTCCCTGGCTTGGTAGCTGGCAGAGGTTATACCACTATGTATCAAACTAAGAGAAAGAGATTAGAATCCTCAGGGGAAATTCAAGACAAAAACAATAAAAAAAAATCATGATGGAGGAATCTTTCAAAACAGCTTATTGAATATAGGGACAGAAAATTGGATAAGAAAAGGAACTGAATGAAGTATCCTCCATAGGAGCAATGTATACCACAATATTTAGTTGCATGTCAGGGGGCTGGACTGGATGGCCCTTGTGGTCTCTTCCAACTCTATGATTCTATGACCTATTTATTGTGCCAAAATGGGTTTAATTTGTCACATGAATATTAAGAGATTCTCCTTATTAACACTCAAATATTACCTCATGAAACATTTCTAATTTCATTCGTTCAGCCTCTAGCTCTTTTTGACGCTGTTGTCTTCTTTTCTCCTCCTCCTCATTTTCTGTTTCTTCCATAACTCTCTTAGCTTTCAGCTGTTTTATTTTTTCACCTTCAAGCTCCTTTTGCTTTTCGACCCAAATTTCATATTCTTGCTTGCATTTTTCTTCAACTTCTTGGTAAGTAAAGCTAATGATAGTGTCACCATCATCTAGAAGAATGTATACATATAAAGTCAGTAGCAGTGAAAAACACCCTGCACTAAAACAGCTTGTTTCACCTGCAACACTGGCAGGAGTATAGTTCATATAACACACAGTGCAGCATAGCACAAATATATGTTTGTGTGTTGACTGCTGTTAACTGCCTTGAAGCCAACTTTCACCTATGGCAACCCTATGAAGGAGAAACCTCCAAGTTATCCTGTTCATGGCCATGGCTTCTCTGATTGAATCTATCCATTTGGAATACAGTCTTCCTCTTTTCCTATTGTGCTCTGCTTTGTCAAGCATTATAGTCTCTTCTTGTGAGACCTTTCCTCTCGTGATATGGTCAAAATACAACAACCTGTTTAGTCATCTTTTTTTCTGGGAGAGTTTGAGCCTGATCTGTTCTAGGACACATCCATTGGACTTTTTAGCAGTCCACAGCATTTTGAACTCTTCTCCTGCACCACATCTCAAATGAGTTGATTTTTTGCCCCATCAGCTTTCTTCATTGTCCAGATTTCACAACCATACATAGAAATGGAAAATACAATGATATGGACAATCCTAATTTTAGTATTTAATGATACATCTTTACACTTTAGGAACTTGTTTAGTTCTTTCATAACTGCCCTTCCAACTCTTCTTCTGTTTTCTTCTGGTTTCTTGACTGCAACCTCCTCTCAGGGCCCAAGTATACAAAACGATAGGGCCTAAGTATGCAAAATCTTGAACTATTTCAATTTTTTCATTGTCTATGTCATAATTTTTGCTTTCTTGATGTCTATTGATTTACATATGAGGAAGTATCATAAAGTAATAATTATCACCCAGAAGTTGTTATGGTATATTGATGAAATTTGGTCAGTGTCATCATTGGTCCCTAAGTGCATGATATTGAGAAAATCAGCTCATTTTTGTTAAAGGTTGTGTCAGAAGTGACTAAAGTGTTAGATGGAGAAGTACAATGGGGTATCGTAAATTAATAATTATCACCCGGAAGTTATTGTGGTCTACTGATGAAATTTGTTAGTATCATCGTTTCATTCCAAAAAATGAAAAATCCATTGCAGGGTCGCCAATTTGACAACACAGATGACATCATTGATGAAATGGAAGAGTGGTTTAAGGTGCAATCTGCAGACTTCTACAATAACAGTATTCGGAAGGTCAAGAAACACTGGGGAAAATGTGTAAATCTGGATGGTGACTACATAGTGGTAAGTTAACAACTACAAATCAAAACAAACTTTCAAAAAAAATTAAAGGTGATAATTAAAACTTTATGATACCCCCTTGTATACAGATAGACATAACTGATGTTCTAGACTGAAGAACAGTGACATGGACTCAAGCCTCACCTGTCAGGGACATAGTGGTTTGGGGTAAATTGCTGCTGTGCAGACTTCACCATAATAATTATCTCCTTGTTGGATAAATACATAGGAATTTTTAATCAACCTGCTGTGCTTTTACAGGATCAAGCAAGAAATATCAAAGCACACCATGCCAGAGATCTTTACAGGATTATGTCTATTTCATTTTGTTTCTGTTACCATATTCATAGATTATAATGTACTCTACAGCACCTTTGTCTACAAAAGCCAAATAAAATGTCCTCCTGTTCTCTCTAGTCTTAGCTCCCAAGGTCTGTATCTACTTGTTGCTGTTTGTTTGTTGTTAACTACCTTTGAGTCAATCTTGACTCATGGCAACCCTGTGGATGAGACATCTCCAAGCCCCTCTATCATCCACTGCTCATTTTATGACTGCAAATTCAAGCCTGTGACCTCCCTGATTGAGTCTATCCATCTGGCATGTAGTCCTCCTTTCTTTCTACTATCTTTTACTTTTTTTAGCATTATTATCTTTTCTAACGAGTCTTCCTTCTCATGATGAAGACAAAATATGGCAGCCTCAATTTGATCATCCTGCCTTCCAAGGAGATTTCAGGCTTAACCTGTTAAAGGATCTATTTGTTTGTCTTTTCGGCTGCCCATGGTATCCTTAGCACTCTTCTCCAGCACCACATCTCAAATAAGTTGATTTTCTTCTTATCCTTATCCTTTTCACTGTCCAGCTTTCACATGGTGATGCAGTGGCTTCTAACTTTAGTCCTCAATTGTATATCTTTACACTTTAGAATCTTGTCTAGTTCTTTCTTAGCTGCTTTCCCCATTCCTTGTCGTCTTCTAATTTCTTAGCTGCAGTCTCCATTCTGATCAGTGTTTGATTCAAGATGTAGGAACTCTTTAACTATTCCAATTTCCTCATTATCTATCTATAGAATAGGTAAATATATCTATATCTACATCTATATATATCTGTATCTATACAATAGGGTTATTTAGGATCAGTTTTATTTTCCTGTATTATTACATCTCTGGGGGAAAAAAGCATTACACAGACGTTCCTAGAAAGATACAGTGTAGCAGCACTATTCAGAATGGTGGCCCATGGACCAGTTGTAGTCCATGAATCAACAGTTTCTGCCTCCTTTCAGTTCCTGATCTTATCAATGTGGATCTTATCACTGTGAATGTGGATTTTCCCATTCAATCATCTCAGAAGAATAAAGGTTGAAGGGCCTGTTGTGTAATGTACAAGTTACAGAAATAAGGGTGAAACTTATAGAAGCAAGAGGAAATCTTAGAATTTTAGAAATAAGATTAATAGGTTGTACTAAATAAGACTAACATTCAGTTTAAAAAATTAACAAAAAGGATCATGCATTCCTGCTTTCTTAGCAACTGCTAAGACCCATAGCAGTGAATATACATATTCCATTATTTGCAAAAGCACTCCTTCATTTTGATTTTACTCTAACTAGGACTGCAGAGCTCACCTCTGAGCAAAACAGAGGCTGCAAGTTTATTTACCTGTCAAAGAGCATCCATCAGCAACTTCATTAGAAGGAAAATCTCCACTGTTGTTGGGCTCAATAGCATTGCCAAGAGTCTCATTCATTTGTTGCTCTTCATCATCTATTTGAGATAAAATCTGAACAAAAAATTTCATGATAATATAGCTGAGCTTAGAACTATTATGGTTGAATTACAACAACTTGTGCATAGAAGCAGTTTTGTTCTATGTGAGCAATGGCTCATGAGTAGGACTTATGGTACCAAAAACGCAGTTAATGAACAGATGTTACTTCCTATGGAAACAAAACCTTGGGACAGCTGTATTAGCCACAATCCAACTCTCTGTGCACAGAATCATTTTAGAAAATTAGCAGTCTTACTATTCAAAGAGGAAAGCTCAGTTTGTTTTCCCTCCTCCCACTCCTAAACATTTCATCAGCAACATCGATACCACAGAGCTTTGTCTACAATCACAGCAGCTGTCCTGAGGAAAGAAAATGTGCAAGCAAGATATCATTTATTATTCCTCATCCAGCCTGCAGTGTGTATGCCTGATTCCATATACAAATTGCCACTAACTGGATAGGGGTCAAAGTCACCAAATGTTTGTATTTTTATGACAACTTGTGTCTTAGGAGAGAAATTACAAATATAATATTAAAAGACATTTAGGGAAAACACCAAGTTTTATGAACTATTTGTTATGACAATGTATAGTGGGACTTTGGCATTCGTGGGCTTGCCGTCTGCAGATTTGAATATCCACAGATGACAATCTCCACTGTCCCCAACGTTGATGCATAGTGTGGTCATGCACATGTCATGCTGCCATTAGGAACAATGGGACTTGAGGTCCCACATTTTTTCATATCCACGGGGAGGGTGTGTGTGTCCAGAACAGATCCCCATGTATACGAAGGTCCAACTCTATGTGTATATTGAATGTTTTCTGCTAAACAATTCTTATACAGCACTAACAAAAAAATAATAATAAGATCCTTATACTTTTTTTTATAGTGGAATACTTAATTTTTTATGTGTCACAATGCCATTTAACTATAGTGGGGCTTTGGTATCTGTACTGTGGTTTGGTTCCAGGACCCTCCCCACTGAATACCAAAATCTGTGGATGTTCAAGTCCATTACAGTGCTCCCACACCAAGTGAGCTTCCGCGGACAGCAAGCCCCAGCTTTCTCAATGGGTGCATGCACACGTGGCAGCACAAGTGGGAGCACACACCCATTGAAAAGAACGGGACTTAATGTCCTGCATTTTTTACTATCCATGGGGGGATCTGGAATGGATCCCCGTAGATAGCAAGGGCACACTGTATATGCAATGGAGTAGTATAATAGTGTCCCTTACATAAAATGGCAAAATCAAGGTTTGATTTTTGGATTTATTTATTCTGGAAAATTTTCAAGCCATGGATGATTGAATCCACACATGCAAAACCTGAGGATATAGAGGGCTGACTGTACATATATGCAACTGCTCTGTTTCTAAAAAGGAATGTCACTGCAAACAGTCTCCTAAGAAACACATTTGTTTCCAAATATGTACAGTGAAATAACGAAGGGGAAATAACAAAAAAGTGATGTATAGATATAAAGCACAAACTTTTTTAACCAGCTGAGTGCAATTACAGTTTCATGTAGTTCTGAAAATATGATGAAAGGAACATGATGATTTATTCTACAAACTTAAAACTTTTATTTATGCAGCAGCTGGTTTCAGGAGGCAGTTGGTAGCTGCGATCACTTGCACAGGGCTCCTGTGTGAATGTGTACACAGCAGCCCTGCACATTGAAAGCAGGGAAGAGAGGTGATTGCTTCCGCCAACACCTTCTTGCAGCCAGCTGCTATATGCACATTCACACAGCAGTCACATTCTGAAGCCAGTTGGCAGCTGCAATTGCTTGTTCCCATACTTCCTCCCCAGAAGGCGGCATTTGGCACTATGGAAAATACAGCCATCCCCCCATTCGCAGACTTGGAGTCCATGGTCTTGCTCCTTCACGGAGGGCAAGCAGGGAGGGGAGGGCCAAAATGGTGTGTGCACCTGAGGCACGCGTGGCCATTAAAAAGAATGGGGACTTTAATATTTGCGATATTTCTGATTTGCAGAGGGTGTATGTGTCCTGGAATGGATCCCTGTAAATCGGAAGGGACGACTGTAGATCACCCAACCATGGATTGTAATTTCTCAGTAAACATGTACAAATTTGGATAGAATGCTGATAAAATACATTTCTCAAGTAAACACATTAATACAAATTTATAAACATTATAATCTATGGGAATTTAAAGTACCACTTCAGTTGTTTAAAGATTTAGATGCTTGCTTTATGTTCTGTTGAAATAAACAACCACATTTTTTCCTTTTTACTTTCTGAAATGCAACTGAACTGAACAGCAGTTCTACCAACATGCTAAATGAATTGCTCCTACTGAAACCATTGGCTTTATTGGTCTTCTCTCAATACCTCCAGCTAAGCACTATAAAAATTGATCATGATCACCATTCAACAAATATCTATCAAATCAAACATATAGAGCTTTTAAAATTTACTCTTTTCTTTAATTCTTCTGGATCTTCATTATATTCAGAAGCCAACTCAGCCAAGCATTCTGAAGCATTTTCAGGAATAACTCTGTAGATATCACCTGAAAATGGGGGAAAAAATCATATTGCAGTAAAAGTTATTGCACAAAGCTTTAAAGCACTATTTCAGTAATATATTCACCAGTGTTTTATAAGTAAGGCCTTACAAATCTACATCATATCAGTGCACTGTAATTTTGAAAGACTAATATTGTACATAGAGCCCAAATGTGACATCCAGTTGGAGAGTTACATCTTTTTCTCAAATGAATGTTAAATGTCCTGTTAAAAGATGAGATCATGGTCAAGCTCCTACATTGTAGCTTGCATAAAATAAAGTTATACCTATATTAATACATGATGGTACTGGGATTTTTTTTTAAAATTAGGAAGGGGTAATAATATCATCTGCTATGTGCCCCTTCAGTGCTTTCTTTACCTCTGAGTTTAAGCTGTACTCTCCAGAACAGCTGAAGGAGAAATAGATTTTCTCAGCAATAACGTACTGCAATAAACTAGGCCTTTTATAATTCAAAGTATTTTGGGATGTCTTGGTCTGCTTCTGGTGGAGATGAACATTTTGAAATACAGATATATGGTGGTTTCGGAATCTCCAGTAGATTAGCTTTTTCTTGGGGATACTACCATAATAAGTGTCATGATTAGGGCCTACACTTCAATGTTTACTATTGTATAACTGACTGTAGTTGGGAAATCTTAGACATAATAACGAAAGATCTGTTGCTGAACAGGGATTACCATTGGCCTCCTAGTTTTACAGTCCCAATTGCTTTCTTTTTAATATTAACTAAAATTTCAAAAATGCTGGCTATTATTATTATTATTATTATTATTATTATTATTATTATTATTATTATTTGGCACCAGCCAAGAACAGATACCAATTCCCAGGATTTTATGAATAATTAAAAGGTTCCAAATATCTTCTTCTTATAAATGCAAAGAAATAGGCAGGGTGAACTAAAGGTTGCTGATGTTGGCCAGCCTTGGCAGTTTCCTCCAAGCAAACTGGAATAAAGGTCAGTTCTCCCATCTGATCTTAGAAGCTAAGCAGGGTCAGGCCTGGTGAGTACTTGAATGGGAGACTGCCAATGAATACCAGGTGCTATAAACTATATTTCAGAAGAAGTAACTGGCAAAGTACTCTTTGCCAAAGAAAACCCTATGAAATTCATGGGATCGCTATGAGTCGAGAAGTGATTGATTTCTCCCTCAAACTTTATACTCTTAATGTTTGCATGAACTTTCTCCCCTTAACATGGCATTAATCAACATCCCCCAATACTACAAAACCATGCCATATCTATATCTATATCTATCTATATACACATACATGCATACATACACACACACTATATATATATATATATATAGAGAGAGAGAGAGAGAGAGAGAGAGAGAGAGAGAGAGAGAGAGAGAGAGAGAGAGACAGATTCAGAGAGAGAGAGAGAGAGAGACAGATTCAGAGAGAGAAAGAGAAAGAGAGGGGAGAACTCTAGAATCTTCTAATGTAGGCATGGGCACCACCAAGCCCTAACCCCATGATGGCATACCTATGCCACGCGTGCCAGAGATGGCATGCGAAGCCATTTTCCCCAGCATGTGGAGAGTGGAGAGGAGGAGGAGGAGGAGGCGCACCAGGAATGGCACAGGGAGAGGAGGAGGAAGAGCTGCATGACTGTTCCTCTTCTTCCCCCCTCGCCCCCAGACATTTAGCTGTCTCTGGAGAGGCAGGGGGGAAGAAGTCTTGCCCTGGAAGTTCCAACCCCAGAGAGTGGAAGTCCTGCTCCTAGCACCAGGTAACACCCGGTGCCAGAAGGCCTTGTAGCCCCTAAAAGGTTCGCCATCACTGCTGTAACCCCACCAGGCCATAGCCCCGTTATGGTCCATAGGAGCCTCTTCTGAAAAACCTGTAAACTGGAAAGTCAATTAAAAAAACAACAACCCGAAAGCACATTGTTAAAACAATGTGCAGAGGAGTACACCTTGATCCCAAGGAGAATTTTCCTTCTGCCATTATTACCCTGTGCAAAAATTGACAGGCAATGGGGGTTCCACATGATACAAAAATGCTCCTGGAGACTTATGTGAACTACCAACTATGTGAGTCAAATTTCCATTACAAGATACAAGGGAATTACAAGATTAAAAGTGGTATAACATTCACATAAATGCATGTAGCTTTAATTAAGCAAGCATGCTAACACAGGTGAGTCTTACCTGTAGACAGGTTACACATTGACAACCAAACTCAAAGATACTTTACTAAAAGACTACTTACTTGACATTTCTTCACTTTCCAAATCTTGCAAGATGAGGCTTTCTGCATTTTGACTTCTGCTTCGCACAAAATTTAGATAATGGAGAACTGATTCTGGCAATTCATCTGAAATCTAAATATATGTTTAAAATAAAATTCTACATTCTCAAACATCAGCATTACTTACCGTATTTAAAATTTGCTTTATCTTCAGCTAAGTTACAGATATAGATTTGAACTGATGGGACACAAGTACTGCAACTTTCAATTCTAGCAACAATTAGTAGCAAAGGGTCAGCACAACAACTGTGCAACAGCTGTGCAAAAGGTACATTCCATACTGTGGATCATTACAAAAGAGATCAAAAAATAAAATAATGTTAGAATACTTTTTTTCAAATCTATGGTGTGTAACACATGGAATACTGTGTAGAATTCTGGTTGTCACATCACATATATTGAACGCTTCCCTGCAGCTATGGCTTGCAGAATTCCATAGCTGTAGAGGAGAAGGTTGAGAATAAACAAACTAACAAAAAAGAAGACATTATCAAAATATCCGGAAAGGAGAGAAGGGAGCTAATGTTTCCATGGTATTTCTTTACGGTTCCACTCTTATTTTTTATCTTTTTTCTTCCCCCCCAAAACAAATAGTGTAACATATTCTCTAGGTTGCAAACTAGTTTATTAAAGTGTCACTGTGTTCTTATGACCAACAGAAACTGAGCAACCGAAGGTTTTCTAACAGGATCATCCTAAGCAATTTTCCTGCCTGAGGTAAAGGAGAAGATTGTGCCATTTACTCATTCCATATAAAGAAATAAACAAGACCAGGGCTTGAATCTTATTTCAGTACTGACACCAGTAGTAGATGACCCCTCTATCTGAGGGTAGAATGTCCCATGACAATTGGATCTAACAACACTATACTGCCTCTTCCTGTCCTTCAACACCAAGTGTCTGAGAAGGTTGCTTCATTCTGGCTGCATCTACCCTGCAGAATTAATGCAGTTTGACACTACTTTAACTGCCATGTCTAAATGCTATGGAATTCTGGGGTTTGTAGTTTTATGAGACATCTAGCCTTCTCTGTCTGGTGCCACAACAAACTACAAATCCTAAGATTCCATTGATGGAGCCATGACAGTTAACACTGTGTCAAACTGCTTTAATTCTGCAATGGCCCTTGTCTAATGGTAAGGCCAACACTGTTTTCCAGCTATGTTTATAGGAAAGGCACTGTCTGCTGGAATACTGGTTGTCATACCTGTAACAGATACATGAAATCTGTCAGCAACAAAAGGCTCTTTATCAGCCAATAGTATAGATCACTACATAGGTAAAACAAAAACAACCTTTTTGTTTCTTGTTAAATCATGTTGCTTTTTGCCATACAATACCTAAGAAAGCCCCTTCTCACAAGTATTAATTATAGCTTGCTATATTACATGCTCGCACTTACATGTCTTCACAATCATTTCCTTGGAAGTAACAAAATCAATTTTGTTAAATTATTTCTTTAATACTACTTACTACATTTGTGAAACAATTAGATAAATTTATAAGAGCTCTGTAGCTTTGTTTTCATACAACTAAATCTATATAAATTACATTTTATAGAAGTTCCCTATGGGCCTGGGATATTAGGAAAGAGGTCATTTGTCAAGTATCACCTGTAACTTTCACTGTATATTTTCTGTGCTATATGCATATCCATTTGCATCAGTCAGCCTGATAAAGACATCAGTGTATCTAACACTATACATACCCTTTGTCAGACAAAAAGATTAATAATACCAGTACTGTGAAATACTTACCGCTTCACTATCACTTGAATCTTCCAGTGACACATCAGTATCAGGATCATCTATGTCCGAAGAAGAGAAGCTGATTTTGCTTAACTCAAGTTCTATTTCTTCTTCAATTTTTGCATCATCATAATCCTCTTCCATTGCTTTTATATGGAAAAGGCAAAGGAGGTATGTGTTACTGAACTCTGAGCGTACTATAAGCATTTTGTTATTAAGGCCACACTAAAATTTAAAGTCATGCAATTTCTTAAATGATGGAGAAAATAAACAATTGACAATACAGACAACGAAGCAGTTAGGTGGGCACTAACATCTAAGTGAACCACTACCTACCTGGCCAATTGCTTGCAATGTCGTGAACTGTGTCACAGCTCACTAGTTCATTGTATTTTCCCCAAAGTGTATAAAGAGCTACTAGTCCACCAATGTAAGCCTGCCACAGTTATGCTTCATTTGTTGATATACAGTGTTATAAATAGCATGTTGAAAGACATGTTGTATCAACAGAAAAGGAGAAATGATATAGTATACATAAATGTGATGATGTATTTTGGGGAGGTTTCAAGAAACAGAGAGACAAATACAGGTAAAAGTCACCTCTCAATCATTCAGAAAGGGCCCCTTAGTGCAGGCCTGCTTATCATTAATGATAATGTGAGATTTATGCTGTTTATTTATTTATTGAGTAGTAATAATCACAGACAGCATCTTTGCAGAGTTATACAGGAAAAGTCAGAAAGCAGCAGGAAAAGAGGAAAACCACATTATACATAGACAGATTCAATCAAGGAAACCACATCCCTGAATCTACAAGACCTGAGCAGGATGGTTGATGATAGGGTGACTTTTGGGGTGCATCTACACTTTAGAAACAATGAGGTTTGATCCCATTTTAACTGCCATGGGTCCATC
This sequence comes from Phrynosoma platyrhinos, assembly GCA_020142125.1. NCBI lineage: Eukaryota > Metazoa > Chordata > Lepidosauria > Squamata > Phrynosomatidae > Phrynosoma > Phrynosoma platyrhinos. The sequence continues at coordinate 169,258,695 of CM034708.1, read as the reverse complement.
CTAAAGAATCCAGAGATTTGTGTTTTGTGAAGCACCAACACTAACATAGGCGGCTAAAGACTTTCTAAAACTACACATCCCAGGATTCCTTAGGATGGCACTGCAGCACTTAAAGTAGTATCAAACTGCATTATTCCTACAGTGTAGATGCACCCTGAAGAGTCTCTGTCTAACTCATAGTGTTGCCAAAAGTCAAAGCTGACTTGTCAGCAAAGTTGACTTGACTTGTTATTAACCTTGTTAGTTAGTAACAAGGGGAAAATTAATTATTTCTTTTTAAACATAATCAGAGACTTTATTAACTATTAGCTAATTCCTCTTGTGCTACTAAATGCACAAATACATACAAAACTCAAAATCTGTATTAGCACAATAGCTTTATTAGACCAACCAAAGAAGGCATTATGGTGTAGGGCAGGGGTAGGCAACCTTTTTGAGCTGGGGGCCGGGTTGCTGTCCCTCAGACAATTGACGGGCTGAAGCACCAAAAATAAATAAATAAATAAATAAATAAATAAATAAAAATTAAAATTAAAAAAGAATTAAAAAAATTTAAAAAATGCATGCACACTCTCTCAGCCCCAGAAAAGCCATGGCAAAACCCCTGTGAAGATTTTGCCAAGAAAACCCCAAGAACAAGTAATAACAACAATAATCAATATCATCCTGGGGGGGCGGCGGCGGTGGGGGGGGCGGAGGCGGCAGGACCAGTTTGGGGCCAGTCCAAAGGCCTTGCTGGGCCGCATCCGGCCCCCGGGCCTTAGGTTGCCTACCCCTGGTGTAGGGGTTTGAGAGTTGGGTCTATAACTCTGGAGACCAGGATTCAAATCCTGTCTCAGCCATGAAAACCCACTGGGAGACACTGGGTGAGTCACACTCTCTCAGCCTCAGATGATGGCAATGGCAAACCCCATCTGAACAAATCTTGCCAACAAAACTCCCATGATAGGGGTTGCCTATAGGGTCACTGTAAAACGGAAATGATTCAAAGGTGCATGACAACAAAGTGGCACAAACTCTCAGCTTATTCAGGTCTGAGGTTTCCAACTGAGGCAGGTCCTGTACTTTAAGGCTTTTGTAGAAGAGGGAATTTTGGCAGGTGTTGCTTGTTACTCTAGTTGTCACTGTGGCAACTTGAGGAAAGTCTCTCCTACTCAAATAAGGTCAGCTTGGGAGAAAACCAACTGCTGTCATTG
>CM034708.1:169238169-169250986 GCA_020142125.1 Phrynosoma platyrhinos | reverse complement strand
AAATCGTGAGGCACAAATTCAGTTTTTGTTTGGGATTTGTTTGGATTAGCCAACAGATTTCCCCCGTGTGATAACGTCCTAAGGGGCTTTGCAGACCGGCGTAATGGGCCGGCCTGGGGGTGAAGGTGGTGCGGGGCAGCTGCATGCCGGCTGCCCCAACTTCATCCCAATGCCATCCTGACACTGCACACCCGTTTGCATGGCGCACGGTGTCAGGACGCCTTCCTGGCGCAGCGTGTGCACATGCGCCTAAAGGGTGTGGAAGAGCTGTGGAGCATTTTGCCACTCTTTTGGGGGTGGCAAAAGAGAAGATTGGGGCCGTGGCATGGGGTTTCCGTGGTCCCAATCCACTGCTAGCAAGGGCAGCCCAGAGCCACCCCAAACGAGCCATCTATAGAGGCCCTTATTTTTCTTATTAGCTGCCTGTTGTTGGCACAGTGATTGCCACACATTAGAGTCTGGAAATTTTAGTGTTTCATACAGTACCTGACAGGATCTGTCTTTGCTGGGACATGCTGGCTGGGCGATTCTGGGAGTTGTTGTCCAAATGATAACTTTCCCAAGGTCCTGAAGAAGACCTGTGAAACAGTCCAAGCTCTCATTTGCTCAAACTTTAAGAAATATATCTGTCAGAACTAGTGAACCCAGTTCCCTATGGACAAAAAACATCTTGTGATAGAAAGCAAAAGACTTTTATTTAAGACATCAGTAAAGTGTCTGTGTCAGAACTAATCAGTTCCTTCCTCCTACAGTGATATTAAACTCCAACTATCCAGGCCCAGGCTGTTGATGGCCAAACTTAGGTTCAAAACACACTGCAGAAATAATCCCGTTTAAGAACCTTTTTACTGCCTTAGCTCAATGCTAGGGAATTCTGGGAACTGTAGTTTTGTGAGACATTTAGCCTTCTCTGTCAGAGAACTCTGGTGCCACAATAAACTACAATTCCCAAGTTTCCCTAGCACTGGGGGGGGCAGTTAAAGTGGTCTCAAACTGGATTATTTCTGCAGTGTTTTGGACCTTGGTTCCTAAATAAAGCAAATTCTAACAGTTTCCTTATTATCCATTTGTCCCTCCACCTTGCATTCCTAGCTTTGCCATGCTACTACAATAAAGGAAAATACAATAAACATCCTCCACATATCTGAGTTGATACAGAAAGAACAAGCATCCTTTCCAGGATCATCAAACCATAAATCCCTTCTATCTACATATTATGTGGCCACTTTGCCATTTGTCTAGCCCTCCTTCCACCACCACACCAGTACATACTATCAATACACAGAATCAATCCATACATTCTCCCTAATAATCACAATCATGACAGAATCATAACTATGAATCTGACAATATCAGGCCCCTGGAGTTTCTTAGTCCTGATTTATTTTTCTTTCTCCCAGAATCAGTGATCAAGTAAATAAATCTCCAGCAGTGGCAATTTAAATAGATTGTAGGAATCTCCTGCAGTGTTTAGCATTTCAAAAATACCTGTTTTTCAAAACCAGAAGTGGACTTGTTTGTTTCTCGGCATTTTGGTTTCTCCATGTAAATTCCAAGAGGTCTTGTTGGGGTAGAACTTTAGACTCCAAATCAGCCTCAATTGCCTACCTGTGACATAAGTGAAAATATATTTTCTCATAGATTGGCAGCTCTGGGCAAAATTCAAACAGATATCCTAAATATCAGACCAGGAATCATTTGCATAGATCCATATACAATAAGCAACGCTTTTTTATTTACAACATCACACATTTTTTGTAAAGTTACATATTTAGAAGTTAAAATACGATTCCATTTTTATTAGTATCCACATAGAATATTCCTTGATAACTTCTGTTTCTCATATGCTGCTTTCAGTTCCATCCATCATGTTTTTTCTGGGTTCCTGGGATACTTAAGAAACCTTCAAAGAATCTGATGGTAAGCAGAATTTATGAGTATCCTTAACATGGACCCTAGGAGCATCTCATAATAATCAGTTCAAAGTGTGGCTCTACCCTGATATAACCTTGCCAAGACAATCCTCTTATTATGAGACCAGGATCAGGGGGAATCTTAATAGCTAGGATACATCCCAATTGATATGGAGGGAGCTAGGGACAGTAAATCAGCAGAGGCAAGGCTTATTCAAATGAATTGTAAATTTATTGAGGATCACACACACTAAGACAGCCAATCATTCACACACATTTACAAAGGCTCAAGAATAAAATAGTTAGTTTTGGAATAGATAATAGGCCTTCTAACAGTGATATTTCCTGACAAGGCTGCTCCAGGAATCCAATGATGTGTTGGACTCTGCTGTGCAGATGGGACAGGGAAGCTTGTTGACTACACTTCAAAAGATGCCAAATTTACATAGCAAAAGTTGCCTTAAAGTAGACAGATTCCAGAGGTGACAATGGGTCTTATCTGGCACTGGTGGAAGGCATCTGCAGCAATAAATCACCTGATCTTTCTAGGAAGGTGTGACTGTTTCCTGATTGCAACTCCTTAAACTAGCTGTTGATCTGTGTTTCTACGTGTGCCTACATGATCTCCTCGTATATGGGTTCATGGCAGCTCTTCGTTTTAGGGCCATAAACTTCAATCAAGACCTTTTGCATCTTGGTGAGAAAACTGTGTTTATATTTGGAATAAAAGATTGTTTCTTTCCTTTTAGGCAATTGTTGCAATACTTTCACTGTTTTAGTATATACAATTAAAAATGAGCATAAATACTAATGCTGTAGAATATTCTTCCTCAACCAGATGTACTTTTAATGCATCTGGAAGGCATCGAGTTGAGCAAAGTTGGTAGAACATTTTGTGGTCTTGATCATTATTCTGCTTTGCTTTGTCATGACCCTAACATGTTGGGTTCTGTAAGGGTAGGACAGTCTATGCTGCTAGGCTAATATTTGGTTCATAACTCATCAAATTAGATGGTAGTCTAAAGATTTTATAACAAATTAGATGGTAGCCTAAAGATGTAATTGCTGGAGAGTATGTGGAAAATGATTATCAGCCTTCAGTATTCATAAAGTATGCCTGCCCAAGTCTTATGATCTTTGGGGGAGGCCTTTCTCTCCATCCCTTCACTCTCACGAATTCATCTGGTGAGGGCACAAGAGAGAGCCTTCTTAGTGGCTGCTCCTAGGCTTTGGAACTCACTCCCAAGGGAGGTTATATTTGCCTCCTCTCTGCTTTCCTTTTACTAGCAGGCCAAGACTTTGTTTAAATTGGCCTTCACCCTCGGCTGGATGGAGAGATGTGCAATTTGGTGTGCTTTATTTTGGTATGTGAAGTGTACTTTGAGTGTTTTAATTTTAAATATTTTAAAGTAGTATTTTAATTGAATATATGGTTTAATGCATTTAGAACTTTTTTTACTCTGTATTGCTTTAGATGTTCTGTTATAATTTATATTGCAAGCTAGTTTGAGTACCATTCAGGAGAAAAATGGGATATAAACCAATCAAATGAACAAAAAAAAAAAACTGTACTGGTAAGGAAATATTACAATAAATTCTTCACAGAATGGTTTATAGTATTTTTTTGTAGCTACACATGAACTCAAATGTATAGATTTTGGAGGAAAGTACCATACATTTCACTTAGGATATAAAGTCAAAAGGCTTAGATAGTTCAGACACTATCTTAATTTAAAACAGGAACTAAGAATTCTGGGAGACAGATTCTCTGCCCCAGCTAGACTGCTTGGGGCGAATGACTTCTCTCCCTATTCTCTGGGGCTCTCTTCTGGAGCTAGAATTTTCCTTCCCCCGGTGTAAAAATTGCCATTCCACTTGAAACCAGCCGCTGTTTATATATGACGTAAAGGTATTCCCCATTGACAAGGTTGTCAAGCCATGCCCAACCATAGGGGGCAGTGCTTATCTCTGTTACTAAGCCAAAGAGCCAGCGTTAGAGACTATTCTATGATAATGTGGCAAGCATGATTGCACAGAACACTGTTTACTTCCCACCGAAGTGGTACCTGTTTATCTACTTGCATTTGCATGCTTTCCAACTGCTAAGTTGGCAGAAGCTGGGACTAGTGACAGGAGCTCACCCCATCATGCAGCACCCAGTCCTTGAACTGCCAACCTGCCAATCTTGCAATCAACAGAGTCAGCATTTTAACCACTTGAGCCACTGCATCCCTCGGAGTGTGGTGGAATCTCCTTCCTTGGAGGTCTTTAAGCAGAGGCTGGATGGCCATCTGTCAGGGATGCTTGAATTGGGAGTTCCTGCATGGCAGGGGGTTGGACTGGATGGCCCTTGTGGTCTCTTCCAACTCTATGATTCTATGAGTCTATGATGGCTTTTATTATATACCGGTATATTACTAGATCCACTTATAATAATGATACAATCACAATAAAAGAAGGAAGATTGCTTTATAGGAATTCCTTGTATCTGAGATGGTTCTCTATATTAATGTATTTTTTTCTGAGTGTCATATTGATATCTCTGCATAGTATCCTGCTACATAGTAATAAATTTCTAAAAATTATTTTTTCCAGTGATGTATTCAAGTCTTTTACCCCAAGTCTGAAGTCAAGTCTCAAGTCTCTACCCTCAAGTCTTAAGTTTCAAGTCTGAGAGCCAGCTTTAACATAAAAGTGGTGGTGGTGGGGTTTGTGGCTAGTGTTTCAGTAACTAGAAAATCAAGAAGACATGCATGAAATTAGGTTTGAAAAATTAAATTATCATAGGCAAGTTCATCAAGGCTTTTTTTTAAAAAACAGAGCTGTTCTGTTAATCAAATTTATCATGATTGCATTTTGGAAGAAAACTATTTTCCCATAACATTGTGCTGTAATGCCTACGAAATGGATTATTATTACACCTGTACTGTGTATGAAGTGGGTTGGTTTTGGTCACACAAGCACTTGGAGGGACTGGTTTATTTCCTGAGATCTGTGGCTGATGAGAGGGGCAATATGTCAGTGCAGAAGCTGTGTTTGTATCTTGATGGCAGACTCCATCACCAGGAGCAATGTCCATGGTGTCATTCACTGTGAGAGAAGCAGGCAAGACTCACCCATGAGAGTGTGGGGTGTGTATCTTGGAAGGAAACAGCAAATGCATTAGGCATGAACCCTGTGCTCTGGGACTGAGTTTTGCCTGCTGCTCTAAAAAAAAGCTTTAGAATCCATGGCTTAATGCATGTGTTTGCTGTTCCCCTTTGCTTCCCATTCCATAACACTTCTGGATAAATGTGCTATGTTATTGAACCAAGGACAGCAAGTCAGTCACTAAAAATGTAGAAGTCATGGGGTGAGTCAGTGCATCATTTATTGAGGAGTCAAGTCAGTGTTGAGTAACAAAGAAGAGACTTGAGTGAATCAATCAGGTCAAGTCTGTATCACTGTATTTTTCAGTACAGGGATTTGCTTGTCCTTGCCTTTATTTCCCAAGTCATACTTCATGTGCTGCTATTTATGGGAGGGGGGATTGGGTATGTATTTATTCTTTACTAAAAAAAAACCCACCCCCAAACCAAAATATGTAGTACCAGTTTGTCCCCATGTTTCTTGGTTTCTCACAACACATTTTGCATGACACTTGGGGGCAGTGTTTCCTCTACATCTTGATATAATAATGTGTGAAATGAATGGACTTGAAAGTTTGTGAATGTCCATGGAGGACTGAGAGTTAGAGAGATGCATGCAACAGCTAAAACTAACTCTTCAGGGACGTACACATTTAGGACATACAAATTGTGGGGTGAGAGGGAAAAACTTGTCAGTACATTTTTGCCCCAGGCTGTGTAAAATGTCTCAGGTGCATGCAATGGGTTAAAGAGGAAATCCTGACTCAGAGGAAGCTGATGCAACTTGAGCATAGAGATGAGTCATAGCAGGTCCAAATTGCACTGTAACTGTGGACACATGACAAGAAGCTGATGAAACACTAGCAGGGGGTTGCATCAAAATCCTAGCTGTGTTTGTGTATTTAAGGATAAATGCTCCAGTGTACCATGTGGTGGTGTGGATGTCAGCTTATGATGGAGAATTATGTCAGTTGGTGTAAATATTGCTGTATCCTGCTTGTAAATACTTTTCTGCAACTAAGATTAAAAAGCCTCTTCAGAAGAACCCAGCAGTCATAAGTAACTTTCCAGACATGGCAGTGGCATCTGTTTTGTAGCTGGCAGCCTTCAGAGTATGGACTCAACTTTTCCTCTGCGCTAACAAAACCTGTGCCATCTGTTTTGTTTTTCCAAGAGGTATTTTACTAGCCTGGAAGATTCAACTTTTCACCATACAGTCACATGCATCTTGTTGTTCTTACTTTGTAGTGGTTTCTTTGAGACTGTATAACTTTTATTTCCTTTCTCATATTTTGGATTCTACTTCTTGGTAGATCCTGTGGCTGCAGCTGTTTAGCTGATAGGCAGGAAGTCAGACTTTACCCTTCACAGTGTCCCCTTGGGGGAAGCAAATTAGTGGTTAAAAGAGGGAGGTGGAACAATATAGATGTTGATAACAAGAGGAAGGAAAAGATCTTACTGAAATGTGAAAGCTCTAGAGCCCCTCTTCTACAACAATGAAATTTTGTTTTCCTTGAGATCTAAAAGATGTGTAAAGGACACCAGAAGTACAGCTTTTCTTTCTGGGGAGTAGAGAGATTATCTGTGGGCAATTCTTTGTCTAGTTAAGTTGTGGCTGCTTGACACAGTGGTTTATTTGTCTCTTGTCTCTGACTAGCCAGTCATGACCACTAGCATCACTGCACAGGATTAACCTCTTTCCCCAAAACTAGAGATGAACACTGTAAGACTTGTACTGTATTTGCACTAGGATGTCTGCAGAAGTAGTCAGCAGACCTATTGCTGCAGGGGAAGTGAATCCATTCTGGATTTTACTGTTGCACCTTCTGTATTTGCTCTGATTTGAACAGGACCAGGAACTGTTCAGCTCAGGGCAGTTGTGAGAGAAACAGTGGCAATCTCCAGAATGCATTCAGTGCCACCCCAGAGATTGATTTGAATATCTAGCTAAGCACAACACCCTTTCTTTTAGAGGAAGAATGAACCCTGTCATCACGAAGAGACTGTCTATGCAGATGTTCACGCTCTAACAAGCCAGTTCTAAAACTGAGAGGACAGATATCCTGTAATGAAGGAAAGGGATGAGTCAAAGGGAGAGCCAGAATTTGGTTCCCAGATGAGGCTGCACTGTAAAATATGTTTGAAGGTGAAAAGATAGCTGCATTTGCTGTTTTCTCACCATTTCTCAACCAGAAGAAAAAAAATCCATTAGATTATTTTGGGAATGTTGCATGCACAACTCTTGTGAATGCAAGCCTGTACTTTTCAACAGAATATGAAGGGCTAAAGGAGCAGCTGCTGAAACCTGAAGAAAACAAATGCATACACATTTGTGATGCCTTAAAGTGATAGAAATATTCTACTATTTCATCCTCACAAATCAGAATAGATACATTCCGGTTTTCTCACTGTTGCAGAGGAAACAAATATTTCTATGGAGCTCTCACCCACTATTTGCACATTCCAAATTGGGAAATCATATTGCACAGAAAGTATTTTCCATCTAGTTGATTTCAACTTTTGGTGATCTTTGAGTAAGAGACCTCCAGGAGCCCCAGTCACCAACAACCCTGCTTCATGTCTTGCAAACTCAGGACCATGGCTTTCTTGACTGAATCAATCTACAATCTCATCCTTCTGCTTTCCACTTTACTGATCTTTATCATTTCCAAAAAGTCATGATGTGTCCAAAGACAGCTTCACTTTAGTCATTTTGGTTTTTAGTGAGAGTCAGGCTTGATTTGCTGTAGAAACCATTTATTGGTCTTTGACATAGTTTATGGTCTTCATGTGGGCCAGTGTGATAGTGTTGGACTATGACTTTGGAGACCAGGGTTTGAATCCCTGGTCTGTAATGGAAACCCACTGGGTGACCCTGTGCAAGTCACACTCTTTCAGCCTTAGAGGAAGGCAAAGGCAAACTCCTTGGCAATAAATCTTGCCCAAAAACCCCAAAGTACTGGTAGGTTCACCTTTGTGTCACTATAAGTTGGAATCAGCTTGAAGGTACAAGACAATAAAAACAGCAGTCCTCACAGAACTCTCCTTCAGAACCATATTTCAAATGAGATGATTCTCTTCCTGTCTGTAGTGAAATATTGTTGTGGATAAATACCCATGTGGTGTTGCATGTTTTATTTTTAATGCAAAAACATATTCACATGGGCTTATTTTTGTTTGTGTGCTCAAGATTCTTTCATTCATTCATTACTAGGAAGGAAGGACACACAGACAAGCAAGCAATCTTGTATATGCACTTGTTCTGCATGCACACGTGCACACATAGAGTTCTGTCATGTAGTTTGTCCTACATAAAAAGAGAGTTTAATTGATATTACATATGTATCCATGATATGTGCAGTTTTATGAAGTTTGTTTTCATCAGAATGCTCATTTCCTCTCACTGCCAGACATTATACTAGAGAATTATTTTTGTATTGCATTTATTCCACTTTTAAAATTGAATGCTATGGGACAAAATAGCTTAATGACATTGTCACATGAGCTCTGTTCTTGCCACAATCACACTAATTAATGAAAATGCAAACATACCAGTTTGTGTGCAGACATTATTGTATTGTACATACATTTTTGCAGTCATGCAACTGGGGCTGCTGCTGCCATCATGCTCTCTTCCGGACTCTCCTTTAATCCATCCTCTCTACCCTGTGACTTAACCAGCATGCCTTTTTTTTTTTAAATTTCATTTCATGTTTTTGCTTTTTTAAATTCAGTTCTTCATTTCTGTTAATGTGGTTTAAGTTTTTCTTTAAAAAAGAAAAGAAATAATAATAATAAATAAATTTAATAATAAATTTTATTTTTATACCGCCCTTTGGCGAACCAATCCGGGTAGTTACAGCATTAAAAGCATACAACATAAACAATATATTTCCTTCCCCCCTTAAAAAGTTATTAAACTGTATATCAATTAAAATCACAATAACAAATTAAAAACAAAAAATAATACAAGCCAATTTAAAACCCCTGTAACTACAGTTCTAAAAAGGGGAGCTATGGCGATGCTGCTGAGGAGGAGGGGGGGGAGATCCCGAGGCTGGAATATTTTAGTCTGGGAAGGCCCGCCGAAAGAGATCTGTCTTGACAGCCTTTTTGAACCTGTCCAAAGATGTTGGTTGACGGATCTTGTCCAGCAGGCTGTTCCAGAGTCTGGGGGCGACAACAGAAAAAATCCTGTGGAAGGTCGCTGCAAGCCTAGATTTTTGAGCCTGCAATAAGTTCCTCCCAGAGGACCAGAGAACACGGGGAGGATTGTATGGGAGGAGGCGGTCTCTGAGATAGCTTGGACCCAAGCCATTTAGGGCTTTAAACGTGATAACCAACACCTTGTACTGGGCCCAGAAACCAATCGGCAGCCAGTCGAGGCGTGAGGTTACCAGCGCACGCACAACAGTCTCGAGATCCCTTACTTCCAGAAAAGGGCACAGCTGGCGTATCAGCCGAAGCTGATAGCAGGCACTCTGACTGTTGCATTTACCTGATTTGTCATCAGGAGCGACGAGTCAAGGAGCACCCCCAGACTGCGAACACAGTCACTGGAGGAGAGTGTGACCCCACCCAGGACTGGAGGTTGCAACCCAATTCTTGGTTTCAGGGCCACTACCGTGAGCACCTCTGTCTTGTCTGGATTCAGTTTCAATCTGTTTTTCCTCATCCAGCCCATTATCACCCGAAGACATTCATTGTGAGAGGAGACGCCACTGGAATTCGAGGCCGATGAGTAAAACATGGAGAAATAGATTTGGGTGTCATCAGTGTACTGATAACACCCAGCACAATAACTCCATATGATCTCACCCAGCAGCTTCATATAGATGTTAAACAACTAAACAAATGCAAAACAAGTCAACCAGTTTGGGAATAGCAAAGGGGAGAGGGAATGGGGAGAGAAGGATACTGTGACACCACATGAGTGCCAATACTGCAACTGCCATGGCAGCGATGTTTCACACAAGAGGAGTCCTAGGACTACCACATGATAGGAGCTATTGATGGTTTTCCCACCATCAGTGAAAAAAGACACTCTAACCACACTTGGCATACACAGCAGCTATGGGTTACAAGCAATGTCATATGATATGTATCACCAAAGCTTTGATTTTACAACTATAATAGATGTTTAAAAGCCATGTCTAATAATCATCTCAGTATAATCAGGGCTGCTGGCAAAGCAATTCTGTAGTCCTATACATTTTTATCTGGGATTAGGCCTTCCTGAGCACATTGATGGTGTATTTACACAGTAGAAATAATCCAGTTTAACATAATTGTAAGAGCTGTAACTCCATCCTATAGAATCTTGAGCTTTGTTGTTTCACAAGGTCTTTAGCCTTCTCTGCCAAAGCATACTGGTGCCCCACAAAATGGTAGGATTCTGTAGGATGGAGCCATGGCAGTTAAAATGGTGTCAAACTGTATTATTTTTACAGTGTAGATGTACCCTGAGACTTTATATGCCTAGAGTTGCATTGTATGTTGAATAAACACTTATCTCAGCTGCAAAGGCTGGGATAACCAACAGCCCATGTGGGCAATAGTTATACATGTCCACCAGAACAACTCATGGATGAAACCACATGGGCTACAGACATGTGTCCTTAACTCTGACTATATCTTAATGCAGTATACTACTGGAGCAAAATGATCTGATATCTTCCAGAACAAAGCAGCACTGGTTTTTCTAGTTTCATGTTGACAGGACTGAGTTATGTTCAAATGTCTGAGGTGAGCAAGGACCAAAGGCTAAAAACCTAACTAAGAAAAGAGGCCGGAGGTAAGTCATAAACTGAAAATGAAGAAAAACCAAGGAGCCTACCATTGCTCAAGAAGATCTGGTTGCTCAAGACATCTCAGCAGCAACAAGAAGTCCTCTTATATTCTTTGCCAGCATGGATGGGTGGAGTCCATTCAGGGCCTGAATGTAATTCAGGGAGAAGTTGACACCTGCAGTACAGTGGCTTACCACACACAACAAGTATCCACAGATCCTAGCAACTTTTCACCAATGTGTTTTTTTTGTGTGTGTGTGTGTGTGTGTCTTCTTCATTTCTGATTCTCTTATTCCCTTCCTGGCTCACCTCTGACAGTGGCTTATGGTTCAACATTAATACTCTAGTTCAGTGTGAAAAACACCTGAAACCTATCTCTACATTGGGGGCTTTTGGGTACAGCATATTGGCAATAGACTTGCATGGAGTAACTGACCTCCAAACCACCAATGTTTTTCAGGGAAGTAAAACAAAACAGAAAACATTATTAGATACCAGCTTATCTTATCAATGGATTTAGCAGCACTGGAGTATAGCAGCCTAGTAAACAGTTGATTTAGCAGCACTAGACTAGCAGCCCAGTAAGGAGAACAAGTACTCACCTCAATAAAGGTCATGGTATGTAAAGACATCAAAGGCTATCACTGCAGTTCCTAATGAGTATCAGCAGGGTTGTAGTATCCAACCCATAGCTATTGAAGAAATCTGAGTGCCACAGCTTAGGAGATGAAAACCAGTTAAATGAACTAACAGCTCTTGATTTTTTCCCCTTTAACAAGTGCATCTGTTTTTCCTCAGAGTGGGGCAAGGGTATAAGACTGCATGTCTTATAAGAAATTGTATATTCTGTTTATATCCATAATATATTGTATATTGTATGGAACTCATGTGTGGTTGGTTTCTGTTTTACATATTTATGAGTGCATATTTGGGGGTTGCATACTTTTTAGCTACTGTGATTTGGTTTATTCTGCAGTTTACTAATTACCACTTCAGTTCTTTGCCTTTAAATATGCACAGTTCTGCTAACTGCAATAGGTCAAAAACCTATTCTTCCTTTTCCTGCAGTATCATCTAGTATTCCGATATGAAAGAAGGGGGGCATCCATCAAAAAACATAATTAAAAATAATCATGTTTGCATGAAGTGAAACATGAGAAACATGGAGCATGAGAATCTGGATGATGCCTTTCTAGAACAGATGACCACACACTCAGAAAGGAGAGATGTAGTAGTGATGGGTGACTTCAACTATCCTGATATTTGCTGGAAGCCAAAATCAGCCAATACTTCAAGGTCTAGCAAATTCCTCACTTGCCTCGAAGACAATTTCATTGTCCAAAAAGTGGAAGAGGCAACAAGGGGATCAGCTGTTTTAGATCTGATCCTAACCAGCAGGGATGACCTGGTCAATGCGGTGCAAGTGGTGGGAGCCTTAGGTGGGAATGATCATGTTCTCCTGGAGTTTCTTATACAGTGGAAAGGAGAAGCTAGGCATAGTCACACATCATTCTAGACTTTAGGAAAGCTGATTTCAGTAAACTTAGGGAAACACTGCGAGTGATCCCATGGTCAGGAATACTAAAGGAGAAGGGAGTTCATGACAAAGACAAAGACAAAAGAACTTTCAACTGAACTAAGTTTTAAACAAGAGATGTATAAGAAATGGAAAAGGGGCAAAATCACTAAAGAAGAATTCAAACAAATAGCTAGCACATGTAGGGGTAAAGTCAGGAAAGCCAAAGCACAGAATGAGCTCAGGCTTGTTAGAGGGGTTAAGAACAACAACAATACAACTGTTAGGTGGATTAGTAATTGGTTCGTAGCAAAAGAAAGAAGATGGAAATGGTAGGGCCACTGAACAGAGAAGATGGAGAAATTCTAACAGGGGACAGAGAAAAGGCAGAATTACTCAACACCTTCTTTGTCTCAATCTTCTAACAAAAGGAAAAGGATGCTCAACCTGAGGAAAATGGAGCAGAGGACA
>CM034708.1:169226037-169238069 GCA_020142125.1 Phrynosoma platyrhinos | reverse complement strand
AACAAGATAATCAAATGTGGGCTAGACAATACAACTGTTAGGTGGATTAGTAAAGGTCCCTCATGATATTCTTGTAAACAAGATAATAAAATGTGGGCTGGACAATACAACTGTTAGGTGGATTAGTAATTGTTTGACTGACCAAACCCAAAGGGTGCTTAACAATGGCTCCTCTTCATCCTGGAGTGAAGTGCCACAGTGTTCGGCCCTGGGCCCTGTGCTATTCAATATCTTTATCAATGACTTGGATGAAAGAATAGGGGGCATGCTTCTCAAATTTGCAGATGACACCAAATTAAGAGGAATAGCTAATACCTCAGAGGACAGGATGAAAATCCAAAATGATCTTAATAGATTAGGAAGCTGGGCCAAAGGTAGCAAAATGAATTTCAATACAGAGAAATGTAAGGTACTGCACTTAGGGGAAAAAAAATGAAATGCATAGATATAAGATGGGGGACACCTGGCTTAATGAGACTACATGTGAAAGGGATCTAAGAGTCCTAGTAGACCACAACTTGAACATGAGTCAACAGTGTGATACAGCAGCTAAAATGGCCAATGTGATTTTAGGCTGCATCAATAGAAGTATAGTATCTTGATCAAGGGAAGTAATAGTGCCATTGTATTCTGCTTTGGTCAGCCCCCACCTGGAATACTGTGTCCAGTTCTGGGCACCAAAACTCAAAAACAATGTTGAAAAACTGGAATGCATCCAGAGGAGGGCAACTAAAATGGGGGTGGGTCTGGAAATCATGGCCTGTGAGGTACGACATAGGGAACTGGGTATGTTTAACCTGGAGAAGAGGCAGTTAAGAGGTCATGTGATAGCTCTGTTTAAATATTTGAAGGGATGTCATATTGAGGAGAGAGCTTGCTTGTTTTTTGCTGCTCCAGAGAACAGGACCCAGAACAATGGATGCAAGCTTTAGGAAAAGAGATTCCACCTCAACATTAGGAGGCACCTCCTGACAGTGAGAGCTGTTCGACAGTGGAACACATTATGTCGGAGTATGATGGAGTCTCCTTCTTTGGAAGTCTTTAAACAGAGGCTGGATGGCCATCTGTTGGGGATGCTTTGATTTTGAGTTCCTGCATGGCAGGGGGTTGGACTGGATGGCCCTTGTGGTCTCTTCCAACTCTATGATTCTATGAATCATCAAGGATTCAAAATAATATAAAACAGTCAACATTGGTTTTAACAAAGTTTTTTTTTTTTTTAAAAAAAAAGTACCATACAACTCTCCCTTTTGGTTTATTGACATTTATGTAATGTTCACCCAATATGAATTTTGTAATCCAGTACAAAACAGAATTTTTATTTATGACTGATTGTCACCTATAATGCTTCATTTTTAAGGCTATGGCTCTGATAAATAGCCTTGGACTTTGGTCTCAGCTGACATCAGCTCACTGCAACAGCTTGAAAGCCAGTAGGACTGCTGAAATAGCAGTTAACTTGGCCCCAAAGTGTCCAAACTAATTGTGTAGATAAGCAAAGAAACTGTGCTGATGAAGCAGGCTGTCTCAAAGTGATTAGCTATTCCCCTTGTTTGCCACTAGGCGGCAAAGACCACCATTTCTTCAGACAAAGATCTGTTCTCCTTGCTTCACATATGATGACAAATCTGCATACATGGAATGTATTACACATTTTTCTTGCCTCAACTCCATCAGTTCTGCTTTTAAAGTTTTAAATAAATTGCTTTTCCCCTTTCTTTTTGTTTTACATTTCAATAACTGTATGGTCATTTTTAAAAAAAATAAAATAAAAAATAAAGGTTAAGTAATAGCATAGAACTGTACTGGAGCAGAGATCACTTGGTCCAATTTCCTTCATTTGAAAAATGTATTCTATAGCTAAAAGGCTCTGGATAATATCCTTTACTCATTAGTTCATGTGATTGGAAATTATAATCAGTGAACAACCACATTAAAGCATGCCAAATGAGCACAGAACAAGTGAGTATGTTCTAGAGATAAGCACCATCAGAAGCACAAAGAATGGCTATAAATCCAGCAGAGTGTCAGGACTGGAGTCCTTGGCCTAAATCCGATTACTAGTCCTAACTAGAGTAGGCCCACTGAACCATTGGGATTTACAAGAATATTCATTTAGCATTCATCAGTTGATTGAATGGATCTGTTCTAGATGGGATTAGCATCTGAATTTAGCCTCTTTATCTTTATTGGCATGAAGGAATATCATGGTTATGAAATATGGTATTGCTATGTGATTTTTCCACATGGGCAGCACTGAATATGCTAACTTTCTTGTAGATGTAAGAGTTGAAGAAGTCTTATCCAACAGCATTGTAGTACACAAATGAGCAAATATAATTTCAGGTTTAAGATCATTAGCTGGAAGGCATTACCATTCTTTGGTGGCAACAACTTCATGCATCCTGGTAATGCTTTTTTCCAGATGGAACTCTGAAGTGGATTTCTTTATAAATATGTAAGATGGTTTGTGTACTGCTATGCCACATACAGCTATATTTTCCTATTCATAATTGCATTAAAAGGAAGAAATAGTAAATTTGTAGGATGAGGAAAATTGTGGGATGAAGCCTATGAAATGTACACGTAGGGCACTCTTCACAAAGGTGTCCAATAGCCGTCATCAAATGATGAATAGTGTGGCTGGGACAGCTATTACAGAGCCAACCGTAATGTTGGTGTTTTTATGTTATCACAAAGTTACCATATATTCATGTACTCAGCAACCCCAGATGGTAACTGGTGAGTTAGTGGTTTGCAGGTTGTGGAACTCCCTCCCAAGGAAAGTCAGATTGACTCCTTCCTCCTGAGCTTTTGGCAGGCAGCCAAGGCCATACTGTTTTGTATGATTAGGAGATAAAAACAGCTTTGGTCACCTTACTGGATGACCTATGCAAAGAATTGGGCAGAGGGAGTGTGTCGCTGTTGGTTCTGCTTTACCTCTCAGAAGCTTTCGATACCATCAACCATGGTATCCTCCTGAGTCACTTCCCTTGGATGGGCTTGGAGGTACTGTTCTACAGTGGCTCCATTCTTTCTTGGAGGGGTACCCTCAGAGGATGGTTCTGGGGGATTCCTGTTCGACTCCTTGGCCGTTGGCCTGTGGGGTCCTTGAGGGTTCAGTGTTGTTCTCTGTAATATTTAACATCTACATGAAACTGCTGGGAGAGGTTGTCCAATGTTTTGGAGTAAAGTGTCACCAGTATACTGATGATATCCAACTCTTTTACTCCTTTCCACCTAATTCCAAGGAAGTTGTTCCTTTCCTAAACTGGTGTCTGGCAGCTGTAGTAGACTGGATGAAAGTGAACAAATTGAAGCTTAATCCAGATAAAACACTCCTTGTCAATTAAAAGACAGATCCAGGAATAGGGATTCTGTCTGTGTTGGATGGGGTTACACTCCCCCTGAAAACACAGGTTTGCATTTTGGGTGTACTCCTGGATTCAGCTCTGAGCCTGGAGGTCCAGGTTTCAGCAATGACTAGGAGTGCTTTTGCACAGTTAAAGCTAGTGCGCCAACTGTGCCTGTTCTTGGAAAAGTCAAATCTGGCCACAGTTGTACATGCCTTAGTTACATCCCATTTGGATTACTGTAAGACATTCTATATGAAGCTGCCTTTGAAAAGTGCTCATAAACTTCAGTTGGTCCAAAGAGCTGCAGCCAGATTGTTACCTGGAACTGGCTATAGGGAGCACACAACTCCCTTGTTGCCTCACTCCTTTGGCTGCTGGTCCATTTCTGGATACAATTCGAAGTGCTGATTTTGACCTAGAAAGCCCTACACAGCTTGGGTCCAAGTTATTTCAAAGATCATATCTCCCTTTACAAGTCCATGGGAGCACTAAGATAACAAGGAGAGGCCCTTCCCACCACCCTCTCAGGCTTGTTTGGAGGGAAAAGGAGATGGCCCTCTCAGTGGTTGCTCCCAGGCTCTGAAACTTTCTCCTCAGAGAGACCAAGATGGCACCATCCCTGCTCTCCTTTTAGCAGTAAGTAAAAATATTCCTCTACCACCAGGCTTTTTCAAATGATGAGAGTTGGGCTTTTAAATGCTGTGTAATTCAGATGTTAAGATTTGTATAGAGTTTTTAATGTGGAATGTTTTTCTCTTGTTAAAATTGTTTAATTGTTTTTTAAACTTTGTATCTATATTTAATGCCTTTGTATGATTTTCAACTTGTACTGTTCTAAATTTGTTAGGCACCTTGAGTCACTATATCAGGAGAAAAGTGGGATAAAATAAATGAAATAAATAAGAAGAAGAATAAATATTTTTGGTTCCTATAATCATGGTTGACATCTGGGATTGCTTTAATTGTTAAGTTGCTTGGTCTGTTTTTAAAGACTGATTTTTACATGAGCTGAGAAGTGATCAACAACTACTTTAATAGATGAATATTTTCAACAGGAGGTTTATATTTTGAGAATATAACCATTATCAAATGGTTATCATATAATGAGAGAGACCATACATTTATGTCTGAATTGCTGCTTTGTGGATTGTGTGTGTGTATCTAAGTAATGTTAGCCAATCTGTTACCTGCTCCATGCTTTAAAGCAACTCTGATTCTATATATGTATACATTTAAATTATTTATTTAGTGAATGTATTGCTTGGCCCCCAGTAAAATTTGTCATATTTGCATTGTGAAATTTTGATTTTTTTTAAAAATAAAACTAAATATAAAATTATTAACATACATAATACAGATATGTGTGAATTAAATGAAAAGCAATTTGTTGCCCCATTAAAACCTCTCCACTATGCTAAACACCTAAGACTATGTCTAAACTAGACATTTATTACACATTACTGCTGATTTCTGGTTCCTGGAATATACATCTAATCCATTCTATCCAAACTATATTTGTTTATTTATTTACAAATGTTTATATTCTTCATAGACCCAAAACATTCAAAGTGGTACATCAGTAAAGCACAAAGCATATACAAAAATTTGTTTGTAGATACAAAAATTGGTTTTCACTTTTTTAAAAAACAAAACAAAACATCTTTTCCTATGTTACAATATACAGAACAAACCTGAAGAAGCTTATTTTGAAAATTTTGAAAACCTAGCCATGGGAAAAGAAGTCAGAGTTGATAACTGCTTAAAAACATCAAACTTCTGTGACACCGTAAAGGCTAAATAAATAGACTATAGCATGAGCTTACTTGGACCATATCCTTCCTCATTAGATTCAGGAAATGTCCAGAATTTTGTGTGTGTGTGTGTGTGTGTGTGTGTAGTAAGTAAGCACATATAATATACTTTGTGGGAGGTGGGATTCAAGATAACCAGTTCAGAGCAAAATTAAAACCAGAATGTACTGACAGTGACAGTTATTATTTTTTCTTTGAAAAAATATAGTGTTAAGATGTTTTCTAACTGTGTGATTTAGCTCTAATCTGCACTGCATAAATAATGTTGTTTAACACTACTTTAACTGCCATGGCTCCATCCTATGGAATTCTGGGACTTGTGGTTTGTTGTGGCACCAGAGTTCTGTGACAGAGAAGGTTAAATATCTCACAAAACTACGAATCCCAGAATTCCATAGCATTGAGGCATGGTGGCTAAAGCAGTATCAAACTGCATTAATTCTGTGCAGGCTAGACCTAAATGAGGTCACGAAAATGCAGTAGAATCAAGTTGCAAAATGTTTAAAGGCAGGAATAATATCCATTTGTAGAATTTATGCAAAAATGACAACAAAGCAGTGACATGAAGTTAGTGGGTGGATTTGGGGAACTGAAGATTATGACAAGGCTTCATTAATAACCCAGGTGCCCTGGTGTAACCCAACAAGCATGTGAAAACAAGATCCAATTCCAGTTCTAAGTGGAAAAGCTGGTCACTGTATTTATGTCACCTCAGAATCAAATCCAAAGTGATGAACCAGCATTACACTAAGAAGGAGTTCATTTTCAATGCAGACATGACCTGTGGTCTAGCCCAATGCTTTGATCACAAATGTTATGGAATTGATCTCTCATGACAATAAGATGATTAGAAAAGTCTGTGTAGTACCGGTAAGTTGATATTTGAAGGATAAACCTGTAGGCTTGATTTCCCAGCACTCATTTTGGCTCAGAATAAATACATGTTTATACCTCCATTTTCCTTTAATGTTGCTGGAATTTCACATTTTAAAAGGCAAGCTTACAAAGGGATCAAACCTTTTGCTCTGGGGAAATTGGCAAAGAAAAATTATCTGATACCAGCATCTCTAAAACACACAGAGAGACATAACTGTAAAGCTGAGGTGGACTTCAGGAAAAATGCAAGACACTTTTCTTTTTAGCTGTGTGTATATTTAACAAAAAGGAGCATGAATGAATTTCTTTGTTGGGTGTAAACATTACATACACACCTCCACACACATGATATCAAAAAATACTGAGAGATCCAAGAAGATTAACGGTAACATTCCATGTATCTGTCCCCTGGAGTAGATAACTAGAGTGGCAAAGACCATTTTGGTTACATGTTCTGACCTGAAACCAGACTGAAATGGATACCAATAAACTGTTTCCTCCAAGAATGCCTGGAACTGCCCAGCCACCA
This sequence comes from Phrynosoma platyrhinos, assembly GCA_020142125.1. Taxonomy (NCBI): domain Eukaryota; kingdom Metazoa; phylum Chordata; class Lepidosauria; order Squamata; family Phrynosomatidae; genus Phrynosoma; species Phrynosoma platyrhinos. The sequence goes on along the minus strand of CM034708.1, from coordinate 169,231,497 downwards.
TACACTTGCATACCCCTGTGTCTGGAGAGGTCCTCATCATTACAGGGCATATTACAGACTCCTTAATGGCAGCAAACGCTTCCCACTAAAACAGCAAGATGGCTGGGGGGCAAGCTTGCATGTGGTGCAATTGACTGATCTGAGTGTCTAACCCGCATTATCAGGCTGCAACAACTGAAAGTGAACCCCAAAATCCTGACCAGATTTTGCACTGAATACTTCCCCAAACTCTGTAATAATCATGGTGTCATGTTTTGAATGGATATGAGCAACCGGTTGTTTGCAGTGCCTGACAACTTTTCATAGCAGGTAACCACATGTTCCATTCTGGGTCTACCTGGGCCTGACCCCAACAGGATCCTTACCACTTGGAAGAACTCTATTGGGCAGCAGGTTGAGAATATACAGATACTCTTTTTATTTATTATGCCACCTATGGACACAGTGTTTTAAAATAAGCAGGTATGAGACTATTCTGTACCTCAAGGTCTTAAAATAGGATAAATAGAGGAAAGGAGACATGGAGAAATGAAAGCTGGATAAGTGGGGCAGGAATATGTGATTACTTCAATTTCATATACTTTGAATTAATTACAATAAAATATAATGAGTGCATCCAAGGGGATGTAGTGGCTCAAGTGGTTATGATGCTGACTGTTGATTCCAAGGTTGGCAGGTTGGCAGTTAGAGGCCCAGGTGCTGCATGATGGGATGAGCTCCCATCACTATTCCCAGCTTCTGCCAACCTAGCAGTTTGAAAGCATGCAAATGCAAGTAGAAAAATAGGTACCACTTCGATGGGAAGGTAAACAGTGTTCTGTACAATCATGCTGGCCACATGATCACAGAGTAGTCTCTGACAACACTGGCTCTTTGGCTTAGTAACAGAGATAAGCACCACCCCCTACGGTTGGACATGACTTGACAACCTTGTCAAAAAGGAATACTTTTACCTTTACAATGAGTGCAGGGGATTACCCCAATGTTCATCTATGGAAATATTTGAAGCACATATTTATAAACAACATTTGACCATGAAAAATAAAAAATAAATGCACACATAAGTTATGGGATTGCATCCATATTTAGGCAAGTACAATTAGACTTGCAAAAACAAACCTCCCTGTCACCTCTCCTCCCCATGGCAGCTTCTCCAACTCCATTCCCAAATGCTACAAAGAGGATTCGCTAACCTGCCAAAAGGTGTGGGCTAGGTGGAGTAGTGGGGATGCAGTGGCTTAGAGATGCAAATTCTGATGATTGTAAGGTCAGAAGGTTGGCAGTTTGAGGCCCAAGTGCCACATGTTGTGGTGAAGTCCCATCTTCTGCCAACTTAGCAGTTTGAAAGCATGCAAATGCAAGTAGATGAATAGGTACCACTTTGGTGGGAAGGAAATAGTGTTCTATGGGGTCATGCTCGCTACATGACCACCGGAATCATCTTTGGTTATGAGTAGACATTCATGTTATGGGGAAACCTTTACCTTTAGGTGGAGTAGAGGAGGGAATCTCTCAGGTCAGGCATTGAAAAGGTATTTCCAGAATTGGAGGAAATTACCATAGTGAGGAGGGGTAATATCTAGTTCCACACATCTAAAACTGTAGCCAGTCTACTGAACCTTAAAAAATAAAATAAAAAAAATCAACCATTATTCTAAGAACTATGCTGAGGATAGCAGTGGTAGAGGAAGGAAGTGTGTGATTTATCACTAGTGACATAGTGGGCACTATCAGATAGGTGCCAAAAACAGCTATTGCAGCAATGCTTTCCTCAAATACCTCTGGATAAACTTTAGAAACTGATCAAACCAATTTAACCAGTAACATAGCAGGACAGAAAACTGAAGTGTGCACCCAAGTGAGCAAGAGAATGGTTGGCTACTGGAAAATTTGGTTCAAATCGATATTAAATTTACAGTTTGTTAAGGATGGAGAATATTTTCTATTGAGAAAGTTTTCATTCCCAGGCAATCCCCTGTATTAGAGGTGGGCAAAATGCAACCAACACAACTTTGTTGACTGCATATTATACCAGCCCTAACCAGTACAAGCTGATCATTGGGGAATGCAAGACACATTAGTAGACCTCGGATAACACAGAAGCAAGTCCCATGCTCACCCACATGCACCAGATCTGGAGGGAAAAAGAAACAAGCTAAGTCTTCTTTGTAAACATTTAAAAGTAGTTTTTTAAATTAAATTTTATTAATGTTAAAATACTTATTTTTTACATATATACAATAAAAGAAATACACCCAACATTCACTTCCTCTGTTTCTCCAGCAACATGTCCTTAATTACTCCATAATTTCATTAACTTATTTTATAACCAACAAAATAAAAAAGAATAAACAAACAAGCTATAAAAGAAAAGCACAAAATTATAATAAAGCCTTAGAGCATAGTCTAATTTTACCTAATTTTAACTATACTTATTTTATTCATTTTCTAACTTGATCTCCCTCATGTTCCTACAATCTATTTCCACTTTAGTTTACAATAGTCTGTAATTGGGAGCCATTCTTTTTCAGTGACCTCTTTATCTTTGTGATTTAAGCAAGCAGTTAGTTTATCAAAACATTTAACAGTAGTTTTACTTGCAGTACTTGTTCATAATCTCACACATGGTCTAATGGAAGAGGAGGAAGAGTCATCTGTAGTGTAGAGTAATGCAGGAACAAATTACCGGTAAATATGGTTAATAAGCAAAAAGGAAGACACCATAAATATATGCTATGCCCAAACCTCTGCGATGCAGAGAGGCGGGTTATAAATAAAATTTATTATTTATTATTATTATAAACTAACAAATTAGTAAGTACAGAAATGCAAAGGCTGCTAACTATTGGAAGTTGCAGTCCAGCAATATCTGAATGGCTACACTTTTCACATTCCTGGTCTCTGTCTATTGCCACCTGTGATAAAAGCCACACACATTGGACCACTGCCATAATTTCTGAGCAAATGTTTAATTTTCAAAGGAATTACTGTGCATTTTAATGGCAATACATAATACAATTCAAAGATATTTTGTAGGAATAAAGTATAAATATATATCAGAATGAAAGGTTCACATCTGTTGTTTGGTGGTTGCAATGTTGGACTGGTATGTCAACCCAGCTTCTGTATTAATTGTGCTTTCTTGCTCCTTTAAAAAAGTTTGTATTATGCTACCAAAGAAGTAATGTTTTCTGAAACTTCCTTGTTTGTATGTATTTCTTTTTAATCACATGTATTCCCTTTTAATGGGTGGATAAGTGAGAAAAGGAGTTTTCAAAAAAATAAAACAATAACAAAATCATGGATTAACATTTTAGTTTTTGTTCCAAAAAGTTTTTTAATGTACTAATGTAATATAAATCTAAACACAAATATTTAATCCAGTCACTAAATGCACTTAAAAGGCAACTTATGTCTGCAACATTGAAGAATTTAAAGGTTCGAATCACTGCTAAAAACTCAATCATTAAAACTCAGTCATTTACATTTTTCTTTCATCCTTCATAGTTGATTCAAATCCATTCTAAATAGATCTCTAAAAATAAAATCTGGTCCTTTTGAATACTATCAAATATCAAAATTGAGCACGTAACTGAAATGAAAATAAATAAATTTTATAGACAAATAAACAAATAAATCTTACAAACAGAAAAGAGAGAAGAAAGTTAGTATGAAAGTGTCAATATGTTACATCTACACTAAAAATTTAACAAACATAAGTTTACATCATAAACTTCACTATATTTACATTAACTCTAAATTAGTGTTTAAATTTATAATAAATTGATATCTGGCAACATTAATGCCAAGAGATTCTATAATTTTCCCTGTCCATTTATCCTGACATTAGAGGCTTGCTTTTCTCAGACAGCTAATAACTGATGTTTACTCTTTAACAATACAATATTAAAGACATTCTGAGAGAAAATACCTTGGTAATGTACACAGAGATGCTATCCAAACTTGGGTCTTTCTAAACTGGATTTACTATTGAGGGTCTAATCTTTGTGTAGATCTGCTGGCTGAAGCTGTCTGTCTTTTGTCTGGCTATATGCAGTTTCAACAAAAGATCCACACACAAACTCCTTTCTCTTTGGTGGAAGGCAGAAGCAATGGCTATTGCTAATTGGAGTGGACACCACATGCTGATGGTTGGATTTTGAGCAGTTACACTTGAATTACATTTGAGCAGGGGTATAACCACAATAGTGAGATGTGAACTGTGACACTTAACAGTCTAAACAGCAAACTGTTATAAGTTTATATCACTTATCCTCAGAGCTTGGGAAAGTGGCCCCATTGGCTGGAGTGGTGCTGATATTCAAAGCAAATAACTTTTCCAAGCTGTGCTTAATTGTGATTGATGATCCCTTGAACCAAGATGCTTGTCATGAGCATATTTCAATGTAGATGATTTATGATTACCCTGTCCCACCTAGTTTTCAAGTCGAACAGGCTAGTGAATCTAAAACGTAAAGATAAAGGTAAAGTTAGTCACTTGACATGAATGTCTAGTAATAACCGCTTGTAGGGGGCAGTACTCCTCTCTGTTTCCTCTGAACAGACCACCCCAAAAAAGCGGCTCTGTGCCATCCCTTTGCTCGCCAGATTGGGGCCACAGCAACCACACGCTGTGGCCCCAATCTGGTGCTTTGCTGCTCTAAAAAGAGCTAGCAAATGCTGCTCCTTTTTAGAGCAGCAAAAAGCCACTCTTGCTGTCATGGCAGTAGCTTTTCGGTACTACTTTGGTGCAGTGTGTGTGGACACTGCACCAAGGGAGCACCCTGATGCCTCCCACCATGCAGTGGGGCACGTGGCATGAAGCCAGTGTGAGGGCAGAGTCAAGGTGGCCGGCATACGGTCACCACACCCTCACTCTACCCCCAGGCTGGCTTCTTAGCCCCTAAGTTGGCCTGCTCAGCCCCTAAGTCGAAGAGCAAACATTGTCCAAGGATTGCTCTGCTAGTCATGTGGCCAACATGACTACACCAAACACTGTTACATTCCCACCAAAGTGGTACCTATTTATTTACTTGCATTTGCATGCTTTCAGACTGCTAGGTTGGCAGAAGCTGGGATTAGTGACAGGAGCTCACCCATCATGCAGCACTTGGGTCTCAAACTGCCAATCTTCCAATTGTCAGAATTGGTGTCTTAACTACTAAGCCACTGCATCCCTTAGTGAATATAAACCTTGTCCAAAAAAGTGAGTAAAGGAACAGAACATGCAGGAAAAGCATGGTCCATGGACTAATCTACTGACTGTACTGGCTGGAGGATTCTTAGAGTTGTATGGGGGGGGGAAGCATTTCTTTCAATCCCTGTTCTCTAGCAGCATATTCGTCTTACCAACCATATCTAAGCACACCTTGGAAAGTTGCTGTGGAGAAATACAGTCTAGACCCATTTCATACCGGCTTCAGGACAGGCTTTGGGATTGAGACTGCCATGGTTGCCTTG
>CM034708.1:169208968-169225937 GCA_020142125.1 Phrynosoma platyrhinos | reverse complement strand
TATTATTATTATTATTATTACAGTCAGAATAAAATTTTTGGGGCAGCCAAAAGGTGGACGCTACTGTCAGGAGCAAGTATAAAAGGAGGAGGAGCCTGTGGTCTTGGGGAGTGTGTCTGAAAGCCTGCTAAGGCAAGAGGTTGTTTTAGAACTGCCAAGATGTGCAGTTAGGATTAAGGGGTTCAGTCTGGATGGGACCATGACCAAGAAAAGAATTTTAGAAGGGACAGAAGTCCAGTATTGGAAGGTGCATCAGTATCCTGTGGGATTTGCAGCCAGGAAGGCTGGGAAATATTATAAACTGCCTGAGGAGTGGACTTATAAAATGGGAGCTAAACTGAGGAATCTAAGCTGTGTTTATTGTTTGTGTAACAAATAACCTGAGGAGTTAACAACAAAGGAAGCTGGTTATTTGTTCTGTGTGAACCAAGAAAGGAAAGAAACGTTCATAGAGTCAAGTGAAAGAAAGTAATCAATTTGTGACAATTGAAGTAATTCGTACACTATAATATAAAATTGATTACCATCCTCTAAGAAAGATATAGTAAGAAGTTCTAAATGTAAATAAAATACTTTTCTTTGTGTTAAACAAAGAGTTGCCTGAAGTGTTTTACAGATAACATCAAACATACTACCAAGTATTTTAAAACGCTACCAAAAGTAATAAGAACTTCTATTAATAAAGACACTTCAGTTAGTGGATGGATAGCCTCCACATAAGATTTGGTGGCAGCTGGTAAGGATTGCTGTCACATAGTAAATTGTTACCGAGTGTTGGGATCCTGTGTTGCCACAGTTGCCCTTTAAAAAAATTAATAAAATGACACACTGAAACCTATTGTAACTGAACAGTAGTAGGATGATGCTCTTGGAGTTGAAATATTTTCATAACATGTCTCAATTACAGATGGGTTTAGCACATCATTGGATTCTTTTGTCTTAAAGAAACTTTCCAAACTTCACAAGGAGTTCATGCAGTTTACTTAATCTTGTTCTTCACACATGTTCACTTTTCCAAAGAAGAACTTCATAACACACCCAGCCAGTGAATGTGCCTTTACATGGCCCCATCTTCTGATCCTCTAGATATCTCAGAAAAAAAGTTTATGAATTTCAAATACCTACAAACAAGGTAATTGCAGATCAGGAACGGCAAACCTTGTTAGCAGCTGAGTAATGAAAGTAGATTCTGGTTAAGGATGGAAAGAATATGCAAAGTATTTTTAAATAGTCAAAAATGTTTTTCAAGTGTCAGGAAATGCTGACAAGACAATCCTGGACTGGTGAGAATCTTCATAGATGAGGACTTATTCTGCTCAAAATTTACAATCATTTTTGTGTGTGCAGAAAACAGCATTTTCTGTGCAAAAACCCCACATGCAAATTTTGCATAGAATAAGTCCCCAATTATAGCATTTTTGTATAAGCATTTTCATTACATAACATAACATATCTTCTCAGAAATATTATCTTCTGTGCAGGAAAGCCTGTTTTCTAAGTCATAAACTGATAAGTGAATTTTGCTCAGAACAAATCTCAAACTGCAAATAGACTTTGAAAACTGTCCTCTTTTCAAAGATGTTCTCACTGTGGGAAGAAAATTGCTAAAATTATGCATTCCTTTCTTAGAGAACAAAACTAGTGAAAAATAACATCAGACAGGCAGACAAATGCACTGAAATGCAGGCATTAATCTTTGTCTTGGAGTCATGGAATCTCCTCTCTTGGACAGTCTTGCTGCATGCACACTGCAGAAATAATCCAGTTTGACACTGCTTTAACTGATGTAGCTCAGTGTTATGGAATTCTGGGATCAGTAGTTTTGTGAGACATATAGCCTGCTCTGTCAGAGAGCTCTGGTATCAAACTACAGTTTCCAGAATTCTAAAACACTGAGCCATTGCAGTAAAAGTGATGTCAAACTAAATTATTTGTGCAGTGCAGATGCAGCCTTTGAAGAGAACTAGGTGGTGACCCAATGAACTAATGAAGGATAGCTAATATTACAGTGCTCCGCAACAGATGCAGACTTGGATGGGAGAGCACTGGGATGGACAGCCGTATGTTAAAAGCAACTGAAATATAAATCTAAGGAATTTTGCAGGTCCTAAGTAATCCTTGACATTTCTGTGAATCTATGACAAAAAGAGAATTACTTGCAGATGAAGTTATATAACAAGGCTTACTTTCTTACTCTGTAAGCTACTGAGTAAGTTAATGTGGTTCATTAAATTTTCACCTGGCAACTGATCATCAGTGGAGAACACGATTTTGTTAATCCTAAACACTTTGTTAGTTCTTCATTTTTTTAAATATAATTGCCAGAGTTGGGATCTAAAATGCACACTGTTGTATGAAGGTTTATGACCCAATTAAGAGTTCTTAAAGTTTAATCTACAAAAAGGCCAACCACTGCTTTCTAAGAAAGTGCCTGGTTTACCAACCATTTTGAATTTCAAGTAGGATTATGTCTGATATCATTTCAGTTTTGAAAACTAGTTGAGCCTTACAAAATAGTCTCTATTATCTTGGCTGCATTTACTAAATTGCATTCTCTATTAACTACTTTGACAAGCAAGCTAATTTATTATGCTGTCATTATTTTTTTAAAAACAACAACAACAAATGACTGAAGGTGAGCCAAAGTTTATGTCAGAAGACTATGCAGGTCCTTATACCCTATAAATGGATTGCACTGGCCCTACCATTAGACCCAAGTTGAACTCCTTTAGATATTCAGTAATATTTTCAAAGCATTGCACCAATATCACTGGACATCAAAAAGTCAATGCATTTTAACTGTTGATTAGGAATAAATAATCACATGCACATTCTCTATGGGAAAAAAATTCCCAAGGGAGCAAAAGTCTCTAGAATATGTATATATATTAATCAAAACTGGTCATAATATACTTAGGGGAAAAAAATCACATCTCTTAGGCTAAGCCTTTATACCCTTTATACCCTATCATTTCTATAAGGGATCCATCTATACATCTCTTAGGCTGACTATGGATGTTTACATTTGCAAACATTCATCTATGAAACTGATTGTACATTTTTGTCTAACATGCAGCATCTGTATTTGTTCCAAGGTTGGGAGAGTGGAGGTGTACATACAGTGCCATTGCATATGCAGATGGGGAAAAAGAGCAATAGAGCAAGAGACAATTGTCTGGTTTAACTTCCTTGCTATATTTGTGTTAAAATTGGTATCTGGTGTTATCTATGTTATCATGAGTATGTCTGTAAATCATAACCTGCAGCTGGTTATGTTCCTGTTGAGAGCCTTAGTATTTGGAGAAACCAAGATGTTCAGATTCTGTGGGAGGACAGAGCTGTGTCTGGATGGCAGTCCAGGAGTCTCCACATACTGTCCTGCAACAGAGTATGCTTGCATGAGGAGGTCTCAGAAATATCCCCATGCAAGCCAATAGAAGGTCCACCCTTGCTCAACTGACAAGTTATACAGGTGGGTAGCCCTAACACAATTCCAGCCAAGATGCCCAAATAAATGTGGTAAATTCAAAAGGTCAAGCTTTCAGTTTCCACGTGTCTAACAGTCAGATTATCCCTTCTAATCCCAAAACTGGCATGAAGCCCAGGTGTTCTAACTTAAAACTCTGATCCTTTTTGGTACGTGGGTGAATTTCTCAGTGCCTAAGTGTCAGGTATAACTTCCTTGTAAAGTACATTTGTATTAAAACTACTATCTGATCTTAAGTATGTGATCATGAGTTTGTCTGTAAATCAAACCTACAGCATAAAGTGAAGATTTTTTAAAAAGAATAAAACATACAGCATGATGAGAATGAATTTTTCTTGGCCCCATATTATTTCCATGCAAGATATGTGGGTGGACGAGGACTTTAGTTTTAGAAGCTTATTGCATTCTCAAATAATATGACTTACTTGATCCAGTTTAAAATTTAAATGGGGTGGCATCTTGATATTATCAGAAGGATTTAGCTGCCAAAATTGCTGCCTGGGTCTATCCCCACTCCCAGGGCCACTCCAGCAGCCATTTTCATAAGCTGGAAAACTCCCGGCTTCTAAAAGAGGTGTGCTGAGTGCCTCTGGGAGCAGGGATGAACTTGGGTGGCAATTTTAGTGGCTAAATCCTTCTGATAATATCAGGATGCCACCCGATTTAAATTTTAAACCAGATCAGGTAAGCCTTATTATTTAAGAATGCAATATGCTTCCCAGTTTAGTTTAGTTCACTTTTAAAATTAGTTTAGACTACGAGTCAGGAACATGTAATCTGTGAGCTCTATGCAGACCACTTTGAACTTCATTTTTGCATTTTTCGACTTGTACAAAAAGGATCATGCATGTCTTTTGTACTTCTTTTCTCACCACTTTGAAAAGGCCTAATACATTTCTTTTAAATCTAAACTGCTCTTGAACTATTCCTGCTACATTTTTAGATCACCTAAATCATCAGGCTTTAAATCTGTTGTCTCTTCTAATTTTCCATGTTTTAAAATATGCTATGTGTGCAATCCATTTTAGTGTAAATTTCTCTTCCAAAGGGCAAAAACTGACTCTAAAACTTACGTAGATGTTTTCCATGGTAATTAGTAACTGTAATCATTCTAGCGATTATTTTCCACTTTTACTACAGTAGCACTGTTAATTGAAATCTGTGGGATTCCTTGCAAACTGAAGTGCCACTTGCTGGGAGTTAAGACAACATATTTTGGCTCCACAGGAATAGTAACATGTTGTGTTCTCCAGCACTTTATTGTGAAAGTTTCAAGCTTGTGCTTTTTTGTTGCTTAGATTTTACAAGAGGAAGCAGCATGACATACCTTGCTCAGATTTTTACATTCAAGTGGAGAACATTTCCACCAAAGAAAACCAAATTATTTGAAACTATATGAGGCACTCTTTTCAAAAAGCATTGAAGGACCCTAATGTCAAATATCTTGTGAAGACATCTGATTATGACATAACATTTCTCATTAGGGAATTGCTGGCAAATGATGGGATATAAACAAATAAGAAGCACAGCCTGTGGTACATGCAAAGTCCCCATGGTGACCCAAACATTTGAGCAACATGACTATGGAATCTCATAATAGAATCCACAGCATCAGGAATTCATGCACATGTTCATCTTACAGTGGAATAATGCCCGCATTTGCCAGCAATGCCCTATTGCATTCTACCTAAGAACTCTCTCTCTCTCTCTCTCCCTCTGTGTGTGTGTGTGTGTGTGTGTGTGTATGGGGGAACATTTGAACTGCCTAGCAATTTTGTCAATGATCTTATTGTGGGCATTCTTGAACAAAGGAGATCTGAAAACTGATCACTGGACAAAAACTTAAAAGATTTAATTCATATTTTCTGTAGTCTGAATAAGGACAAAGGTTTAGTGCTATTTGTGTTAATTGGCTCACCAATACAATGATGTCTCTTTTATCAAACAACATTGTGGGGAAAAACTGTTGATACAATTAGGGCTGTATGTAACGTGTGTATTTCACAAGTTATTTCACTGCACAGAATGCATCTGTCCACCTGAGCATGTGCATCTAACACAGTCCAATGATGAAGTAGAATATAGACCAGAAAAACTGGTGGTATTATGGTAACTATTTGCCTTTGCAGACTGCCAGAAATAATGTAAATTGAGTCCACTTTAACTGCCCTGACTCAGTGCTAGGGAGTAATGGGAACTGTAGTTTATTGTGGCACCAGAGCTCTCTGACAGAGAGAAGTCTCAATGTCTCAGAAAAAAATACAATTCCCATGATTCCCTAGTACTGAGCCAGGACAGTTAAAGTGGACTCAATTTGCTCTATTTCTGGCAGTCTGCAAAGGCCCTATGTTGGGCTGTAAGGTGCTAACGTAGTGGTTCAAGTGTTGGACTATGGTTCAAGTGTTGGACTATGACTCTGGAATCCCTACTCATCAATGGAAATCCACTGGGTGACTTTGGACAAGTCACACTCTTTCAGCCTCAGGGGAAGGTAAAGGCAACCTCCCCCTCCCCAAACAAATCTGACCAAGAACACCCCATACTGTGTTCCCCCCAAATAACATTCTTATCCCTCTGAAAGTCCTTTTCAGGTATGCTTAATACTCTGAAAGCACTAGATCCCATCTAACCATGGAAGCTAAGCCAGGTCAGGCCTGGTTAGTACTCAGAAGGGAGACTTTCAGGGAACACCAGGGTCTGTAGGCTGTATTCTGAGGAAAACAAATGCAAATCACCTCTGAATATTTGTTGCCTACGAAAATCCTACGAAATTCATGAGGTTTTGAGAACAGACAACCTGAGACTACATACTTTACTTTTTACTTAGTATACATAGCGATTAAGACGAAAGCTCTAGCCTCCCTTACATGTGTTTACTATAATTGGGAAGTCCGTGTGGTGTAGTGGTTAAAATGTTCAACTGGGACTTGGGACATCCAAATTCAAGCCCTCATGGAACTGTGAAATTCACTAGGGAATCTTGGGCCAGTCATGCATGCTCAGCCTACCCTACCTGACAGAATTATTGTAAGGACAAAAAAGGGAAGGTTAGAATCACTTATACTGCCTTGAGCTCATTGGAGGAAAGCCAGCATGTAAATGTAGCAGCTAAATAAAGTATAAAAAGAAGTGATATTCATACAGTTGGATCCCACATAGTTTCTATGTTCACAATCAGAAAGCCAAATAAAAATGAAAGCAATCAGGAACCACTGAGAGGGCCCTCTCTCTCATCCCCACTACTGGGATGAGCGAAAGCAGTGGGATTGAAAGAAGGGATTCTAGGATCTCAGGGCCCGGGAGGTTCCTATCTATCTATCTATCTATCTATCTATCTATCTATCTATCTATCTATCTATCTATCTATCTCAATCAGATAGCCTGTCAGATCTTTCATATAACTTTCTTTGGATTGCAACTTTTAAGTGAGAAAAGCAAACGTTCACCAACAACATTTAATCTTTCTTTTGAAACTACTTCAATTGTCAACCTGAAGTGACTGTTTCTCATTTTAGGGTGAGCCCCCCTTCAGTCCACAGTTAGTCCTAGTTCTTTTTGCAACATCTTACCCTCCACATTTATTGAATAAAGTAGGTAAGAGTTAGAAAGCAGCCACAGCATGGCTTTTAAAATTGTACCTGGACTGGGAACATAAATTACAAGCTAGAATTTACTACATCATGGTATCTCTTTTAAAGCTATATTTTCCAGGGCCCCCCTCCCTTCTGGTGCCTAGAAGCCTTTGGCAGGGATATGTTATTAAACATAATAATAATTTTATATGTATAATTATTATAATCTTTATCCAAACTTGTAGTTTGCCCACACAAAGAAAGAATACTTTTGGACTGAATTATTTTGGCCAGAAGGTAGGATTCCTATGTTATGAGAAGCCCAAACAGATTTTTATTTTTTTGTTAGGGCATGTTGAGCTAACAGTAGGCCTTTTCATTAGAGATTATTGTTTCTTAACAATGCAACTCAACTATCAGGACTTTTAATAATAACTTGGTCCCACAGCAGATGTTTAGTAATGTAGAAGCTGCCTTATTCTGACTTGGTGTTGGAAATTCTGACTGGTAGTGGTTCTTCAAGGTTTCAGGCATGATTCTTTCCTAGCCCTTTCTGGAGATCTTGGTATTTTCTGTTAGCCTCTCATCCAATCCTACTTAATTTCTGAATTCAAAGAGGATTTCATGTTTTCAGGGTAGAAAGTGGTAGGAAAGTTCAATGATCTTATTTCAACTACTCCGAGTTTGTATCTAGATATCTTTATCTAGATATAGTTATATATGTATTCTCCCATTACTAAAAGTGGAGAAAACTGTTTTATATAATTGCTGGTATATATTTTCACACACCTGGGGATTTAGTATAATTATCTCAGTTTCAAAGTCTACTGACGAGTTTTGGACCGTCAATTATGTGGATTCTATCCAAGAACCTGGGAATCACTGAAGTATTGAATAAAGTAGCAAGTTCCAAGTGGTGTCACTTTTTGAATTGTGCTGTAGTGGTGGTGATTATCCTTCTTCTGCTTCCATGCTTCCCTACCCCCTCAAAATGGGACTTACATTCTGTATGCTGTCTCTTTGCCTATGTACACATATACACACAATCAAACTGAAACAGTTGTGGATCCCCATGTTGGGATATGTAGTCAGAGTGGAAATGTACAGATGTGGGAAAGTTTTTGCTTGCAGGTGTAGTACAAAACAACTTAGAGAAACAAAGCCAAGGTCATTGTTTCTGGGAACACAGAAGGCAAGAGGAAAAACAAATTAGATCATCAGGGATTGTGAGAACCATTATCCATATGACTATGAGTCACAAGAAGAGGCTGGACTTTGAGGCTATCTATAAATGTCCACAAATCAATTGAGCCCTCAGCTTAGGGGGTGGAGATGTGTTCTTTTTCTTATGCTGGTTAACTGGTTAGTTTTTGAAGATTCTCCTTTGTTTTTTGCCTGCTGATGGACTAATTTTCTTTGTAATAGTTACTATGTATTTACTGTAATTAAAGAAAAAAAAACATGCTTCTTGAGAGCCAACTTCTGCCTCTGGTCTAGAATTCAAGCCGAACACTGCAGGCTGCATTCCTAAGTGGGGAGACAAAAGGAGGGGGAGATGCTGCTCTCAGCGACTTCAGCAAAGATTTATTGCTCTGCTATTCTTTACAAAAATACAAAAATATCTTTTTGCCATTTGTCAGCTAATCTGTATACTGTCTGGGGTTCCTTTATAATCTTCTGGTTGCCTAGGCATCCATCATGTGATGGTGGCAAAAGCCAACATGTAGAATTAACATCAACACTCTGTTTAAACATCTTAAGTATTGGAATCTCAGGATATGTATATGAGAGAATGAGCATGCTCTCTCGTAATCTTGTAGGGTATTTATTACAGGCAACAATAGATATAGAAACATATATACTTCCCCTATGGAAAACACAGACATGTTAATGCCTGGTCTCATTGTTTTTATCACATTCCATTCCATTGCACATAAGGCATCATACATTCATAACACTCCAGTGTATGGCACTTAAGACTTTCATAAGAATCTTTATCTCTGCATCTCACTAGCAGGCATATCTATACTTAATATATAGAAGAACATTGTCAAATTAAATAATATAGCTCATCCATTTATCCATTAAGAAATACTGTATCTTCTGTTGAGTAACTATATATCTCTAAACAAGCATCTGCCAACACATAGGCTTTCAAGGGTTAATATCCTTCAGCAATGCTACATCCAGTACCATCTGTTATATAGCTATAAACATCCTTAATGGGCATCCATTACAATCACAATGGAGATTTTATCTATTTTGCGCAGCCTAGTTTCTCTTACCAGCAGTGTGTATCAGCAGGTCTGGGTAATTTATTAGTTTGGAACTGCACAGCTGCTAAACAGCTTTCCTCATATGGTGAAGGCTGTCAAAGCAATTTGACTTCTATCTCCTCTCAGATTATTTTACACTCTGCTTAGCCTATCAGTTATCCTATCTGGTCCAATGAAATAAGAGATCTCTATTGAACACCATTTATGTCAACAATCATTCTTCTCTCCTAGAGATGGCATAACATTGCTTTTCCTCCAATCAGCTTTTGGAAGATAACATAAATAAATTGGGTAGTGCTACATCTTGGCTTTTGGCTGTCTTCCATCACATTACATCAGTCAGCTGATTGCATCAGCATAAAGGTACCCACTATCAGTTTATTATTGATCAAATCTGCTCATATCTATCATTACAACTGAGTAGGCATTTGGCCTGGAACTAGGTTGTTGCTACACTCCAGTCTCTAATACACAAAGCTTTCTGCTTTATATCCTATACTGTATAAACCAGTGATTATGTTTTTCAGGGTTTAAATTTAGCAACTTTTAACCCAAATCAATGTTCAACTTGTATCAAGAGCACCATCATCCAGGAAACCTCCCAGAATCTTCATACTAACTGCCCTATGCACCAGTCAGCAAGTGAAACAGGAACCAGGCGGCTGGAGTATAAGAGCTATGGAGGAGCTAATTCAGTTCAGGTCAGTTAAAGGGTATTCAGCAGGATGAAGGGAGAAGCAATAGACTAGAGTTGTCAGTGACCATATGCTTTCACTCACTACTTCATTTAATTCATTTGCAATCTTTCCCTCAATTTCTAAAAAAAAAAAAATGGGCTCATTAAATAGACTAGAATAGAATAGACTAGAATAGAATCATAGAGTTGGAAGAGACTACAAGGGTTAAACAGTCCAATCCCTTGCAATGCAGGAAGACATAGGGTGCATCCACACTGCAGAAATAAGCCAGTTTGACCCCACTTTAAGTGCCATGGCTCAATGTTATGGAATTCTAGGTTTGTTGAGGCATCAGAGATCTCTGAGATGAAAGCTTAAATGTCTCACAAAACTGCAATTCCCAGAATTCCATAGCATTGAGCCATCCATGGTACCTAAAGTGGGGTTGAACAAGATTATTTCTGCAGTGTGGATGCAACCAGAGTCAAAGTACTCCCAACAGATGGCCATCTAGCCTCTGTATAAAAATTTCCAAAGAAGGAGATTCCACCACCCTCCAAGGCACTGTATTTCATTGTCAAACAACTCTTATTACCAATAAGTTATTCTTAACATTTATGTGGTATCTCTTTTCCTATAATTTGAATTGATTGCTCTGGGGCCTTGTCTCTAGAGCAACAGAAAGCAAGCTTCCTCCTTCCTCAATATGGCATCCATTCAAATATCTAACTATCATGTCACCTTAACCTTATTTTATCTAGACTAAATATACTAAGCTCCCTAAGCTGCTCCTCACGGGGCATGGTTTCCAGATCTTTTACCATTTTGGTCACCCTCCTCTGGACATACTTCAGCTTGTCAATATCCACCTTTAATTGCAGTGCAATTAAATCAGGGGAGGTCTGATCAAAGCAGAATAGAGTGGTATTCTTACTTCCCTTGATCTAGACACTATACTTCTATTGATGCAGGCTAGAATTGCATTGGCTTTTCAGCTGCTGCATCACACTGCTGATTCATGCTGAGTTTGTGGTTTACTATGGGGTGAGGTAGATGGCCAGAAAGGAGTGGCCAGAGGTCATTCCAGCTGCAATCAGGCTGAGATTGTGGTGACTGCATGATCCACTCTTAAAGCATGTCTGTGGTCCCAAGTTGTGCTACCTGGGAGCTAGATTAAAATGGCTCCTCTTTGAGGTGGCTTTGGGTTACCTTTGGCAGTGTCAGAGTGGCTTCCGGATGCTTTAGGGGCTTACATCATGTAAACACCATGTCTTCAAAGTGGCTAGAAGCAGATTCTTTTGGCCTGTGTATTTTGGGCCTAAGGCACCTACATCTCTTCCACATATACTGTCCTCAAGCCTGGTATCACCCATCCTTTATCTGTGCATTTTGTTTTTTCTGCTTAAATGCAGTACCTTACATTTCCCTGTTGAAATTCATTTTGGAAGTTTTGGTCTAGCTTTCTAAGCTGTTAAGATCATTTTGGATTCTGGTCCTGTTCTCTGTTATATCATATATATCAAACTATTACATCAAATAGAATAGTTGATGTCCTACATTTCTTAGTTATGCTTTCTTAGGAAACACCATGTTCTATGACAAAAAACATCCCACGTGCATTTTTCATGCTGAACCCCATGTCCCAAACTGAAGATTCTCACCTGCCTAGGATTCCTCTTATCAGGACTTCCAGACACCCAAGAAACTTAGGTTTTTACCATTTTTGAATTTTTAAAATATTCTGAAAGAGCATCTGAAGTTTCAGCATTTTTTAAAAAAGTGCTACACCTACCCATCCTATAGGCTCTACCAATGCAGTACAACACAGAATGAGTAAAGACCTTTGAAGGCTGAAAAAGTCCTATATTACTGTTTCAGCTGTCCCCAATGTATAGCCCAGACAAAACTACCCACTGTGATTGAAAGGAAGAATAGCCCATCATCATTTATACCCACTGTTCTCCTAATATAAGCATATTCAGTCTATAGAAAGCTTTTGGGTGAATGTAGCAATTTTTGCAGACACCTTGTCTGCATTTATCTCAGTCCTTGCAGGGAAGTTATAGTGCCACTCTATTCTGCTTTTGTCAGGCCTCACCTGTTATACTGTGTTCAGGTTCTGAGCACCAACATTCAAAAAGGATGTTGACAAGCTGGAGAGTGACCAAAATGGTGACGGGTCTGGAAACCATGCCTTATGAGGAGAGATTTAGGAAGATGGGTCTGTTTAGCTTGGAGAAGAAAAGGTTAAGAGATGATATGATAGCCCTGTATAAGTATTTCAAGGGGTGTCGTATTGAAGATAGAGCAAGCTTGTTTTCTGCTACTCCAGAGAATAGGGCACAGAACAATGGATGCAAGCTACAGGAAAAGAGATTCCACCTCACCATTAGGAGGAACTTCCTGACAGTAAGAGCTGCTTTCCCCCTAAGCAGACGGCTTAAAGGGCCGTCTTAGGGGCAGGGAAGGGGAGGGGCAGCCGCATGATCGGCGCCCCAACCCCTTCCCTAGGTCATCCTCGGAGCAGCCGGCCCTCCGCATGGCTGGTGCTCTGAAGAGGACCTCCCGCTGCAGCATTTGCACACGCTGTGGTGGAAGAGTCGACAAACGTGCGCCGTGGCCTTTTGCGGCACACTTTCATCGACTTGTGAAAGGAGCGATGATTTAGCGCTCCTTTCAGGGGCAGTGAAGCTGCGCCGCAGGACCAAGGTGTGGGGATGCCTCAGTCCCACGGCGCAGCTTCCTGGGGTGGCCCATGGCCACTCGTCTGCTTTCCCCCAATGACAGTGGAACACACTCCCTTGGAGGGTGGTGGAGTTTACTTCTTTGGAGGTTTTTAAACCAAAACTGGATGACCATCTGTTGGGCATGCTTTGATTGTGTGTTCCTACATGGCAGGGGGTTGGACTGGATGGCCCTTGTGGACTCTCTCTTCCAAATCTATGATTCTATGATTCCTTATATAGACAGCCTGAGAAGAGATGTCTGTGTCTTTGGGTGCCTCTGAAACTGAATCATTAATTAAGCTTGGATTCCAGTTTGGTCTGCTACATAAGGACCCTGCTTTGAAATGGGTGTTTCCTGAATTTATCTCAGTCAGTCTGATTCAGAGTAGAAATCAGTGGAATCTGAAATTTGTGTGTGTTGTTTTTGTGAGTTAATTGATTTGGACATTTTTGAAAATATAATATACAAATAGTCAGACAGTAAGAAAGACCAAGTTTTCTTTAAGTGGTTTTAGGTATGGGTCAAACTAGTCAAGCTGTGTGAGCTCATACAGAGTTGTAAATTTGACCAGAAAAGTAACAGTGATGTATCTGAGCATAATCTTTACTTGCAGATGTTTTCCCTATTAAAATTTCCTCTCATCTGCCAATTCATGCACAGCAGAAGAGATACAAATACTCTGTATCTCAGAGGCACCACCTTCAAACAATTTAGAATCAAAGGATATTAATTCTTTCAGATGATCTCTCAGTTTGTAAGGCCACCTTAATGTGGATTTTCCCTTCCTTTGAATTATGCATCTTGTTTCTTTCTTACAATCCATTGTCATCCATATTCCAACGTGTACACACAAGTGGGACCTGTCCTTTTATATTCTTAAGAAATTCTCTAGAACACAATCCATATTGATGATATAATTAATCCTCTAACTCATCAATCAGCAATTGACTTTGCATTGTCTATAATCTTTCTTCTCTTATCCTAGCCTATCTTCTCATATAGAGTTCATGAGTGTGTTTTGTGGTACAGTATACTGAAACACTGCCATTTCTTTATTAGAATTTAATTTTCCCAGGCTCCTTCCCATTGATAAAATGGAATGTCTTGCCAAGTCCACTTTCTTTAGTGAACAGATTTCATGATACTAATTGATAGATGATTTCATGATATTATCTTCTAATGTGCCTTGTACATGGGCATGCTATGTAGCCATGGATTATTGACAGAAGGTAGCTGATGTTCTCATGTCTGCCAACATTGCTTAACTCTTATCTAGGCAGTAATTTACATTTTTTTCTTCTTGGCTGCACAAGTTCTAACTGCACCTTTCATTGAGGGGGTGTATTTTTTGTCTATATATCAGAATAGAATCCAACAACAACCCTCCTCCCACTTTATACTCTGAAACTAAACCATTAATTGTACTTGGATTTCAATTTGGAATTCAATCACCTTAATTTTGTCTTTCCCACCCAGAATTAGGGTACAGAATTATCTGTGCAATGTGCTGGGAAATTCCAAGAACTCAGAGCAATATTCCTGTCTACTTCATTTTTCTTAAAGCTTTATGTTCTCGGTCGCCAGGCTGCTATACCACCTAAGACCCATCACATGCCTTTCTGTTGCTATGGGTAACCGAGAAAAGGCTGAGAACTGGCTACTGTGAGTCACATGACATCCAGAAAAATATAATGCAATCAGACAGCTTGTCTTCAGATGGTTTAAGCCTTGTTATGATCACATGATCACGTTGCTTTAGCATTAGATGACTGCCAGTTAGAAATAAAGTGATTTACTAGCTATCACCAAAACAGAATGGACTGATGTTGCACTATAGTCATGCCTGAATGCTCTTCTCTGTTCAATGGAATGGTCATAAATAAAGGATTTGTTTCCAGAATATCTACTCCTAATAGTTTCTGTGTAGGCTTTGTTCTTTCATAAATGTCTTTTATAAACAGGATACTTAAAAGATGATCCATTCTGATTATGTTAACTTTTAGCAAAGTTATTATTGCTTCTCTGCTACCAACTCTTTTTAGACAGCAAGTGGAAGTGATACTATGAGTTTTATTCTAGTGTTAGATGGATTTGAGCCCATATTGCTCTCTCTCTCTTTGTGTGTGTGTGTGTGTTTCTGTCTGTGTCTCTGTGTCTGTCTGTATATGTCAGAGTTTTCTGAAAAGGGGCTTAGGGCTAATATAGCAGGGCCATTGCAGGTCAGGCTTGACAAGCATTGGCAGAAATGCAAGACCCAATTGGCCTCACATGAACCTGTACAATTCCTACTGAAGTAAATTGGAACTGAAGAAGTGCATTGAATTAGTCTTTAGGAACACAGAAATGGCCATACTTGAGTATGTCCATGGTTCATCTAACCCAAAATGCAAGCTTTCCACTATGGAAAGCACCAAACAGTCAAATAAAGTGGAAATCTATCAAACTTTTCAAGAAACCTGCCCAGATACAGACAGATATTTTAATTCTCAATAAGTGCAAACAACAGGATGTCATTCCTGAGGACCTATGTGTGGGGAGCCCTTTGCAAACTACGTATCATGTAGGTCTCATAGGTTCTACTCATGCTAATTGGATCTGTAATAGCCAACATTCCTTTTTAGTTATCTTCAGTTAAACATCTGCACTCCTGTCTGTCCTTGGCTTTCAGTCCATCATAAGCATCTGAAGAAGTAGTCTACATGAAAGCTCATGTTACAAACCTCTTTTTTTTTTAGTTAGTCTCAAAGGTGCTACAAAATCTCTATACATATATATTTTAAAGACTATATCTTTAAATTCTACCAAAATAGACGAGTTTGGAAAGTCCAAAAATCAAGAACTGATTAGGAACATGCAGCACATCCTGGCGTGGGAGTTAACCAAACTAACTTATAACTATAGGGAAACATGGGGGTGAAAAATACTAAACATATGCATTTCAAACATTGGGTAAACAGGCAGCTACAGAAATGGTATTGTGATATTTTGACCAATAAATTGAAATACTGGGATTCTGAACCTTGCCTTGGTTGAGTTTTAATATGCTGAAACCTAAACAGAGTCTGCTTCAAGGCAAAATCTGCTTTCTAATTAGGTGTGGCCCATTCACACTACACAATTATAACAATTATTCCATTTTAACTGCCTTAATTCCATGTTATGGGTTCCTAGATTTGTAGTTTGGTGAGGTACTAGAGCTTTCTGGCTGGAGAATCTAAATGTATCTCCCTAAATTGCCAGTCCTAGGATTCCATAGGATGGGATTACAGCAATTGCAGTAGGAAAATGGTGCTATAATTCTGTAGTGTGAATGGGTCCCTGGTGTTCCTTGTGAACATTGTAGGGTGGAATGGAAACTCCAGTGCATGTGCATGCTTGTGTGCTAACAATATTAAACAAACATGTTCAATATATACCCTAAAAGAAAGTTTTCATTTTACTCCACTCTTCTGTATAAATATCCATAGTGATGTGCTGGGGGAGCTTAATACACTATCAGTCACTAATAAGCACACATAAAAATAACACATACAATAATAAAAATGGCAGAGCGTTTTTTAATAAAAAAATCAAGATGCAAGCAGAAAAAGAATTGAAAGAATTTTCATTGCAAATAAGAAGCTTGGAAAAGTGAAATGTGTAATATTCTGCTTGTAAAAGATATCAGAGGGCATGCCATGGAAGCCTCCCTGAGAAAGGCAATTTTAATGCCTAAAAGGGGTCTCATTACTTCCAGTTCACCAAATTCTGTCAGAGTGTTGGGAATCATAAAGCCTCCAAAGGCTGTTGGATTGCAATTCCAGCACTGGGAGTTCATTATTGTCTATGCTAGCTCAAGCTGATGGTGTTTGCTTTTCAACAACATATTAAGGGCTATATGATTTGCACCCCCAAAAAGGTGGACTTTGAGAAGGCATTTCTGCATTGGTTTACATATTTGGATGATACTTGTAGAGGAACTCCTACCCTAACTTAGGAGTTTATCACACGGGGGAAATCCTGTGCAGAAACGGGGCTTTAAATTAAACAAAACCCACAAAAGCAGGTGTTTTTTCAGATAATCCTGAAAGTAAAAAAAAAGCAGTTTTTGTCTAATTTCCATTTGGATTAACCTCCTTTTAACTGCTCTGGAGTTTATCACACAGGGAAATCCTGTTGATAAATTGCTTCTGCTTTTGCAGGTTTTTTCCAATTTAAAGCAGCGTTTCTGCACGGGACTCCCCGTGTGAT
>CM034708.1:169191469-169208868 GCA_020142125.1 Phrynosoma platyrhinos | reverse complement strand
TTTGCTTCTACATCCTGTGAACACTGGGAGCCCTGTGATTTGTAGCATTCTAATCCCCCCCCTCATAAACCTTGTTGGCACAACCTCCTCATTCTCAGGCCCCACTATAAGGATGTTTTCACACTTGGGATCTCAAAGCCGCCTGGAAGCAATCAAGAGCCATTCCAGAATGGATCCTGCAGCTTCAGACCTGTGAAAGCAGCATCATTCCGGAATGGCTCTTGATTGCTTCCGGCAGCGGCAACTCAATTCCTTTTTAAAAAAGGAATTGAAAAGAATGGGGATGATGCAGAAATGCGCCGGGGATGGCACTGGATGGGGCGGGGCGGGATGGGGCTTGCTGCGACGTCGTGTGAACACGCGGAGCAAGGACCCGGACTGACGCAGGATTGTGCCGGGGATGGTACTGGATGGGGTGGGGCTTGCTGCGACGTCGTGTGAAAACTTTGCAAAGGAGCCGGACTGGGGCCGGACGGAGGTAGGATTGCATCTGCCTTAAGCCCCGTGTGAAAATGTCCTAAGACTAGGTGCACAGAACTAAGTAACTCCTAATGGCTGAGATCCTATATCATTTCTGTGAAGTGCAAATATCTGCTGGTGGGGTTACATTATACAACCCCTATATGAACAACAATATAGCATACTGTATGTGGATCAATGTTCAATGTGCATGGCTGACAACCCACTGTGTAATTGCTGTGCGAAATGCATGGAGGCAATGCATAGAGGCAACATACATTCAAATGCTATGTGTACTTCAATGTGCTACCACATGAACAAAAGTCCCCCATGTGCAATTCCACTTACATCATTATCAGGGTTGATATGATTGTTGTGAATTGTAAAAAAAAAAGTCACATGCCTAGTGCAATGTATGCCTTCATGTGTTTCCAACAAGATGCTAGCCATTCTTTCCTTAGAGTCACAGAATCATAGAGTTGGAAGAAAGCACCAGGTCCATGCAGTCCAACCCCCCTGCCATAAAGGAATATACAATCAAAGCACTTCTGACAGATGGCCATCCATCCTCTGTTTAAAAACCTCCAAGGAAAGAGAGTACCACATTCAAGGCAGCATATTCCACTGTTAAATAGCTCTTACTGCCAGGAAGATCTTTTTAATGTTTTGTGGAATCTCTTTTTCTGTAGTATACATCCATTGCTCCATATCCTAGTCTCTGGACCATCAGAAAACAAACTTGCTCCATCTTCAGTATGACAGCCTTACAAATATATAAACATGACTATCATGTCACCTCTTAACCTTCTCTTCTCCTGGCTAAACATACTCAGCTTCCTAAGCCACCCCTCATAAGGCATGATTTCTAGACCTTTTACCATTTTAGTCACCCTCCTCTGGACATGTTCCAGAATGTCAATATCTTTCTTGAATTGTGGTGCCCAGATTTTTTTTAGCCCTTTCACAGTGGGACAGCTAAATGGTGCTCTACTGTGTTAACTTCTGATTCTAATGCACCAAGAGGTGCAGCATAGCAGTGACTTTTTTTTTTTGCCCCTCCACACCTCTTTCCCCTGGCACAAAACCAGCTCCTAAATTCATAGATTTTTCTGCTTTTTGAATCCTTCCTTTTTAATTCTTCTTCACAACTGCCCTGCCTCAGTAGAAGGCTACTATTTGCAGGATGGTTTCTGCAGGGTAGCAGAGGGGAGAGAAACCTGACACGTAGAGGAGAAGCAAAGCAGTACACAGAGAGCCTTCCTGCCACCTCACTAATCCCAGTTTTTGACTCCTGTGAGGAGGAGATCTCAGCCAGCATCACTTTGTCTCCCATGGGTGACTGGCTCCTCATCCATCTTCTCGCGGGTTATATATACTGTAGTATATATAAGGTTTGGTACTATCCATGGATAGTACTATTTCCTATGGATAAGGGGTAGTGGTCTTACTTTAACCCTGATGAACAGCTGCACTGCTCTGTTCTGTCCTATGTGATGTTTCTATGTCATCTCTAAAGGTAATTCCACATAGAATGCATTACGATAATCTAGGCAAAAAAATCCCAATACATAGACAGCTAGGCAGTCTTTGTCCAGGTTGGATCATAGCTAGCAATGCCTGCTGGTGGCTTCCATATCAGAGGTGATTTTTCTTGATGTCTTAGTCCAGGTTTAAAAAAGGTTTTAAAAAAATATCCAAGATGCTGAACCATATCCCCCAAAATACATTCAGCACGTTGAATAGTTCCTTTAAAGCTTCTACTAGATTGGGAATTGGCAAAACCACTTCTGAGTATTCCTTGCTTAAGAAAACCCTGTGAAATTCATGAGGTATCCCTAAATCAACAGGTGACTTGAAGGCACATAAATACACATGTGCACACACAAACCCTGCATCACCCTAGCCACCAGCCACCACGGAGAGCTGGTATATTAGCTGAATCTGGGAAAAGCTTCAATGATTCTCAAATGACAGATCTTGATCTATGAACACCTCCAGATTATGAACCTGTAGCAATTTTTATTTGTTACATCTATACTCCATCTTTCTTCTAGGGAATTCAAGGTGGTACACTTAACACTTCTTCCTGTTCTACTCCTCACAACAACCTTGTGAGGAAGGTTAATCTGAGAGATGACAATTGGCCAATGAACTTCATGGCTAAACAGGGCTAAGTAGGTGGGGGGTTGCAGACTGTTAGAAATAGTGCAAATTGAGTCCACTTTTAGGGTTAGGGTTCGTGCTAGGGAATCATGGGAACTGTATTTTATTGTGGCACCAGAGCTCTCTGACAGAGAAGGCTCAATGTCTCAGAAAAAAACCCAGTTCCCATGATTCCCTAGCACTAGCCCTAACCCTAAAAGTGGACTCAATTTGCACTATTTCTGGCAGTCTGCAACCCCCCTAAGTCAGCTTCAAATTAGCTGGATCTTCCTCAAACAATGTATTGAACTGCCCCATAGTTAATTACGTTGGAATCAGTAAAGCCCTTTTACAGTTACATACATTCTTTTTTCTTATGGTTAGAAACTACTCAGATATGTGGATTTGTTGCTCAATGAGCCTGAAGTAGAAATTATACTGTTTCTAATGTGAATAAATTAAAGAGGCAGCTTTGTTTAAGAGTGGCCTCAAGCATTTAACTGTGACTATGGCACAGTCAAGTCTGCACTACTAAATTTTTTTCCTCACCAGGCATTAGAGCATCTATAAAAATGGCTGATGAAGGCTGACATAATTATGGCACACATTCACTCAGGAGCCTGAGCTTATGAGCTCACAGGACCATGAAATGTGTCCAAGGTCTAGTTGGCAAGTTTGCCACAGCCAAGGGCAGGACTTTAGATCAAAGAAAAGATGCTGGGCTTCTAGTCTTTGGATCAAAGGTTCATGAAATATGAGTGTACTGGCAGTTCATACTTAGATTATTTCTTCATTTTTTAAGGCTCCTTATGCCTATTGATGGTGGTGCTGGTGGTGGCAATGATGATGATGATGGATTTTTGTGGATTTTTTGGGCTGTGAAGCCATGTTCTAGAAGAATTTATTCCTAACGTTTCGTCTGCATCTCTGGCTGGCATCTTCAGCCAGCCCCAGATGAAAGTGAAACATCAGGAATAAATTCTTCTAGAACACAGCCTCACAACCTGAAAAACCCACAAAAACCTATGGATGTTGGCCGTGAAAGCCTTCCACTTCACAGAAGGAGGAGGAGGAGGATTGGAAGAACAGCTATGATAACAGAGATGTACCATAGATATGGAGTGATGAGAGGTCAGCTATAATGCTCTGCAATATTACCAAAATCCAGACTAATTGTTGTATGCCAGCATGTTTCCCAAATTATGAACTGCAATTGCTGGATAGAATTACTTCAGAGAATGAGACTCACAAGGATGGATGAATGCTATAGATTTTATTTATGTATTTATTTATTTCTATCCCCCCTCTCCCTCAGATTGGGATGCAAAGTGTCTTGCAACTCTTAAAAAATATTAAAATAACCCACAGTTGTTAAAATCCAGAATTAAACAATCAGAAAAAGTTAAAACCTGTATCATTAACATACACACAAACCAGCACAAATAGCAATATAGAGAGAATTGTGTAGGATGTGCCTTAAATAATCACTCATAAAATGCCTGTTGGTATAGACGAGGGACTGGCAACCTACAGCCCGCAGACCATTTCCAACCCAAGTCCCCGCACTTACTGGCCCAGGTGGACCCCTGCTGCCACACGCCACCACTGCCCCATGTTTTGGCCACCATGCGGCTGCGTGCGCTGTGACCACCATTTTGATTTCCAAAATGGCGGCCACAACATGCGCAGAGGCGGCGGCGGCCGTGTGCGCCGCAGCAGCGGTGGTGGCGGCGGCGGCGTGTGCAGGGGGTTGCACGCGGTGGAGGGGGTACGTGCACCACCATTCCCCCCCTCGGCCCGACGGAGGGGAGGACTTCGGAGGACTGGCCCCCGGCTCAACAAGATTGCCTACCCCTGGTAGAAATTTTTGCTTGTCTGCAAAAAGAAAGTAGGGAAGGTGCCAGTCTAACATCTTTGGGAAGGGAGTTCCAATGTCTGGAGGCAACTACTGAAGAGTCCCTTTCCTGTCTTTCTGCCAGATGTACCTATGAGAGCAGTGGGACAGAGAGAAGATCCTCCCCAGCAGATCTCAGAGCACAGGATGGTTTGTAAGGAAGAATATAGTCCCACAAATAACCTGGACCTAAGTTGTGTAGATACAATGGCTGGCATCCCATTAGAAGCACATGAAAATGTAAGTAACTGTGCACCTGTGTATGTCTATTTTTAGTTGTTGAAGAGACTGGCATTCCTTTCTTCCATTGTAGTGTCTAAAGCACAGCCTACCATAGAGCTGGTAATTCCCCCTGCCCAGCTCTATGGGGTTGTAAATGGCTCAATGTAGCATAGTTTTACATGAGGAACTACTAAGCTACACTGAGCCATGCAGGATAGCTGCATCACTCAGATTTTCCATCTGTGAGGTCAGAGGACCTTTTCAGTAGGGTAATAAAAGTCTTCAAAAGTCTTTGCCAGCCAGATTCAATCTAGTAATACCCATTTCCCTATATCTCAGCTTGGGATATGGGCAAATGGCTTGGTAAAAGTGAGTAACTAAGGGCCTCCAGAGATGGCCCTTTGTGTCGTCTTGGAGGCAGGGAAGGGGAGGGGCAGCCACACACCAGCCCCCCCAACCCCTCCATGAGGATGTTCTCATGAAGTGCACCATTACGCATGATGCACACCGTCAGAACGTCCTCCCAGCGCAGCATCTTGATGCACTGCACCAGAAGGGATGTAGAAGAGCTGTTCAACAGCTCTTGAGGCACCCTATTTGCCAGCTCTTAAAGGAGTGGCAAATGGGAGAATCAGGGCTGCTGTATGTGGTAGCAGTAGCCCCGATCCTCTGCTTCCCAAGGCCACCTGTCTGCATCCCCCTAAGCTAACAAGATCTATTATAGAACTCCAATTAAATGAAGAGTTTTATTCAAATCAGAATAACTGAGTGGAGGAGATAAGAAAGGTGATAAAATTTGTATTAACTGAATTATGTATATTTGAGGCAAAGTAAGTAATTTACAGGGTTGCATCAGCTGGTATTCCAAATTTGTAAAATGAACAGACCTGGGAAAGATTATTTTTGGATAACAATAGCAAACAAGATTAAATCATAATAGAAAATAATTATATAATTTATATATGAAGGGGCCCTTATTGGGTAAACTGTGTGTGAAAGATCTTTTAAAAAATTAACTGTACAATGATTGGGTGCATTCAAATGCAAAAATATGCAACGTATTAGCACACTTTATTTTCCATCAAATCTAAAATAGCACTACCTATCTTATTGTTAATATAGAATTATTTCCATCACTATACTCATAAGGAGCCTCTGTTGCAAGAATGGGTAAGTGTGAAGTGGGGGATGTCTATTCCCCCTCCCCTCCCATGCACAGTAGCTCTTGGCATAACCAGAAGTGATATTGTATCACTTCTGGTTCTGGGAATTGTCCTCAGTTCAGCTGATTTTTGCATTGTGGGGAGTGAGGTAGTTCTAGGAAAGGAGACCTGAACTGCTACATTTTTTTTGTGACAGTTTGGTTTTGTTGTTGTTGCTTTTGTTGTTATTGGCCTTTCTGCTGAATTTTTAATAAAAAGTTTCTAAAATTTGAGGGGGCTTCAGAACTATAAAACAGAGTCCCCAGGACTGCTTCTTCACTCCTTCTTTATTTACAGTAGTTTGACACATAATTATATAATTACAGAGGACTACACTTCAGAGACTACACAGCTATTATGGAGTACAAAATGTGGACTTTTTTTTTACCCTGACCAATGCTGTCCTACTGGAATGTGTAAATGGGGGGAAAACAGGAAAGAAATGAAATGTTTTAATTTAGCAATAAGGTTTATAACCCCCCCTATTTCCCAGATGGGGTGACCCCACTGGATTTAACTGGTTTTTACTGGTGCAAGTAAAAGAGCAAGGTCACAAAACTGACTGGAGGGGATCAGCAGTGGTTTCATGGTGGGTAGTAAAATGGTTCATTTTTTTCCTTCTTCTTCTTTTTTTAAATGCTGTGTGCCTTTTTGATTATAGCTTTGTATAGTTGTAAAAATTACCTGGCAAGCAATCTTGTATTATAAGAAAAAGGAAATCCAACTGTGTTCTAGATCTAGGCTCAAGGCAAAATTTAATTAAAGTTCAAATGAACATGTAAGAAGTTGAAAATATGCAGCATAATAAAGTACATAAAGAAAATGGTACTTCTCATTTCCCCCCTCATTAGTCCCTTCCTGGTTTCTCATTATATGACATTCCATCCTCCTATTATAGGTGAAAAGGCTCTCAGCAAATCCCAGTATGCTCCAGATCAATAAATGCTGACACACAACATGCAAAGTGATGCTTAGTTCATGTGCTTATGTCTTGATGCTCTTCTTTGTCTGTGACCATAAAATGAACTGTTAAGAAAGTTAATTCAAAGGGTACACCCATGTGCCTGAAAAAGTATGTGCATCACGGTGTACTGTAGATATGCTTACTACAGCCTTCTAAGGAATTCTTAGATTATAAAGATCTGAATTAGATCTGACTGTCTTGAAGATTTTTGCTGGTTTTTAGTTTTGTAAAGCCCTTGTTGATCTTTGATATGGAGAAATGACCAGTATGGTTGATATTACTTGCTCCTTTTCTTCTAGGAGAGCTAATAAAGCTTCTTGATTTTTAGTGGAATTGAGATAATGAAACTATAGTGGCCAAAGCAATGTTGGTAGAAAAAACAAAATAACCCTAGCCAACACAGGTTAGAACAAATGATGCATTCAAGTCTTTTACTCCAGGTCTCAAGCCAAGTTTCAAGTCTCAAATTGAGTCTCATGTTTGGGAGCCAAATTTTTACAGAAAAAAGAGACAGGACACATTTCTCAAAGGGGAACAGCAAGCATATTAAGCAATGGGCTTGAGGTGGGGCTTGAGGTCTGCTTGACAGCCTGTCCCCTCTGCACATCAGTGGAGTCTTCTAAAGCTTTCCAAACACTTTAGAAGAATCCTTCTGCCTCAGATTCATTGCCTAACACATTTGCTGTTTCCCTCTGAAAAACACACCCCACACTCTGGGGGTTGGTCTTGCCTGCTGCTAAAAGGGAATAATGACAGCAAATTGGTTAAAAATATACAAGTTGTGAATTGAGTTGAGTCAGTGCATCATTTATTGCTGAGTTGAGTCCAAGCTGAGTCACTGAAACAACTTGAGTCCAACTTGTGTCTGTCAACTCAAGTCTACATCACTAGCAAGAACCATTTGGAAGTCTACTGTATGGTAGTAAATGTATGGTAATAAAGGGGGTGGAGATTTTTTAAAATTCTCTGCCATAATTGTTATCTACACAAAGTAATCCAGTTGATTGGATATTTTTGCTATTTTTGGATATTTTGGATTTTTGGATATTTTTGGATATTTTGGATATCAAGATACTGCATTTTAGCAGCTGCAGAGGAATCCAAAAGAGAGAGCCAGTACACTAGGACTTTGTTATTTGAGGCTTCTGCCTCCAATAAAGGTAAAGCATTTTTTTCTAATATTTGAACTAGATTGGCATGCTTTACCCCTACACCACCAAAGGTTTTCCTGATGCAAAACATGAAGGCTTATTCAGAAATTCAGTGTTCTCTACCCACAAAGAAGCCTTTATACATATTCTTCACACAGGAAGGAAACATGCTGGATTCCAAAGAAAGTATCATCTTCGAATTTTAAATGGACATTAAATTTCCTTTACCAGTGACCACATGGTCAAAGGAGGAGGTGCTATCCTGCCTGCAAATTGCTCTCCCTACCATCTAGAACTAAGATCAGAAAAAACAGAACACAGGCCTATGACTAATATCTTCATTTTTTCCCTCCTATGCCTGATGAAGAAACCAGTGTGGCTTCAAATGTTTGCAACATGTAATTGTGTAATTTGGCCCTATAAAAGTATTATCATTTGGATGTTATATGGATGACTTGTATTAGCTGCTAAATGACTTGGAATCAAGATATTTGATTGACAATATTCTTCTATAGAGTTTGCCCAGACTTCCCCAAAAGAGGCCTCATTGTCTGTCCTGCCACTAGCAGAGATATATTTGATGGGAATATATCAGATTACCTTCCCAGTAATTGCTCCCAGTTTCTGTTACTCCATGCCAAGAATGAAGAAATGCTGCACTTTTACCTATTCATTTGAAATATTTGAGTGAGCTTTGAGTAAGTTATTATGAAAGTTGGCCAGAAGCCTAGCTTGGCTGATGTGGATTCGGCATACAATGGAGGCTGCCTTGCTTATGGTTGCTCAGGTGGATTCAAGGTGAAAATTTGAAAATGACTGGTGGGAGAACCTTCCTTTATTTGCACTGGTTGCAGGTCAGGAAGATCAACAAATGTGATTGGCAGCTTAAAGTTCTAGAAAGAACATAATTGGTCAGAGACTCTCACCAGGAGATTCAAAAAGTGTAAACCTTTTCAAAGGAGATAAGGTTTTATGATGGCCATTTACCATGTTCACATGGACTGTTGTATTCACCAGATAAGACACCAGAAAATCAACAGATGTTCACATTAATTGAACTGCCTTCCTGCTGGTACTCTCAGCTGAATCCTGTACTAATTATCTCTTTGTACATATTCTAAATAGGATCTATTCTTTGAATGTTAAATGGTTTCCTGAAAACAATAGGGATTTATAGCCTAGTGTCACCTGGTTTCCCATATTTTGCCTTACCATATGACAAACTGATTGGGTTGGAAAGTGACAGAAGGTCATCATTGCTCACTCCCAATCAATACAACAGTCTCTGTTTACAACAGTAGACCATACAGAAAGATACAGAAAACAACATCACAACAAGGGCACTTTATGACACATTGAAATGCTCAAACTCCTCACCAAATGCATCTGTTCTCTGCGGAAGTAAGTCTAGATATGAGACAGTTATGTAATTGGTGACTCATTGATACATATTTTGTGTCTAATTACCAACATAGCACTTTTGGTCTCATCACTATCTGCTGAGTGTGTGAACTATCTCTATTGAGAAAAAAAAAAGTATAACGGGCTATAGGGAAATTGTTTTTTTCCAAAGGTGTGCAATCTCTGACAACTGTCTCGCATATGTCTCACACATCACTTTAGTCCCATTCAGGCATGTATTAAAGAAGTTAAAGTCAACAAAAGAGGAAGAACACACCCAAACCACTCTCTCTGATATTGCTGCTTTCCTACAGGATTGCCCCTCCACACAGCTCTCAATAGAGAGCCAGCATGGTTAGTGGTTTGCACATTGGACTTTAACTCTGGAGATGAGGATTTGATTACTTGCTTGGCCATGCAAATCCACTGGTGAGTCACATACTCTCAGCCCCAGAACATTTGGAGGCACACTGCAGCAGCAGCTCTCAGTGAGGAAGAGGGATTTAGGGTGAAGCGATCTGATGGATTGAAAACTGGCCACCCTCATCAGTACAAGCTAGCAGAGATTTGAAAATGGCAGTGGATCTACCACACTCCCTCCTCTCTTCCTAGTGTTTTGTGTCTGTCCTGGGATTCTTTTGCATGGCAAAGTATTAATAAAATAAATAAGTAATTAAACACATTTAAGAATCTCTACTTCAAAAATCATATGAGATGCAATGATTCAAGTGGTTAAGATGCTGACTCTGTTGATTGCAAGATTGGTAGTTCAAGGCCCAGGTGCTGCATGATGAGATGAGCTCCTGTCACTAGTCCCAGCTTTTGCCAACCTAGCAGTTCAAAAGCATGCAAATGCAAATAGATAAATAGGTACCACTTCAGTGGGAAGGTAAACAGCGTGCAATCATGCTGGCCACATGATCTCAGAGTAGTCTCTGACAACACTGACTCTTCACCTTAGTAACAGAGATGAACACCGTCCTCTATGGTTGGATACAACTTGACAACCTTGTCGATGGGGAATACTTTTACCTTTTTACGTTAAAAAACACAGATTTCCTAATAGTTTTTCCCCTTTTAAAATATGATATTGCTAGTAGTTCCTGCTAATAGAAGTTTCTGCTTGTGTAATGCAATGTTTTTCAGTAGGAGCAAGTCTCATGATCTCATAGACTGGAAATCTCAATCCAAAAATGCCTAAGATGTCACACTCCTCATAAAAAAGACAATGCAAAGACGGTGTAAGGATTTATAAAGAATGTATTGAAATGAATATTGTTAAATGAATGTATAGAAATATCAATACAAAGGTACTGAGATATCTAAATATAAATGATCAAAGATGTTAAAGCTGGGGTTGTAGCACACAGAGGATCTAAAGCAGGGGTAGGCAACCTTTTTGAGCAGGGGGCCAGTCCCCCGAAGTCGTCCCTTCCGCCAGGCTGAGGGGGGAGGAATGGTGGCACGCACACCCCGCCACATGCGCTGCTGCTTCTGCCTCCGCGCATGCTACGGCCACCATTTTTATTTCCAAAATGGCAGCCGCGATGCGTTTGCGCATGCACAGGAGTACTGCGCATGCGCAAATGCATCACGGACACCATTTTGGAAATAAAAATGGCAGTTGCGGCACACACGGCGATCAAAACGCATGGCAGCAGTGGTGCGCAGTGATGGCAGGGGTCCGCCTACGCCGGTAAGTGCAGGGACCTGGGCGGGAACCGGCCCGCAGGCCGTAGGTTGCCAGTCCCTGATCTAAAGGGTATAATTACATTGAATGTGAAGACAATAAGAGTAAATTGGAAAATAGTTGAGGACAAACTGGAAATTCAGTGGAAGTCAATTGTATATAATGTAAATATATATTGAAAATGATATGAATATTCCATTATGATATGTGTGAAAGAAAAGTATATTTTAATAAAAATTTAAATGTTAAATAAAAAAGACAATGCCAGTGAATAAAGCACAGGTAGGAATCATATTGTCTCACCAGATGTTGAACTGCAATTCTCAGCATTCTATATGTTGTTTGGGACCAGTGGCAGTTGCAGTCAACATCATCCAAAGGGCTGAAAAATTCTGGAGTTAGGGAAGCAGTAGAAAGGTATGTATGGAAATGCTTTGATTAAACACACACATGCACACAAACATGCTTGATTTTAATGGTTTCCTCTTTGTATTTATTTCACCTACTGTTTATACGTTTTTCACAGCTCTTCTCTTGAATTAACCTGTCTACTTTATCCACACATTTTATCTCCCCACCCACTCACCCTTTTACATTTTCCAGTTTCTGTTTAAAAAATCCATTGGAGAAACCAAGATTTGGGAAAACTCTGACAATTGGTTCCACTTTTCCTGCATATAAAGGAACAAATAAATTCAGATAAAAAACAATAGGCTTTGCTTGGAAGAATCATGAAAGAATGCAGAGGCTACCAAGTGTTTCTTCTGGACTAAGGTATTTAAAATGCCTGTGGAGAATTAGCGAGAGTTATCACTGGCACACCATGATAATCTCTATATATGAAAATGGCACTGCATTTGCCATATGCATAAGTTTAATATCTAAGCCTTCTGAGATTTAACATACAGCTAGTCTAGTGACTAGCCTGGCTGAATGATTAACTTGGCTGTTAATTACATGTACACAGCACAGATACACATTCTAGCTAATTACTTGTCTGGTCCACCCTTAATTATTGGCTTGGCTGGTTTCCTGTTTCCTGTTTGCTTCTTTTGACCTTTGGAGCCTGGCCACCTTCTGATAGTTAATGAATGATAAACAAACATCCAGTTGTGCTGTAAACAGAGGTCAATAAAATGGAGGGGACAGAATCACCTCTTTGGGTGTTCTTCCCCCTCAGATAGGCTCTCAGTAGTCTCTGTCTGAGATCATTCCCGTTCAGGGAATCCCAACAAATGCCTGTCAGCTTAACTGTTGCACTGTTAAGTTAGAGTGGTTAAACCATGATTTTTTAGAACCAATTTGTGGGTTTCAATTGATTTAATGTGTATTCATCCTTTTTCTGGGATGTGAGATCCATGATATCTTAAAACATAATTAAAAACAAATACCAATAAAACCATGATTAATTAAAATTAAAATAGTTTCAGATTCCTCAGTAATAATATATATTTTTATCAGTTTGCAAAAACCTGACTGAATAGTAAGGTATTTGCCCACCAGAAGGACAAAAGTAAGGATCCTGACTATCTCAGAAGAGAATTCTAGAGTCTGGGAGTAGCACCTAAAAAGTCTCTCTCTCTTGTGCACTCAAATGTACCTCTCAAGTGGGAGAAGCAATATTTGTAAACAGATATTAGGACATGTTTTCAGTGTTGATTTTAAGGTAATTTGAAACATTTCTGATCTTCATTGATCTGAGTCTCCATTGATGATCTTAGATTTCAGACAGGCTCATATGCATGGGAGGAGGCCATCTTTTTGATTACAATCTGAAACATTTCAGTGGAAACCCTGTTACATGTCACATCATCCCACAAGGCTAGGCTGGTGTATACATGGCAGGACTTTGTCTGTAGCAGCACTCCAACTTGTGGAACACCCTTCCAAAGGAGGTCAGATTGACTCCATCCCTTCTGAATTTCTGACAGTGAGTAAAAAGTGTGCTATTCAATTGAGTGTTGGATCTTAAAATGAGGGGTGTCTGCTCTGGATATTTTAAACTTTGATTTTTTTTAAAAAAGCTGTTTTTAGAACTATTTTTTTCTAAAAGAAGTCCAAAGTATTTAAATTGGTTTTTAGTTATTTATTTAATGTTTTAAAAGTGGTTTTACCTACTGTACTGTACATCACCTAATGGTTCAAGAGACAATAAATAAATGTCATAATAAACAAATAATTGTACAGTACCAGTAGATTTAGGTAAATTCACACAGAACATACATAGACAAAAAGTGACATCTCTTTAAAAACACATACATATATGCAAGTGGTTCATTAGATGTTAAACAAAACATGTGCTTTCACTGAAAAACAATTTTATTTCAATCACTGTCTTACTATTGACACACAAATATTAATAACCCCAAATAATTAATAACCTTGCAAACTTCTTTATGGTCAGAGACATAGCCATGCTAGTCTGGAACACCAATATGTAAAGGGATCTTGTCGCACCTATGAGACTAGTAACTGGGTAAAGGAGATTATAGCAGTAGCTTTAGTAGGACATCTGAGAAAGTAGATTGAAGCTGCACCCACACTGCAGAAATAATCCAGTTTGACAGCACTTTAACAGCCTTAGCTCAATGCTATGGAATTCTGGGAATTGTAGTTTTGTGAGATATTTAGCTTGGGGGCTATACAGATAGTCCCTAAGGGGCAGCATCCTACCACCTCTTTCCTTGCTGGATCAGGGCTGTGGCAACTGCACACCACAGCCCTGATCTGGCACTTTGCCGCTCTAAAAAGAGCTGGCAAATGCCACTCCTTTTTGGAGTGGCAAAAGGCTGTCCTTGCCACAGTGGCGGTGGCTTTTCCATGCTCCTTTGGTGCAGTGTGTCTGAATGCTGCAACAAGGGAGAGCTCCGATGCTGCCTGTCATGCGGTGGGGTGCATGGAGTGACAGCAGAATTGGGGTAGAATTGGGGCAGCTGATATGCAGTTGCCATGCCTTGACTCCATCCCTAGGCCAGCCCTTTTGGCTGCTTTGTATTCCCCCTTGCTCTGTCAGTGAGCACTGATGCCACAACAAACTATAAATCCCAGGATTCCATAGCATGGAACCATGACAGTTAAAGTTGTGTCAAACTGGATGATTTCTGCTTTGTAAGTCTGCATTAGGAGTTTCTGCCAATGTAAAATGTGGTGGTGGCATCTGGAAATAACTTCTATGGGTCTCAAAGTTAACTCTTGCTTTTTCCAGTAAAGAACAAAGTGGAATCTGATCCTGGTTTTGTGAACCCATGAGCCTGAAAATGTCCTGTGCTCAAATGAAGAGCTTGGCCAGATGAAAAGGTATGTCATTCACAGAGAATGCGCCTTGGGAGCTTTGAGTATATGGTTTGGGGTGCCTCATATATATATATATATATATATATATATATTTGGGGGGAGACACCAAATTTTAATTTCTTGCACTTTAGTAAAGCATTAGTCAGGAAGATAGATGTAGTAATGCAGTAAATCATGGAAGTCACTCTCCTAGAGATCTGATGAGACAAGGACATAGAGCAATGGATGCAAACTACAGGAAAAGAGATTTAACATAAACATTAGGATGAACTTCCTGTGATGGCAAGAGCTGTTCAACAGTGGAATACTCTCCTTCAGAGGGTGGTGGAGTCTCCTTCTTTGAATATTTTTAAATAGAGGCTGGATGGCCATCTGTCGGGGGTGCTTTGATTTGTGTTTCTGCATGGCAGGGGGTCAGACTGGATGGCCCTTGAGGTCTATTTCAAATCTATGATTCTGTGATTCAGACCAAAGGCTTGGTTTGGATTGTATTCTGAAACTCAAAGCAAAGCAAAGCAAAGCAGCTTATTTATATACCGCTTCATATCGTGCATGGGATGTCTAAGCGGTTTACAACTGTGAGCTGATTGCCCCCCAACAAGCTGGGTACTCATTTTAGCGACCTCGGAAGGATGCAGGCCTGAGTCGAGCCTCAGCCCTGGCTGGTATTGAACTCGCAACCTTGTGGTCTATGAGTGAGTGGCTGCAGTACAGGCATTTAACCACTGCGCCACCAGGGCTGATGGCGTTCATTTGCCTCAGAAAACCACACTGGCTCCTGAGATTGGAGCAGAGGCATGGAGTAACAAGGATGACATTAATAACAAAGCTGGATATTAAATTTAAACGACGCACTATGTACACTGAAACCAAACTGTGAGTATATCTAGAGTGAGTGGAAACCTCAGCACAGAGCAGCTCCTCACCCAAAATGGAAAACCAATGGCTGATGTTTTTGTCTCCAGCTGAAGAACAGCCACTGACCAGCATCCTGGCAAGCATCATTAGATATAAACTGATACCATCACACATAATTCTTCTTCCCCTAGTCTGCAGTTTCCACCTTGTCAGTCTGTTGTGCTCCAGACCTAATGGCCACAGACAGTGAATAGCTAGATATTTTGGAACTTTTGTCACTTAAATTGCATTACTAATAATCTGACCTTTTCTCATCTCTGTTAAAGTGCCACCTACCCTGATCAAAACTTCTGGAGAACTTGAAAACATGTGTACCTCTGTGACCTGTGTTTTAACAAAGGTATTACCCAAGTCTGATTTTTCTTTCTACACCAGAGCCCCAGGGCTACATATGAGGGGTCATTTAATGTGCTCTGGAAAATACTGCAATTAGTTGTTCAAGAAGAAACCTGAATTACCACCCAAGGAAGATGGTTCTCCATCACTGTAAGGAACTGTATTGCACTAAGGGCTCCATCCTCTTGCAAACACTAGCCAAGACTTCTAACATGGCTAATTTTGTTCTTAACTGCTTTTGAGTTGACCTTGACTCATGTGACCCTGTAAATAAAACATCACCAAGATCCCTCTGCTCAGATCTTGCAGGCTCAAGCCTGTGACCTCCATCATTGAGTCCAGCCACCTGCTATGCTGTCTTCTTCTCTTTCTGCTACCTTCTACCTTTCTTAGCATTATTGTCTTTTCTGGTGAATCATGCCTTCTCATGATCTGTCCAATGTACGATAGCCTCAGTTTCTTCATCTTGGATTCTAGGGAGAATTCGGGCTTGATCTGTTCTAGGACCCATTTGTTTCTCTTTTTAGCTGTCCATGGTATGTATCCTCAGCACTCTTCTCCAGCACCACAGCTCCAATGAGTTG
Source organism: Phrynosoma platyrhinos (assembly GCA_020142125.1). NCBI lineage: Eukaryota > Metazoa > Chordata > Lepidosauria > Squamata > Phrynosomatidae > Phrynosoma > Phrynosoma platyrhinos. The sequence continues at coordinate 169,192,611 of CM034708.1, read as the reverse complement.
ATTTTCTTATCCAATTTCTTTATTAGGCCAACCTAAACATCTAGTCCATTTCTCCTTGCCCCTTTCTCTTTACCCCTTTCCACTTTGAAGGGGGGGGGGGGCTTCCTTGAAATCTTGCAACCTGCCTTCAAGTTGCCTGTGACTTGCAAGTATCCCTATCCTAGGGTTTCTCTTGGAAAGCCTGATCATTCAGAGAATCCCTCTTGACCTCATGTGAAGCTGAGTTGAAGCTTGCTCGAATGCGTCTCTGTGGCCCAGTGGGGATTCCAACCCTGGATTCTCAGAATTTGGGGTCAACACTCAAACCACAACACTGTCACTCCTCTCCCTTGAAACTCCTCTCCTTTCTTCTATTCTCCATCCCATCACTCTGGCTGCCCAGAAACCTCCCCCCCTCCCCCTTTTCTGTTATAGGTATGACAGGTGGAAACATTCCTTCCTAGTGTGCCCAACCTCTCTGATCCAAAACCCAGCCTAAAGAATGAGCTTTAGGCTGCATCCTCACTGCAGAACCAATCCAGTTTGATATCATTTTGACATCAACTGCCACGGCTCCATGCGATGGAATTCTGGGAATGGTAGTTTGTTGGGGCTACCATTCCCAGAATTCCATCGCACGGAGCCGGGACAGTTCAAGTGGTGTCAAACTGGATTAGTTTGGAGGTGTCCCAACCAACTACAGTCATTCCTCCATACCCACAGATTTATTTATTTTTTTTAAATCCATGGCTTGAAAATATTTTAAATATATATAAATTCCAAAAAGCATGCCTTGATTTTGCCATTTTGTATAATGGACACCATTTTACAATGCCACTGTATTTCATGGGAGTTGAGCATCCACGGATTTTGGTATCCACGGGTGTGTGCGCGTGCGCGTCTTGGACCCAAACCCCAGCAGATACCAAGGTCCCCCCCCCCACTCTACCCTTCCCAGAACCCCATCGCACGGAGCCACGGCGCTTCAAGTGCTATCAAACCGGATTGGTGCTGCAGTGCGGATGCAGCCTTGTGCCCTTCCCCAAGAACAACAATGCCTTCTTCCCTCTGCTGCGCCAGGGGCTTAAAATAATAAAAGGTGGCTGAAAACCCAGCAGGTGGGGAATTGAGTGCCAGGACCACGCGCGTGGGGAGGGGGGGGG
>CM034708.1:169176664-169191369 GCA_020142125.1 Phrynosoma platyrhinos | reverse complement strand
GTGTGTGTGTGTGTGTGTGTGTAAAATAAAATACATTGATACACAGCAGTGTACAGATAACGTAGGAGGCTCCACTAGGCATTGTCCTTTCTCCCCATTCTCTTAGCAATGCAGAGGACCTATGGATTAGGAGTTTAACAATGTAGTACATGTCTACTCAGAATTAAATTCCATTCTACTGAGCCAGACAGATTCCTCGTATAATACTGTACTGAACACTGGGACTTATTTGTGAGTAGTTGTGCATAGGATTGCATTGTTTTTATTTCATTAAAGCAAGGAGAGGGATAATGTCTTCCCTTCCCTCCATCTTAAGCTCTTCCTGTACCAAATCCTTCATCATTCTCATAGGTCCCCAGATTTTCATGGGGGACATAGAAGGAAAGGCCCTAAACTTGAATTTATACTCCATTTCATTCACAGAAGGGATATTTAAAGTGAGAAGATGCAAAGAAATTCAGTTTCTGTTCACTTCAGATGATAAATAGTATTTATTTCTTATTGTTGTCTTCAAGGTCATATTCGTGCTGGACACAAAAGATGTTGGAAGGAGTGTTTAGCCTTGCTAAGTACGGGGTGGGTGGGGTGTATTTAGATTGGGTTGTAAGATGTATATGTCAAAGAAGACTAAAAGTCAGTAGACAATTTGAATTTTGCTCCTCCTCTACAGTGCTTAAATTCAAAAGCTGCTGTCACTAGAGCCAGCTATTTCATCAGTTTTTCTGCTATGACTGGACACTAAGATTTCCTTGGGTTTTCCCCTCCCACTTCCCTGTAATGATAAGAAATCTTAACCAGCCAGTATGCTTCTATGTGAAAGGAAGTCAGCTATATTCTGCAAAAATAGCATCAGATTGCACCAGATCTTGACTGTCAGCAGCATTTATGCCTTCTGATGCATACCTATGCAAATCCGTCCATCAGCTTCATTGTGTCAATAGTCTGAATGAAAAAGGAAACCTGGTTACTGATTATTAAGTGTGACCCTTCAAAATCCAGTCAGTTTTCTGTTGCCTTGTAATTATCTGCAGTTCACATAATAGTGGTTAGGCAATGTAATTATCTGGAATGCCTGGAACAATTTTTGTACACACCCAGATTCTTTTGAGTCAATTTGGGTTGAACAGTTAGGGAATAATTCTAAATGATTTTATCTTAGGTGGCAAAATTGCAGATGCATCAGCAAGTTCACAAACCATTGAGCTGCTCAGGCAATTCCATGTTTCTTTTTGCAGAATATATCAGATCTCTTTCACACAGAGGCAACACCTTTTGTGCCAGATTTCCCCTTTGTCCTCATCCCCTAAAAGTAGAAAATACTAGAAAGGTTAATATTTCATGATACAAATCAACACTATCAGTAGTGATTGGAATAGGGAAATTCTACAAGACAATCTTAGCCTATAATGTTAATTTTCTTAGAATATGTTCACTGAATCATGCATAAAATAAATAGAGGAAGGCCTGTGAAGTTAATAGAACCCATGGGGGTCTGCCTCAGGATCAGAACACAATAAACTCTGTTATATCAAATATACAGAACTGCTGCTTCTGCATAGCCAGTATCTCCTGAGCTGATTCTCTATCCATACTCCTCTCCTTTTCAAATTCATCGGTTATCATATACTCTCAGGTTTCAAGTACGTTTGCCAGAGGTAAGCCTCTAACAAAATGGTTTTCAGCCTTTAGTTTTCCAGATATTTTGGACTTCAATTCCCAGAGGTCCCAGCCAATGTGGTGAATGTTCAGGAATCCTAGGAGTTGTGTTTCAAACATCTGGAGGACCAAAGGTTGAGAAACACTGCTCTAGATTCTAGAATGTAGGCATGGAAGTGCTTTACACTCTGCATGGATTTTGGCTACCAAGCTGCTCTCTTCCTGGTTACAAAGAAACTGATATGTTTTGGGATGCTCCAGATGTATAAGCCTTTAAGTCCCATCATCCTTGGCCATTGGTTACACTGACTGGAAGTGACATTAGTTGTTGGCAAGGACACCTGGAGTGGAGTTGCCAGGGCATCTGTCAGTGCTGTTTATACAGCTGTAGGAACACAGCTGAATATTTCTCTGCTGCCCCACGCTGCTCTCAGTTGGCCAGTAAGTGTCCTTTAGCCCACTGGTGTATTCACCAAATGTGGTGTTTTTCCAACCTTTACCCTAACAACTGTGGGGTTTACACTTGGGCAATCCTGGCAATGCCACCAACTATGAAGATTCCTCTCAGGCACACCCACCACTGCGGCCAATTGAGAGTTTTATCTTTTTGCAGAATTGCAGAATCATAGAGTTGGAAGAGACCCCAAGGGCCATATAGTCCAACCCCTTCTTTCCATCTGGGAATACACAATCCAGGCCTGTTTAAAAACCTCTAAAAAAGGAGATTCCACCACACTCTGAGATAGCATATTCCACTGTTGAACAGCTCTTAATATTGAGATGTTTAACCCGCCAATTGGAAAAGCTACCACAGTCAGTACTCACTGCAGTTACCAAGAGTGAGGGCTCCTCCCTGATCTCCACCTCTGTGACACCAACTTTGGGGACTGTCTAACTTCGCTCATGGTACTTGTGAGGATTTATACAACTTCTGTCTTCATTGGATACTGTCCTATGCTGCAGTCAGTGAGTGACCCAGGAGTCAGCAAAGGATAAGGCAAGAGCTGTCTGGTAGTTAATCCAGTCCAGGTCAGTCAGAGGTTATCCAGCAAGATGAAAAGAGAAGCAAGATCACTTAGAGTGCTATAATTGTATGTCCCTGCATAACAGGAGATGGTCCTTATAATTCTTTCCAGCTTTTAAGATTCTATTATATCCTCTGACCCTGTTCCAGAAGCAGTTTTTGTAACTACTTTTACTATTACTACAGCTCTTACTATTATTTTACAGTATATGAATGACCTACCAACCTACTTACCTATATGACAGCCCTTAAGAAGAAGGCTAAATCTTACAAGCCTACTTTTTGCTTTCAGCAATGTTCCACTATAGAAGAATATTTTATTTTTTACTTTCCTTTGTTTATTTGATTTAAATGGTATGACACACTAGGGGAAATGGCTTCTATATAGAGTTCCTCTATATAGAGTTCCTCTATATAGCAAAAATCCAGCTCTTTTTTCATCTTCATTTGTGCTGTCTTGCATTGGCTGTGGATGTAGATGTGGCTCTGACCTTGTCAGTAACAGATGTGAACAAGTCACATACTGTCACAGTTCTTCCCAACTGTGAAGCAGCTTGGGCAGAAGTTTTTAGGACAGGTATAGGGAATGGAGAAGGGAAAATCTGATACTAATTTCTCAGGCACAGGTATTCGAGGAAGAAGTAAATAAAGACCAGATACATCATTGTTTCATTCTTAGTGTCCAGTTGTTCTTCAACAAATGAGTGTTGAAAGGATGAATCCTCTTCTGTCTCCAAAATAGAAAAATGGATATTGAATGAGCATAATTGCTCTTTCATTCCTGACAAATACTTTGATGAGTTCACATTCTGTAAAAAGCTTAATCTCCTTCCTAGCTGATTAGAGTCTTATCCCCTAGTCCCAGATGACACATGATGCTGCCATACTGCAGCATTAATGCAGTTTGACACCATTTTAACTGTCACTGCACCAATCCTTTGGAATCCTGGGATTTGTAGTTTGTTGTGGCATCAGAGCTCTCTGACAGAAAAGGCTAAATCTCTCTCAAAACTATAAATCCCAGAATTACAGAGCATTGAGCCACAGCAGTTCAAGCGGCGTCAAATTGCATTCTGCAGTGTAGATGCAGCCAGGGTTAAACTTGGGCTTGAGGTTAGAGAGCAAATCAGCAGCATTTTATAGTCATTTTGAGCTGTTTGGAATTTTTTAAAGGGCAAATTGCATACTTTTATTTAATTTTTTGAGTTCTGGGCATTGTGGGGGTTCAGGGGGTTTCAAGTCTTTGGAACCTTAAGGTTTCCATGCAGCTTATGGGCTATACATTGTCCAGTCCTACCTTGGAGGGAAGGGACTGATGGGTAGATCTAGTGTGTTCCAATGTCATCATTTGAGCTACAAATGTAATGACTAGGAAGGAACAACCTACCCCCCGCCCCCACGCATTGCCTCTGGATGCTTGGGTTTGAATCTGTATTAAGCTAAGCAAACCAGAGCTAAGGAAAGTTGATTTTTGTGGGATTGCATCTCTCAGATTACCACAATTAGCATGACCAGTGGTCATAAATTCTAGTATTTGAGTGACTGTAGAAGTTGTAGTCCAAAAAAATTTCCAAACTGTAGTGGAAAGCACATCACTTAAACCTTCAATGAGACAAGTTCTTTTATATAAGCAAACACTGGGCTTTCTAGAGCAGAAGATGGAAGAATTCAAAGATATAGCAGTGTTAGTCTGGATCAGCATGCAGAGGGATATTGTAGGACCTTTGGGACTAAGTGGGAGAAAGAAGATTGCAGCATAAGTTTTTGTAGTCTACAAAAACTTATGCTGCAACCTTCTGTCTCTCACTCTCAACGGTACTGCAGTATCCTTTAGCAGCACAGAGGATGAAGTATTTTATAAAACGTGGGTGTGCATGTGTATGCGTACATGTGCACATGTACTTTGGAAAGTTTTGTTTCTTTGATTAAAAAGTTTCCACATGTTTAATTTTCTATTATGTGTTATTGCAGGAATGTTTTAAATTAATAAAAGCCACTAATAAGTGAGAGCTCTTGCAGTTAACTCCCTGGAGGTCTCTCATATGACTAATTTTCTGGTTTATTTCTGGTTTATTTATGTAGAGTACTTAGTCTTCACCTATTTCATTTTCCATTTTAATCTCCTTTAAAGTAGAAGAGTATCTGATTTGGTTATTAAACTTGGTTATTAAAGTTTATGAAAGCTACATATGTGTAAGATAATTAAGATGGCTCTTAAAAGAAATGTGTGTGCTACACTGGTAATGACAATCTATTAACAATTTAATCATTTTCCATTATAATACAGTTGGTCTTTTCTCCCACTCAGAATGTTACATACTTGATTAGATTTTGTAACATTGTGACAAACTAGGACTATAAATAGGGAACAAAGGAAACTTTCTGATGAAGCATGTGTCTGCTGCCCTATAAGCAGAAAATCAAATAATTCAAGTACTAAGTTCACTTCCAATTCAGATTCATCAGTATACCTGTATACCTTAATCTTTACTCAGATGCTAGTTTTCAGATGCAAGGGCTTGGTAACTAGTGAAATCGCTGTCAATTTGGATATGTTTCTTGAAGGCTATTCAAGTGTTTCTTGAACACATGTATTATGTTTGCAAAAAACATCTATGGCCTGATTTTTGCATATAATTTTTTCATGTATACAAATACATTGCTTCATAGCATTAGATAGTAACAAGATTTATTAATTGGTAAAATAGATGAGGCTTTCAACTACAGCATATCATTTTTCACTATGATCTCTCCTCCCCACTTTTTTGGTTTTCTCCTTAAAACACAGAATTCTGTGGTTACTTCTTTACTCATTTCTTTTCATTTAACTGTTTGGGGTTGTTGTTTTCTACCTCTTCTCAATTTTTTGTGTTTCCCACAAAATTTGTGAGACTCCTTCCCTTCCTGTCTGCTTGTCTGTTTCTTATGTATCTGTCTCTTTTTCAGTGATCACATTTTGACTATACAGACATAATAAATAAATATGGGTTTTTAAAGTCCAAGGCTGCATCTTCACAGCAGAAATAATCCAGTCAGATCTCCACTTTAACTGCCATGGCTCAATGCTGTGGAATTCTGGGATTTGTAGTTTGTTTTGGCACCAAAGTTCTCTGATAGTAAAGACTAAATGTGTCAGAAAACTACACTTCCCAAAATTCCATAGAACTGAGCCATGGCAGTTAAAATGGTGTCAAACTAGATTATTTCTGCAGTGTAGATACAGCCCTAATGATGTGCTTAATCATTACCAGTTTATAAAATGATTAGTAAATAACACAACAAAAATAATTAATACTACGAGGAATGCATTTCTAGAACTAGAATAAATGAAAATAGATAAGTGCTAGTTAAACTGAGTAGTTTTGACATTCTAATTAATTTTTTCCAAATGACTATCTGTCCAGATGACTGTCTGCCTTACACATCCATAAAAGGTATCTCTCTCTTTCTCTCTTTCTATTTGGTAAACTCATAGTTACATTGAACCAAAACTGCACACAGTTCAAGCATGCTAAATCATAACCAAATATATTTAGGCTTTGAGCAAACGTTTTCATAAAACCCATCCTAAATGGATTGAAGATTTCAACCCAAAATACTTAAAAGCACAACTTTGGTGTAAATTGCACTCCGCTGTCTTTTTCCCATTAAAAAAAAATCAATTTTACTTCAAAGTAAATCAGTGTAGGAGTTGGAGTAGTAACATATATAACAAAAGTACTGTTTGATCTGGAGCAGTTGGCATATTTCAGTAGTGAAAGTTCAGATTACATGCAGTTTGAATCTTCATCTGTTTGTAACAGGTTGGGGGACAATTTGTTTTGAAGTGTAGCTCTGGAGACAGTATGATCCAAGTGTACTGAATTTCCATAGCAGATTGTAAATAGTATAATAAGTGGAAATCTTAATGCAGTGAAAAAAAGGTCTATACCATTCTGTGCTTCAGATAAATAAAATTGTAGACTAGCCCAAATCCAGAATGACTTTAGATTTGCAGCCTATGAATATTATTGATAACCATTAAGAAAAATGGAATGTTTGCAATTCCATAAATGAATAATAATGAGTTGCCTCTCTAGTAGAGAAAAGGATTGCTACTAACCCCATTCACCTTAGCCAAAAACAATGTTTGGTTACATTACCTGGCATAGCATTGCCTTTTTAATACTAGTTATGCTCACTGGACTCCACTATTGCAAGGAATGTATCTGGCAGGGGAATCCTATTCAGTTACATTGGAACCCTGTGTTCCATCACCCCAATGAATGCTCAAGATTTAATTCTCAGTGGAACCATAGAATCACAGAATTGGAAGAGACCAGAAGGGCCATCCAGTTAAATGTCCTGCCATGCAGAAATACACAATTAAAGGACTCCAGACAGATGACCAATGGATAGGTCCCAGTAATAGTTTCTTTTTGTCATTCCTCAACCTCAACATTACAATAGAAAATCATAGAATCATAGAACTGGAAGGAACCACAAGGACCATTTAGTCTAAACCCCTGTCATGCAGGAGTAACAGCTAAAAAACTTTTGAGAGTAACAGCTAAAGAACTTTTGAGAGATGGCCATCCAACCTGTTTAAAGAAGTCCAAAGAAGCAGATTGCTGCACGCTTTGAATCAGTCTGTTCTTCTGTCCAACATTTCTTATAGTGAAAAGTGTTTATGTGGAACCTATTTTCTTTTAATTTGAATCCATTAGTTTGTGTTCTGGTTTCTGTAGCAGCAGACAACAAGCTTGCTCCACCTCTATAACAATATATATTTAAAGATGGCTATTATGCTCTCAACATTATTTTGTCCAAGCTAGGCATTTCCAGTTCCCTAAGCTCTTTCTGAGAGGGATTGGTTTCCAGACTTTAAAACATCTTGGTTTCCCTTCTTTTGATATGTTCCAGCCTGTCAATGTCCTTTTTGAACTGTGGTGGATCCTGTGATGGAAATAGGATTCAGAGTAACATTGTAGCCAGTCTGTACCCACTACCAGGACAATATAACTCCCACTCAAGAAGCAGTGATCGTATATACCAATATTTCTGGAATCAGCTTCTTCTTCTATGACTAGAGCACAAATGAAGCCTTTTAGATATAATACTGTGTAAAACTGTAATGCATCATGCAACCTTGCTCCTCAAGATATGAAAAGCAGGTGATTAAGACTTTATCTCAGATTCCATGAAGGTGCTTTAGTTCAAGAAGCCAACACTAAAAATGTACCATCAAACACAAACATGCTTGAGCTGCAAGGACAAAACATAACAAACAGGTAATGTATGGAGGAAAGAAAGGAAGAACATGACCCAGATTCTATTGTTAATACCTACTGGAGTAGATCTGCTACAGCAATGGAACTTACATATGTGTCATTGTTGTTACTGTCATCATTACCAATTACATTTTGACTTTTTCCCAGTATGGAATTCAAGTAAAGGAAAGGGAAAGGTATTCCCCATTGACAAGGTTGTCAGGTTGTGTCCAACTATAGGGGGCGGTGCTCATCTCCATTACTAAGCTGAACAGCCAGCGTTGTCAGAGACTACTCTGAGATCATGTGGCCAGCATGATTGCACAGAAGGCTGTTTACTTCCCACTGAAGTGGTACCTATTTATCTACTTGCATTTGCATGCTTTCAAACTGCTAAGTTGGCAGAAGCTGGGACTAGTGACAGGAGTTCACCCCATCATGCAGCACGCAGGCCTTGAACTGCCAACCTGCCAGGCTTGCAATCAACAGAGTCAGCGTCTTAACCACTTGAGCCATTGTATCCCTAAAGAACAAGTAGACCTAAAGAATTTGATTTCTGCCAGACATCAAAAACTAACTTAGAGAAAATCTGTTTCTGTTAGTTAGGACTCGTGTCCTATTCTGGTGTAAATGAAGCAGACAGCAGGCAAATCAGAGTGGCTGGCTTAGGGGGAAGCAGCTTAAAGCTCAGTATCCCCTAGTTCTTTGACTTCCATTAGCTTTTTCAGATATTCCATATACCAGCTGTAGTTCTGCAAAATATGTAGCACCCTGCATGTTCTCAGTCACCCCTCAGTTCTTCAGGCAATTGAGATCCTCATAGGAGACTTGGGTTAGAGCTTCAAGTAAGCAGAAATCAAGGGCTTCCACCATTTCATTTTAGTAGGGTTCCTTTGTCTTTTGAAAATGTGTGACATTTGTGAAACAGGAGCAGCTTTGTCTAGCACAGAGAACTGCGATGGGGCCATCTGCACTTATGTCTGTTGTTTGGTTCCCTCACACTGGGCCCTGCGAAATAAGATACGAAGTTGCCATCAAAATTCACTCCAAAATTAATAAAAATGAATGTCAGATTGATTGTTTTCCTGGAGGTTGACAGATAGGAGACTCCTACACCATGCTGCCCACCTTAGTTGTCCCAGCAGTGGAGCATAATAAAATAAACAAAAAGTGAACATCTCAGAGTGCTGTTTGATTGGTGACTCTTCTTCCATGTGTAAGTACTGAACTTCCTTTCCTCTAGAGGAGGTGAGTTGCCCTCAAAGCCAGAACAATGAAGTATTACAGTCTTGAGCATGCCTTCGTCAACAGATAATTTGGTACCAAGGATAGAAACGACATGAAAAGAATAGGGATAGTTTCCTAAATGACAATAAGAGTAGTTCAACATATTTCAGGAAAGTTTATATTTAAAACTGACAATATGCATATGTTAACTGAAACAACCTGGTCAGATCAGGTCAGGCTAGGTCTTGCATAAATAATAATAATAATAATTTATTACCCACTTCTCCCCAAGGCTCAAGGTGGGATACAGCATAGATTAAGACACATAAAACTATTTGAACATATTAGGGGGCTCTACAGATGGCCCCTAAGGGGCGGCTCTGTGCCGCCTTAGAAGCACCAGATCGGGGCCATGGCAACCACATGCTGCGGCCCCAATCCAGCTTTTTGCTGCTCCAAAAAGAGATGGTAAATGCTGCTTCTTTTTGGAGTGGCAAAAAGTCGTCCTTACCGCTGCTGCAGTTCTTCTGTGTTCTTTGGCACAACGTGTCTACACACTGTGCCAAGGGAGCATCCTGAAGCCATGCGCTGTGTGATGGGCCGCACAGTGTGATGGCAGCATCAGGGTGGCCGGCATGCGGTCATCCCTGACCTAACTCAACCCCCAGGCCAGTTCTTTTGGCTGGTTTGTACAGGCCCTAAGTTAAAACACATACACCTAAGACACATTAAAACAATCCAATACAAAATGAAAATATAACAGTTTAAAATTCATAGTAGAAAATCAACTGGATAGGCCTGCTGGAAGAGATAGGTCTTTAATACTGTTTTTCCCCTAACTCAGACAGCATGTTTAGCTGCCAAATCTCTACCAGCAGGTCATCCCAAAGTTGAGGGGCAGCCAATGAAAAGATCTTCTGGATGACAGTTACCAATCTAATCTTGGCTGGTTGAAGTAAATGTCCCCCAGAGGACCTAGTGAACCTTTAAGAGTCTGCTTGCAGTCTTCCAAAACACATTCTTTCCTTTCACCAGCTTCCACTTTTCCTATGATTTCCATTTTGGTGGTCACACTTTAAGATCTGTGGCTTTTTTTTAAAAGCATGCTAGCAGTATCTGTTATCTCTTTTTCTTTCTGTTGATCTTCATGTAAGGGATTCTATAGATTGCTGAAGTTTACCTTGCCTGTTATATGGTGATACTCGTAACAGCAGATTCCCACTCTTTCCCAGCTTAGGGATGCATTGTTTTACTGTAGACACACTGCTGCAACTTGACATAAAGTCTGTTTCTGCAGCCCTTCTTCACCATCTTTCCAGTGCTGAGTCTGCTAAAAATAAAATCTAACCAGACACAGAACAAGAAGGAAAAGGGAAGGGGTTGGGTAGGCATAAAACCTTTTCATAAAAGAAAACTTCATTGTCAGAGGCTTCATTAACTGAAGTATACCTGTATGTTGTAATTGTTGTTTTTCTGCAGGCTCATAGCATATTTCAAAATATTCCTTTAGAAAGCCTCTGGGTTCTCTCTTGATGAGATATATAAAGAAGGCATTTTTGAAGTCCCTCATTGTGGAGGGGACTTTTGTATCAATTAGGTTGGATGAAATCATGGGGTCATTTAGCCACCATTGTGGTCTTTTCCCTGCATGGCAGGACAGTTGTCTATGCAAAATATCACAGTCTGTGAGTACTGTTAGAGTTGCCAGGAATTCTGCTGTATAACAGCATTGCCCCATCAGCCTTTGTTTCTGCATCTGCTGTGTTGTTGGCTCTGCAACGAGGATTGCATAGAAACATAAATATGGTACACTGGCATTAACTGTGGAATAGCAGCCACTGGCATAACAGGACATAAGAGTAGCCTATTTATGTATGAAAGGCATTTGTGAGGTTGCTTTATATGCTGACACTTTAATTAATGAATATAGGACCACCCATGGAGTTTAGAATTATGCTATTTTAATTTCTGGATAAGAGTTGAGTAGGGCCCAAAAATTGCCTCATGAAAGGACTGAATAAAATTAGTCAAGAAAAAATATGTATTATGGTATAGAGCAGCCCTGTAAGTACAGTGATCATGAATTGAACAAACTTCAAAAGGTAGAATAATTTGTTAATAACTCATGGTCACAAGCCACCATAGATTAGGCATGCTTAAGATCCATTGTTTTTAATATAGCAGATTATTGCAGTGCTAATAAAACCAGCTTACCTTAGCCGGCTTAAAATTTAAAACAGGCGGCATCTTGATGTTATCAGAAGGATTTAGCTACTGAAATCACCACCAGGGTCCATCCCCACTTGCAGGGCCGCTCCAGCAGACATCCTTAAGCCAGAAAACCCAGCTTTGAAAAAAGCCACGCTGAGTGGGCCTGGGAGTGGGGCTGGACCCGTGTTGGACCCAGGTGGTGATTTCGGGGGCTAAATCCTTCTGATAACATCAGGATACTGCCCACTTTAAATTTTAAGCCGGCTCAGGTAAGTTGGTTTTATTAGCACTACAATAATCTCCAAAGACACTTAACTGGCTCCGAGGAGAACTCAAAGTAGGAAGGGAGTTATAATGCATTGCTTGAACCAAGTTGATGAGGCTTGAGCCCACCAAAATAGACAGCTTTACTCTCCATCCCTGAATACTTTGCTGTAATACAGAGGTGGGTAAGTTTGACCCAAGGTCAATATGTGGTTCTCAAGGCTGTTTATGCATCCTGGGCCCTGAAAAAGTTACCTCCAATTCTTAAAAAAAAATGACCACAAAAACAGCCTATCACACATCTAGGAAACTTCTGGGGCATAGTTGGTCAACGTTGGCCACCCCGTATGTGGTGTCTGGGAGTTTTAAACAATGGGGTAAGTATGGCACTCTTAAATCTCAAAGTACACTCCCCCAGCCCCTGAAAATTGCTCACTCTTTCTCTGACATGTGACTACATGTAAAACTTAGCCCAATTGTTTTAGTGGCCTCCTTTTCCATGGCAAATTGTCAGATATCTGTAAATGGCAGGCAGCAAATTCATATTGACTGTTTACAAAACAACCTTTATTACTTTATACGTGTGTTGTGGTGTTGGCTGTAATATGAAGGGATTCCATAAGAGAATGTTTGTACAACACTGAACCAATGGAAAAGATAGTGTTTTGTCAACACTTAAAAAAAAAACAACCAAAAGAGTTGGACAAATTAACCTTTAACATTTTAAATTGCTCCTAGTTCGAGGCCCGTTAATTCTTTTCTGGCAACAGTAGGTAACTGCTTTCTTCTTAAAGTGTAGGCAAGTGGGATTACCATACCTTTGATTTGACTTGCCTCTGTGAAAAGACGTATAGTGGGTCCTTGGTGTCCACTGTGGTTTGGTTCCAGGATCCCTGTGAATACCAAAATCTGTGGATGCTCAAGTCCTATTAAATACAATGACACAATAAAACAGTATCCCTTATATAAAAAGGTTTGCTTTTAGGAATTTATACGTTTTTTTTAATATTTTCAAGCCGTGGATGCTTGAATCAGTGGATAAAGAATCTGTGGACATGGAGGGTTGACTGTATGTCTAATATTCATTAATAATTACTTTCTTGCTGTTTCACTGCAATGTGCTAAATTCTGAACTGTTTGTATTTATATATTTTTTGCCTATTAAAATATGTGTAATAAATATTTCTTATCCCATGTAGAGATATACTTATTTTACATTATTTGAATTTCCACGTGCCTATCCAGGTCCTGGGACTTTCATGTCCTAAACTTTTACCCCAGATGCCTAAGGATTGGGTTGCCTAAGATTTGAAAGGAAATGTACTTTGTATATGTTGAGAAGCAATTTCCTTTATTATGTCAGATCTTACTTTTTGTGGACACAAACTCTCTTTTGTGAGTGTAAATCTTGGAATTTTCTCCTTCCCTTCTTGTTCACTGTTTCAGACTGCAATCTCCTTGATGGCCACCCTTCCAAAAACTACCCAGGCCTGACCCTGCCTGATTTCCAAGATCAAACAGGGTTGACTACCTTGCTTAGTGGCATCACTATGGTTGGCATCACCTGGTATGGGAAATCATGGTGTCATCCCCCCATTGACATCTTCCCATACCACACCATACAGAATCCTTTGTAATTCTTTTTTTGTACAAATGTTGTTCATAAATTCCCATATATCATTAAATGTAATGGTAATAGTTGTAACATAAAACAACTAGTAAAATTAAAATTATACCTTTAAATTACAGTATCATACTCATAGCCTAAATGCTGCACTGCTGTGGGAAGTATCACCCAGGGGAAAAAAAGCCTCCAAGCACATTAGTTCATTTGATTTCTGAGCAGATGAATTTTCTTCCAGTTTCCTTTTCAGTCCTGATTGGATGACCAGAATGAAAATACAGTTGATGGGGGATTGGTTACACACGCACACACACACACACACACACATACACACACATATCAAAAATCAGGGACTGCAAGTCCCATTTTCATCAATGGATGCTACAGGTGTGTGGCTGTGTTGATGTGGCTGCGTGTATGTGCCACTATTGGGATGGGGCCATCTTTGGATGCTCCAACATTCAGATGGCTAGCCAGCTGATACTGAGGGCTAACTGTAAAAGAGACCCAATCCATTTTGCTTGACTCCATCTTGTAGGTCATTATAATAATTAATGCAGAAGCAGAGTTTGGATCAAAATGTTTAGAGTTTTATCTTTTTTTTCCAATAGTCAGTGGAGATCTGATACTGAATATTTTCTTTATAACAAGAGTCATGTCCTTCTTGTAAGAAACATTCTGATAATGGGCAACTGACTATACTCAGCTATGATAAAATTGAGTAAAAATAATAGAATACTGGTCAAGCAGTAAAATATTTCTTAACTGGGAAAACTAGTTTGTATCATTTTGGCTCTGAAAACAATGGAGAACTCAGTTGATACATTTGATATAAAATTCAAAATTTAAGGGAAAATCATTTCTAAAATGCAGAATAAGAAAGAGATGCCATAACTTCAGAATGTTTCTTTACAAGAAGGACATGACTCTTGTTCAATAAATCTGCAGTGCTAGCCTGTTGTTGGAAACCTGACTACTCATAGCCATTATCTTGTCTAATACTCTAACACAAGGCAGACTTGCCTTAGGGATTTCAAAGAGCCAGACTGACTTATCAGTAACCTCAAGATCAACTCACATGGCATGATTGACATGGTTAGCATAGGAGCTGAGCTGAGTGAATACAGGCAGTTTGTTCTCCCACTTTTTAAGTCAACCCATATTCACTGGATTGTCACAAAGCTACCAGAAATGTGTTAAACTGGACTTTGTTGCTATCAGCATTGATGGTGTGAAGCAATACACACTGTTCACCCAACTCAGATCTTGAATCTGCTTAGCCTACCTGTACACAGAGCTAATTTGATTTGAGAGCAGGGGGAAGTTGCCTTGAAATCTTACCTCTTCTCATAAAGGTTGATAAAAATACTGTCAATCTATGGCTTCATTCACACTACAAAATAACCCAGTGTGGAACCCAGGTTATTTTGGTGATTGAATATCTCTGTGG
>CM034708.1:169141518-169171577 GCA_020142125.1 Phrynosoma platyrhinos | reverse complement strand
GGCAGTTAAAGTGGTATCAAACTGGATTATTTCTGCAGTGTGGATGTGGCCTCAGAAGAAGATCAGAGTTTAGATACTCAGTTAAGTAATTGCTTCACTTTAAGATCTTGAATACTCCCATTAAATGTTGCATCTTCCTTTGTCAAGAGCTGGGTGAACATTATGTGAACAGAAAACCAAGTGTTGTAAATGTCTGTGTTTGTGGTTTATTTCACAATCTTTCAAAATGATATGGGTGTTAATAAAACATGGATTTTGTCTTTGTGAGAAAATAAAAACTTTGTGAGGAAAGAAAGAAAAAAATACAAAAAAATTAAAACCAGAAGAGGCAGGTTAGTTGCTCATATGCAAAGTAGAAAGGGGAATCGCTACTATACCTTCACTTGATTTAACATCTGTAATTCCCACGACGACTTTAAGGATAATGTCTGCTTCACAGACCTAGAGCAGTAGCTCTTACAGAAGATCAGAATCACAAGGAGCTGATATCTTACTCTACCCTTGCCTGCGGAGAGGTAGCTGGTCCCTCAACCTTTTTTGGTCATTTGTTACTGCAACAAGGAAAGTCCTGATCATAGGAGGATACTGAACTGTCTGCATTGACATCAGGGAATACAACAGTATTGCAGAACCCCTTCCTACATAATTTTACTTAAATCCTTACTCATTTTATCTTTTGTATTCTTTTCTGGGCTTAGCCCATCACCCCAATGAATTCTAAATCACAGCTAACTAACCCCTAAAGTGAGCTCATGTTTACCAAAGCACAATAGGCTTTGCTATTAAGAAGGGTTGTCACAGCCATTCATCTGCTTTTGTTCCAGTCTTTGCAATTCTCTTTAACAATCATGTTGAAACTGATACTGTAATGGGTACACCTACCAATTGTCATATTCTAATGGTAACCCAACAACCTCTTTGTTTCAACAGGTGCCTACCTTGTGCCATATTTAATTCTCCTGCTGGTCATAGGGATCCCGCTTTTTTTCCTGGAGCTTTCAGTGGGCCAGAGAATCCGTCATGGAAGTATTGGAGTATGGAATTATATCAGTCCCAAGCTTGGTGGAATTGGATTTGCAAGCTGTATAGTAAGTCACTGTATTTCCTGCAAACTTTGATGTTTAATAGGATTATCTAATTTTCTTTTATTTGAAAATGCTAATCTGTGGTAAGATTAGTTTTATAATTTTGTATATCCACTGGGATTTGGTTCCAGTAGCCCCCTGGATACCAAAATCTGTGGATGCTCAAGTCCCATTAACTACAAAGGCATAGTAAAATGCATAAAATGGTAAAATTAAAGTTTGCTTTTTTGGAACTGATGCATTTTAAAGATATTTTTAAACTGTGGATGCTTGAATCCAGGGATAATCAATCCATAGGTACGAAGGGCTGACTGTATCTAGTACACATGTACTAAAATGAAGTGGTGTGGCCCATGTAAATACCCCTCAAACTTGGAAAGCAATCCATAGGTGCATGCCCAATGTTTAGATAACAGATAGAGGGAAAAAGACTACAGCCTGAACATGTGTAAAGAATAAATGCAAAGAAAGTGTTTAGGAAATGTTTCCAACTTTTTAAAAGTACATTACCAGATAATCCTGTCCTTCTTTGGATTTTAAACTTATTTTAGCTGTTGTAGGCTAAAAAATAGTTTGTACTAAAGTGTAGAGTTTGAGAAAGGTTTTATTTTACTACTTTATGGTTACTGATTATGCTGGCTCGAGGATACTAGACATCATACTATAAAAAGGTAATTTTTTCACTTTCTGGGTCCATCTTGTTTTTAGAAAGTAATGCAGATATATTTACCTTTGCCTTTGCTGTTAAATATTTGCCTAAATATTTGCTTTAATAATGAATATCTATATGCTTATTAATAAAATAATTTTTAAAAATGTTTTTCTTGTCTTGCAGGTGTGCTTTTTTGTGGCCCTCTATTACAATGTCATAATTGGATGGAGTTTGTTTTACTTTTCTCAGTCCTTTCAGCACCCCCTGCCATGGGACCAATGTCCTTTGGTGAAAAATTCTTCTCATGCCTGTAGGTTATGGCTATATTAAATAATTGCTTTTCCTCTTCTCTGTTTCAAATTATATTTTTAATATTTTTAAAATAAACTTTACACTGTTAACAACAAAAACAAAAGGAGATATAATTTAGTATAAATAATTTGATCTTAAACCATTGCTGTTTTCTGGTGATTTCCTGGAGTTCTGGTGAAGGTTTCAGCTATCATAAATTACTTTTAGTGTAACTGTGTTAACCCAAAAATTTTAGGCTGAAATCCTATATATAGTTCCTTGAGAATAAGCCACAGTGAGTTCAGCAGGACTAACTTCTGAATAAATATGTGCTGGATTGTACTGTTAATACTACTAAATCTAGTTGCTGTCTATTGTTAACTTTACACTATTTTCCATTATGAAAACAGGCAATCTGGTATATAAAAAAAACCAAACAGAAAGAAAAAAGTCAGTAATGTGTCTGTATTTTGAATTTTTGTTAACTATTTTTAAGCTATATTTTTCTTTCTAGGTATATAAGTTCTTCTTTTGTTGTTGCATGGAACAACAAAAACAAATTTAAAAATATTCCTTCTACTGGGTGAGATTACTAACACACATATTTTCTTTTAATTGTTCACATTTCAGGAGGTTGTATGAAAATTTTGCAAATACTTTTTTGTGCACAAAACATTGCATTTTGTGTAAAATGCAATTTTTTACTGCAAATACATTTTTGTGTTTTGTTCACACATAAAAAAGTGTAAAGTGGGGAGAAATCTCAAGGAACTTTTTTTTTGTTTTTAGAAAGAAGTGAAAAATCTTGAGAAGCTAGCCATTTTTTCTAGGACAATACTACCTGCAGACATTTTGTATATTATTATTCCAGTCACTTTCTCCTTTTTCATTTTCCCCTTGTGTGCATTTTTCATAATCATAAAAACAATAGATACTTACAGTAGGTAGGTTTTTATGTATTATACTAAAGCATTTTATTTTATATTAAAGCATTTTAATTTATTTAATTATATTAAAGCATTTTATTTTGCAGGATGATGTCAAAAAAAAAAGCAAAATTAAATCACATTATAATGAAAAGAGCACTTGCAGAGCCTCATTTATTTTAATGGAACTTTGTGGTACAAATGACACTTTTGTGGCAACCATGTTCATCACTTCTAGCATGACTTTAGAATGATAATACATTTTGAAACCTTTTAGCTGCCATTTGGAACCTTAAACTGGGTATCCTTAGGAAAAGAGTTCTCGGAGGTTTCTAATGTGAGCTCACTAGAAGAAAAGTGGGATATAAATTTTAATGGTAGTAGTGGTACTAGTAGAAAGACCTAAATATCCTGATGGGATCAGTTCCAATCTGATTTTGGAAGCTAAGCAGAGTTATGCCTGGTTTGTACCTGGATAGGGGATAACCAAGATACACAAATTACTGTAGACTAAATTTTAGAGGCTGCATCTGTACTGCAGAAATAGTCAAGTTTGACACCACTTTAACTGTCATGGTTCCATACTATGGACTTGTAGTTTTGTGAAGCACCAGTGTTCCCTAACAGAGAAGGCTAAATACTTCACAAAATACAGGTCCCAGAATTCTATAGCATTAAGCCATGGCAGTTGAAGCAATGTCAAACTGCATTATTTCTGCAGTGCAGATTCAGCCGAGAAGCCTACAAACCACTTCTGATGATTCCTTGCCTAAGGGATACCCTGTGAATTGTATGTGGCCACCATAGGTCAGCAGATTGCTTGAATACACACACACAGTAGTAGTACTAAAAACAGTAAAAATTTACAGATAAGGATGTCACATATTGACCCTGGCTCTAAGTTGAGGAGCAATGTTCTGGGCCCTTTACCACATATATAAAGGGCCTTAGAATATTTTAAAGCAATAAAGGATGAATATGTGTGTAGTATACTGAAATAGAATAACAGCATCAGCAACCAACACATAGTTTCCTGGATTCTGAAATTGGTAAGTCTATATAAGTAAGTGTCTTAGGCTGCTTTGGAGAACTGTTCATGTGCTGCTTTTATGTTCTTTTTTAAATATCCAATTAAAATTTTGCATTACCCCATCCCCTTTCTTATTCAGTTGTGGAACCAGAATGTGAAAAAAGCTCAGCTACAACCTATTACTGGTACAGAGAAGCACTCAATATTTCCAGCTCCATCTCAGAGAGTGGAGGTCTGAACTGGAAAATGACAGTTTGCTTGCTGGCTGCTTGGGTTATGGTGTGCTTAGCAATGATTAAAGGCATTCAGTCTTCAGGCAAAGTGAGTATTTCCTTCCCTAGTTTAGGTCTTTTTCACTTTTGCTATCCAAGCTCTTAATCCACCACACCCCTTTGCCTATCCTCCCATTGGTAGGCTGGAAGCTATGACTCACTCCATATCTTTTTATAATCTCAAGTGAGGAAGTTTTGGTATATCCATTTTGAATTATATTGCATTAAAATAGAGAAGCCTTTCTTGGATAAAAAGTGGGAGTGTTGTGGTATGAGAACTTTCTTTGCTTTGGTTTTCCATAGCTAATGCCTATAATTACATCTTGACACATAATTAAAAAAAGAAAACACAACAAAGAATGGGTTGGCCAGCTGGCTTTGTGAATATTATTACCTCTTTTTGGATCTGCACTAGATTCATGAAGCAATCAAGTTGTAAAGAAGGGCAAGTGACAATGTTCATTGGCCAAGGAGACACCCAAACAAAAATAAGGTCTCATATGATGGATTGCAATACAACAGGTGACCTGCAAGTGTATACGTGTGATACCTTCAGTCATGCCAACCATAGAAGGCTGGGACTTAGACAAAATGAGATGAAAATGAAGTAGATGAGGCACAGGGTAGGTGAGGTGGAGAATGACATGGTTATAATGCAGGCAGATGCAGAGGCTGTGGAGATGAAGTTTTGGAAGGGGGGGCACCACAGAAAGCAGAAGGTCTTGATAAACTCAAATTTTAGCAACAAAAAATGTTGAGTAGCTGCACATTTCTCAGGTACTTTCATGCAACTGTGATTTGTTGCAAATCATATTAAAAATAATGCTCAAACTGAAGATAATTATTTTATTTGTAGTGGGCTTCCCCATTCTCTATAGCAGAAAGAATCTCTGCCCTGTGGGCCCATTCTATATATTCATTATCCAGTCAAATTGAAGTCCAGAGTTGGCAGTTTAGTCTCTCTATGGGAGGCAGGGCAGGACATTATTTTTAGAACATGAAAATACCAATAAACCTTGCTTGTGACATGTCCTATGTTGCATAGCAGGAGTTTTCAGAGGAAATTAAACACACACTTCCCTGATTCTTCTGCAAGTGATGCCTGTGTACAGTTACTCAATTGGGAACTCTTGCAATTATTTCCAATTGAGTCCACTTTAAGGGTTAGGGTTAAGGTTAGGGAATCATGGGAACTGTATTTTATTGTGGCACCAGAGCTCTCTAACAGAGAAGGCTCAATGTCTCAGAGAGAAAAAATTCCCATGACTCCCTAGCACTAACCCTAACCCTTAAAGTGGACTCAGTTTGCACTATTTCTGGCAGTCTGCAAAGGCCCTGAGTCATGCTTTGGAAAGGGATATAAGAAGACCAATAGCAAAAAAGAATGCTTTTTTCCACATGGCACTACCCTTAAGGCAGCAACTCATGTCTGACCTTGCTGCTAAGCAGGGTCAGCACTGCTTAGTACTTAGATAGGAGACCACCAAAGAATACCAATTTCTGTAGGCTATATTTCAAAGTAAGAAGCTGGAAAAACCACTCCTCAGTATTCTTTGCCTAGGAAAACCCTATGAAAGTCATAGAGTCTCCATAAGTGACTTGAAGGTACATACACACATAGTTCAAATAACTAACAGCCCGTGTGACCTGCTTCATAAGCTTAATTTTAGTGTGACTGAATGTTACTACTGAGGTCCAAGATTGTTAGCTGTGTAGTGTAATACTTACTCAGAGTAAAACCCTGTCATTTTCATTGGACTGTCTCTTTTGTAATAACCATCTGTCAGATTACATACTGAGGCAGTGTACACAATTTTTAAATTACCTTGATATTAAATCCACATTAGATCAGATTGAAATTGAGCAGTAACAATTAAGTTACTGACAACAATTAATTAAAAACTGGAAATATATATATATACATACATATATATATATATATATATATATATATATATATATATTAAAAAACATGTTTTCAGGCAGCCTGCCCCAATCTGATCCCCTCAAGATGTCTTAAATTAAAGCTCTCATGCTGACTGGGAGTGATGAGAGCTGCAGTCCAAAACTTTAGGAAGGAATCAACCTGTGTGGTTAATATTAAGGTTCCTTTAAAAGTTTCCATCAATGAAGCCACATGTATTTTCTGAGGGGTGGAATTCTGTAGCTGTTGGATCACCACTGAAAAAACCCTTTAAGGGGCATTCATATGCACTGTTCACATGTTCTGTAACAGTGTGTAGTAAGACACAAAGAGGTGTGTGTGTATGTGCGTGTGTGCATTAACCTTGCCCACTCTTTCACCACTTCTGTCACTCTCCTCACATGGATTGCAAATTTCTGAGGAAAACTCCCTGTAAGTATGAAGATTCTCCATGTGATTGAGAATATTGATTTTTCTAGTGGGTCTCAACATACATACGTATATCATTTCAGAAAGTTTTGCTCTAAATGTGGAGGACCTCTAAGTGTGGAGGGTATGCTTCCCTGCCTGTCTGTTTATTATACCCATTTACAAAACACCTGAATAATGTTTCAGAGAAACATGTTCTGGCTTTCATCTTCTCAGACATTTACTAGTGTGAACTCATTATGGCAGAGGTATTAAAATTTCATTTCAGCAATAGAATAATTAAAATATAGCCAGTTCTGGTAAAGATTTCTTTTTTATCTAAGCAAAGATAAGGATCAAAAGGCAAAATATTACTACTCTTTAATGTTATCCTTCAGCAGGTGTTTAAAAGTAATATTATGCAATCTTCTGTCCCACAGATTCTTTTTTCACAGAGTCAAAATATTATGCAATTTTTTCCACATAATGTTTTTGGACATAATTCTAAGGGCCTCCAACTCTTATACTCCTGCTTGTGAGGGTAAACAAGAGTTGTGGAGTGACAAAAAACAAAATCCTGTCCTTTGATACAAAAGGCTGGATCCAATAATTCCTTTTTTCTATTGGAAAGCATCCTTCTATTAAAGCATGATTCATTCCACAGGAATAAGAAGATCTTTGGCTTCTTCCCAGAGACTCCTGTGAGATTTGGGATATGTACTCCTGCTGCGTTTCAGAAATTATTTTCTTCCCTTTCCTTGTGCCAGTGTTACAATGGATAGAAATCATATTAAAATGCAAATTTTGTGCTCTCCATAATCACCATTTGGAGTCCCACTTCAAATCATTAGTGCAATCTCTCATTTGCATTAAAGCATGGTTAACTTTTGAGAGGGAAGGTAGATATGTAGAGATGGGGAAAGAACATAGTTGTAATGCTGACTCCCACTGTCAACTCATGGCTGCGATCCAGTTCAGTGCTGGTGGAGAACTATGTTCTGTCAGTGTATAAATGCAAATGTGTAGAATGACAAGGCATCAAAAACAATCTGGTTCCTATTCTGGTCATGGGTGTGGGTGGGTGGAAAAGAGCCCTGCTTGTGTAAATGCTGGCCTTTAAGTAGGGACACTCTTACATAGGAATATATTGCATACTTTCTTACACAAGCAACATAACCATCAGTTAGACAGGCAAGAAGCCCCAACAGAATCTGAACCGATGGTTTACAAGTACATTGAAGAATTATTCCTGCATTCTTTTGTGAATATGAATAGAAGGAACACAGGACACACATTTGAGCCCCCAATTATCTCCATCCCCATGTTGCTGAGAAAGATCTGAAAGCTGTAACTTTGTGCAAGCAAGTGCCATTACAGAGCTCTATCAGAAGTCTCAGCCAGATGCTGTTGCATCTCATTTTCAGTCTTTCTCTGGCAAAATGGAGACATTGGGAGGAAGTAGGTCTAGAGGGGGCTGCCTCTACTCAAGTGTAGAAAGATACCATTGACTAAGGCTTGAAATGACAATAGAATACAACATAGGGAACTTCTCTTTCTTGTATTCAACAGAATCCTAACCTTGGGTTGCAGAGTGTATCTTGATACAGTGTCATCAGGAACATAGTTGTGCTGTGATTAAGAAAGAGACTACTATGTGACAGATATGAGAGCCTACCACCACAATGAGCAACTGACAGCCCTAAGAAAAGTTTTATCAGATAAAACTTTTCTTAGGGCTGCCAGTTGCTCATTGTGGTGGTAGGCTCTCATATCTGTCACATAGTAGTCTCTTTCTTAATCACAACACAACTACGTTCCTGATGACACTGTATTTATCAAATCCTCTAGTTCCCAACATTTTTTTAAAAAAAATCTGAGTGCAAATCTTTTGGTTCTTAATGAATCCACATCATTTGCAGTTGTAGGTCTTTACAAATTGCTTTGAAATTTGTTTGAGTAGTGGCTAAACTTTGGAACTATGATCTGATCTTAGGTTTCTGACCAAATAGTAGAGTTAGGTAAATGCAGGACAGGAAAGTCACTTATGCTTTTTTTTAATAAATAAATAAATAAATAAATAAATCTTTTCCTTATCTTTCAGATAATGTATTTTAGCTCTCTTTTCCCTTATGTGGTACTTATATGCTTTCTAATCCGAGGACTGCTTTTAAATGGTTCATTGGATGGCATTTGTCATATGTTTACCCCTAAGGTATGTATTTAGTTTTTTCTGATTATGTTTGCTTGGCTTAGCTATTCTGTTTATGCCTGAACAGTTTGAGTAAACTTGCATTTTGGGATTAGATACTAATATAATCATTTGGAGGAAATCCACGGTTGTATTGTGTACCTGCTGTGACATGTAATTCCAGCTCATTCAAATATCTATATCAATATTGATATTGATATGGTCACAATTGTATACACTTTAAACTAACCCTTCATCCATAGAAATTTGTGATTTCTCCCCAATTGATCACATGATTGCTTGATTCACACTTGTCTCCTAGGCTTCATCTGCTCTACAGAAATAATGCAGTTTGCTTTAACTGCCATGACTCAATGCTGTGGAATTCTGGGATTTATAGTTTGTTGTTGCACCAGATTTCTCTGACAGAGGAAGGTAAATATCTCACAAAACTACAGATCCCAGAATTCCATAACATTGAGCCATGGCAGTTAAAGTGGTGTCACACTGCATTATGTCTACAGTTCAGATGCAGCCCTAGTAGTGTAGAATCATATTGTGGGGAGGCAGTTACTACTATGTGTGAGAGGGAGAGGGAGAGTGATTGAAGGGAATCTACTATAAATACGAATCTTGAGTTCATCCATCAAGTTATCTAATCAATCTTGTGAACATAACAGGATAGTTTAAGGATTTGGGATAACTAATCTGCATTGCATAATCTCAAGTGTGCTTCTACAGATAGTTACTGAAGCTAGATCAGTTCCTTTATGTTTGGTGCCTACTATTCTATGTACTATTATTTTAAGAAGTGCACATTAAAAGGGCAAGAGACATGCCATTATTTCTTCCAACATTCTCCTCAAAGAGAATGTTGGAAGTTCTTCTCTTTCCCTATTCCTTTTCCTCTTAACAGGCCTGTGAAGTAGGTTTAGAGGCAGAAACTAGCCTAATGAGTATGATGGATGATTGGCGCATTGAACTCCCCATAATCTTGTACAGCTGCATTCATCTTTTTGAACACAAAAATATGCTGAAGAACTCACAACACTGAATCAGCATGCCAAAATTTACTGAGTCATCTTGAGAAATGTAGCAAATCAAAGGAAGTTCAGTTTTGTTCCACTTCTACAGTACCTATGTTCTAGAATACTTTACTTTATCAAATGTATTGAACCACTGAGGAGCTTCACCCCCAGAGTATAAGATCTGCACATGGCTCTTGGACCAGCTTCATGTGTTTGCCTACACAATCCCTGAACATGAATATCTCAAATAATCTTTATCCCATTACAAGAAAATCAAAGTTATGTGAAATTATCAGATAAATGGGAAATCAATAGTAAATGATGACCGGAGTCTAGTGAAAAACTATAATCTCTTATATTATTAGAATTTGAAAAGAGCTGTTTAAAGGGATTGGTGTTATTATATTCTGTTTTCTCAAGTTCACGCACATGCTCATTTATACAAGATAGCAACAAATGTCTGTTTAAAAAAACAAAACACTCCCTTCCCTGAAGCCAAATACAGAATAAACGACTGGTGATATTAGTCATATCTGAATGATGAACAATTAAACCAGAGCATGAATAAAAGATTTAGGAAAAGTCACACGGGAAGTCTCAAGCAGCAATTGGACTGAACTGAGATCTTGTTAATTCCTCTAAATATGGGCATTCATGATAGTTCAGGTGTCTCTGCCAATATTGGGTAGTTTTGCCATTAGTTGTGCACATGCTTATCATTGATAAGATACTTTGGACATATGTACAAAGACTTCATGGACATTTGGAAGACTGAGCTGGTCTTAAAGAAGTAGTGTTAGGGCTGATGCAGACCGGCCTAAAGGGCCAGCCTGGGGGTGGAGTTGGGCCAGGGCAACAGCATGTCGGATGCCCTGACTCTACCCTGACTCCGCTCTGATGCCGCACACCTGTCTGCATGGCGCATGGCATCAGGGCACCCTCTTGGTGCAGCATGCGTACATGCTGCACCAAAAGAGCATAAAAGAGCTTTGGTGGTGGCTCAAAGGGAAGCCTTTTGCTGCCCCCAAAAGGAGTGGCATTTTGCTGCTCTTTTGGGGACGGCAAAAATGAGGATCAGGGCAATGGCATGGGGTTGCCATGGCCCCTATCCACCGCTTCCAGAGTTCCATATGAGACTCTCTTTCATAGACTATTATCCATTAGCATCTTACTTTTAGCATTATGTACTAGATACCAGGGATAAAGTATTAATCCCTTGGCTCAGCTGCAGTGGTGGAAGATTTTGTCCAGTGACTAGATGTTTCTCAAATAGCCAAAGCTTTAGGGTGTACTCTCTTTCCAGAACTGTTTCCCAGAATAGACTGCAATAGAGGATGCATCGACATTGGCTGTTTAATCTGAGGCCAATCTGGAGCAGTATGCCCTAGACTAGCCCTGGACCAACCACAATGGTGACCACATGCACCAGACGAAATCTGGTGAGTCCTTGTGCACATGGGCCAGTCAGGCCAAAAACACATTGGCACTACTGGCCTGTCCCCCTTGGTACCACTGCTTCTGCCACTGCCTCACCAGCCAGGGAGCTCCTTGTGACAGCGTGGCCATCGCCGTCACTTCTGCTGAGGTCAGAATGGGGCACATTGGCATGTGAACGTCAAAGAGGGGGTTATTCTATTTTCTTGTTGATTGCAAAGGTGGCCTGTTGTGACCATGGCAGAAGCAATGATGATGGACAAGCTCTTGCAGGGAGCTGCTTGGCCAGTATAGATGGTGGCCTCTTCTCTGCACTACTCAGTGCAGGGTAAGGGAGATGGTTCTGCATTGTCTTTTTGGTCAACTGGAACTGGACAGTCAGACCTGATCCAGACAGCCAAGAAAACTGGAGGCACTGGGCCTCCAGAGTAAACCAGGGTTTTCTTAAGCTGGATCAATGGCTTAGAACAGTCATTTTGTTGCATATATGGCCCTATGTCATCTGGACAGATTGCACCAGAACTGGGTGAGTCTGGTGAATATCCTTAGCGTAGAGAAGCCCAGAGTTTTAACATCTTAAAAACTTAACAGTTTAGGGCTAGTTTTAAAAAATGAAAGCAAACCCAACACGTTGTATTCCCTACTAGCTGTTATTTGTTACTTTAATAGTAATACATATATATTACTTTTGGAGTCTAATTACTTTTTAGTTATTTTCTTTAAAAATAATGTGTTGTTTAGTATATTAGTTTTTAATTGTTTGAAATTGAAAATGGAAAAATACCCATCCTTTTAAAGTAATGAGTAAGAGATACTCATTATACCAAAAGTAAAAAGGTTACCAATTGCTATATTATTTCACAAAAGCAGTGTTGTTATGCCCTCATTACCCTAGAAAATAATGTGTTACAAATAATGTTGCTCCTCATCCCATGTTATTACCAAGCCAATAGTGCTTAGTTTCTGATGTCAGTGGCATGCTAAATGTGCTGTGGGTATCAGTCTGAACTTTAAAGTTGCTGTCCAAGGTACCATACATGTTTAGAGCTAAAGTTCAGCACCTTTGATAGGTCCTTTATGATTTAGGCTTATGCTCAGAGTTGATTTATCACCTTACTGACATCAGAATCATCAGCCATTTCTCTTTCAGGCTCTGGTCATTGTATCAGATTTCTTGGAGTTATCTCAGCTTGGTTTAATGTGCAAACAATTCCAACCATGTTATGTGCATCATTTAGGGCCTAAGCAGACTGCCAGAAATAGTGCACATTAAATTGAGGCACTGCCCTGGCTCAGTGCTAGGGAATCATGGGAACTGTAATTTATTGCGGCACCAGAGCTCTCTGACAGAGAAGGCTCAATATCCCAGAAAATAATACAATTCCCATGACCCCCTAGCACTGAGCCAGGGCAGTGTCTCAATTTAATGTGCACTATTTCTGGCAGTCTGCAAAGGCCTTTAGTCTAGATAGCTAAGTAGAATAGCTTTCACAGGTGTAACTCTTGTGTGTGTGTGTGTGTGTGTGTGTGTGTGTGTGTGTGTGTGAACCTCTGGAACACCAGATACTTGATGGGTTTTAGTGTCCAACAATATCTGAAGGGCCGCATGTTCCCCAGCCATGTTCTTAAGGAATTTTTTTTATTCTCATCTAATAGGGGGAAAACCAATATTTAGCATTTTCTGAGTCTTTCAAATTGTGTGGCCTTAACAAAAACATTTAATTTAATTAAAAAATGACTCAGCTAAAGGGGAGGGAAGGGAAGAGGAGGTCAGTATCAATCTGAACACAGCTAAGTGCTGTGGAGACATATGTCAGCATAACCTTATTTGGGAGATTGAGAATCCATTGGTATAAAGTTTTAAGTGGAGCAAAACCACTGAATCTGGATCAACCTGATAAGTGAAAACTTATGTTGGTTGCATTGTTGCAATGGGTTTGATCTAGCTGGGGTTGTAACAATTGAAATTAGGCTGCTGTATTGTAAAAACGCGGCAGCAAAATTATGGCTAACAATATGTGCTGATGTACCTAATAGTGTCCCAGTATTTATAGTCATCTGACCCACCATCAATGGATTTCAACTGATAGTGTGGTCTCACAAAACTACCTAGTACTAGCCTCCATAGCCCTATTCAAGATGTCAAGGACTAGACCTTTTTAATGACAAATCACATACTTTTCTGCAGTGACCATAGCTGTTTTGCAAGTTTGGTGTGCAAGATTATAGTAATTCTCACATATTTCAGTGGGGCTTGTTTCCAAGGGAAGTAAGTTGCAACTTTAAACCCACACATTCATATTTAATGAACATTTGGGTGAGGTTGCAAGGCTTGATCCAGTGCATAGAAAGAGAAAGGGGGAGAGTA
Source organism: Phrynosoma platyrhinos (assembly GCA_020142125.1). Classification (NCBI taxonomy): domain Eukaryota; kingdom Metazoa; phylum Chordata; class Lepidosauria; order Squamata; family Phrynosomatidae; genus Phrynosoma; species Phrynosoma platyrhinos. The sequence goes on along the minus strand of CM034708.1, from coordinate 169,157,971 downwards.
GTGTACTCAGTCATAGTTACATATATTTAGGGCAACAACATTAAGAATAAATACTTTTAAAATACTAAGCAATGACAGAGGGAAAAAAAAGAGAAGTGAGGCATCACATTCAACAGAGGTAGATGTTCAGAGTATGAAAGATGTATATTTAGCACCATCTAGTGAGCAAACATGAATATGACTGTATGTGAAGCCTATGTGTCACACTTTCTAGACAGTCTTCATGGAAAAGTATCTCAGCCTAAATGTTTCTAATCATAGTAACATATATTTTTAAAGAAGAATCTGTTTTTAGTAAAAATAAAGCATCTTTAAACAGAAAGAGATAATGGTTAGTGCAAGTGGAAATAATGAAATAATTGACTCTTGCCAGTTACAGTTTACTATGATGTAGCTTGAATGTGTAGCCTTCCAGATATAAGTGACGTACAACTCTGATCACCCATCACCTTTGACAGGGTCAACACATTCTTATGGGAACTAGAGTCAAATAACAACTGGACAGTCACATGTTCCTCAGTCCTAATTTACCCAACAGTGACATAGAAAACTTACTGAAAATTTCACAGGTTGAAGTGCTATATAGACCCTTACATGAAAAATAAATTCAATCGAGTGGCCGAGTAGCTTGACATAGCTTTGTGGAGTATGCTTTGTACCAAACTAACAATTTTAGTTCTACTTACTTTTCAAAGCAAAAAGTCTCATACTTCAGATGCAAGGCAAACTATCCCAGGTTGTTCTGATGGACTCTGAAATACATAACTAGGCAAAAAAAAAAAAAAAAAAAAAAAAAAAAAAAAAAAACACCCAAAAAAACCCAAAAAAAAAAAACCAAAAAAAAAACTAAAACAAAAAAAAAAACACCTCTAAAGTTTAAATATCACCCAGTTTGTATTTTGGGAGAGATATTTTCAGTTGTTATCTGTATTTTTCCCCTCAAGGCATTAAATCCAGAATTAATCAAACCCTGAGTAGACAATCAATATGATTTAAATTATTTGTTGCTAGCAATTTCCATTCACTCTTCTCTTAGTAGGAGTAACACTGGATTTAGCCTATTTTTTTTAAAGGTGCTGGTCTGTGTCCAACATTGTGCTAACAGATGCACATGAATATGATATAAATTTCTTCCTGTCCCCTTTCCTCTGAAATACAGGTCTGGGAGGCCATTAGGCCTTCAGAGCTGGTTTTCTGAGTGCATAGTGAGCTGGGGATCATTATATCCATCACTCTTGCTGACTGGAGTAGTTCAGTCAGAAGAAGCAAACATTAGATCCTGTCCACATAGTGGTAATATTTCATTTAGTGTGATGATGCTTTGCATGCAAAATGACATTATATGGATTTAATGATATGAATTAATAGCTTATTAAGTTTTTCCCTCTGGTTTAAAACACAGCTATACCCCTTTTCATAAAAAAAAGTGAACAACCACATTGGTGATCTTTTTTTGTGGGAACAGGATGTAAATATTAGCAAAATAACTTCAGATGAATATGTTTGTGTGATATGTTTTTGTCAAAAATGCAGATATAGGGGACAATATACAACAAATTATTCATTGTCAGATTTCAAATTCAATTTTGGATTTGCATTGTGGTTTGACATTTGGGTTGAGAATGTAGGATGATGTGGGTTATCTTCCTGGATTATTTGTTGCCTCTCCGTTTAGGAGAAATGCTATGTTTTGTAGCTGACATATATTGTGTCTAATTTCAAACAGCTTGAAATAATGCTGGAGCCCAAGGTCTGGAGAGAAGCTGCTACTCAGGTGTTCTTTGCCTTAGGGCTTGGATTTGGTGGAGTCATTGCCTTTTCAAGCTACAACAAGAGAGACAACAACTGCCATTTCGATGCGGTTCTGGTGTCCTTCATCAATTTTTTCACTTCTGTGCTGGCAACTTTGGTAGTGTTTGCTGTTCTGGGCTTCAAAGCAAATGTCATAAATGAGAAATGCATTATCCAGTATGAATATTCATTTTTTTATATTTTTATATTTTTATTTCACTTAGGAATTTCCACAGTAGTTTTTTCACTTGACTGGATGCATGTTTATTGTCTTGTGTTTTACAGAAATTCTGAAAGGATTGTTAACCTTCTACATATAGGCAATCTTAGCAGAGATGTCATTCCTGCTCATGTTAATTTCTCAAGCATCACTGCAGAAGATTATAATCTGGTTTATGATATCATCCAGAAAATAAAAGAAGAAGAATTTCCTCTTGGACTGACACCCTGCCTCATTGAAGATGAACTAGACAAGGTACTTCAGTCTTTAGTAGAAAGATTACACATAAGGAACTACAGTTGTCCCTCCATTTTCATGGACTTCAAGTCCATGGTCTCGGTCATTCACGGACTGGCAAGCCACATTGGCTTAAATGGCATGTGCGCCTGCAGCGCACACATAGGGCCATGCACAAGAGTGCATATCCATTCAAGCCAATGGGGCTTGAATATCTGTGAGTTTTCATTTGGGGAGCGGTCCAGAACAGATCTCCTGTGAAAACGGAGGGGTGACTGTATTTTAATAACCATTAAAGGTTAGACTTCACTGAATATTGGAAATCACCTGTCTAATATATTTCCACACTTTTATACTCTGTCTGACTCCATCCATGTCTTATTAACTTTGTATCTAATAGTTTACATTTGTTGGTATAAGATGTGGGGGGGCAGGATAAGGCTTTGGGACGCATGTAACCTTTAGGGGCTTTTTCACTCCATCGAGTGGAGTTTGCCACAAGTCCTTTTGCTTATTTGTTTTAGAATTAAATGTTTTACACCTCAAAGTGTATTTTTAGATGCTACTCCCCGGGGGAATTTACAATTAACTTTAAGAATCTCCATATACTGATAAATTTGTTTTGAAACCTAGAAATTGCATCTGAAAGGAAATTTATGTTGTGATTTTCAACTGATTCTGCAGCTGAAATAATGTGGTGGAGCCCAAAGTAGTGGCATGTAAAAAAAAAAAAAAAATCATCCAATGGCCATGGTGCCATGGCTCCCCATCCTTAATGAACAGAACAAACTAACCACCTCATCCAGAGCCACGGACTGTTCTGGTAAAGATGGGATGGAATAATTTCTATACTAGGAAACTGCATGGAATTTTCTAGGCTTTGTGCTGTAAGTCAATTGGGATATCTTGCTGGTGACATAGCATGGATTGCTAGGGTTCTACCAAGAATGCCCACCATAATGCAACCAGTCATAGTACAGTCATACTATAGTACAGATGCTGCATAGTACAGATGCTGCATGGCTTTGGAGAACCACAGATTTATCACACCTCTCTCTTTCTCCTTTTTCCTACCTGTTCCACACACTAACATATATCTTTAAATATATCAATATTCAATATGACACAGTTCATATATCAGCAGGAAGCATCTTCCTCTGTAGCGTGTAGCAGACATTATTTCTGCATTTGATGAATATGCATAGAAGGTTAAACTGCGCAGGCTCTGTTTCTAACCTATACACTAAGGGTGAAGCAAAAGCAAAAGCAGCTTCATTTATATACCGCTTCATACTGTGCTATGCAGTGTCTAAGCGGTTTACAACTGTAAGTTCATTGCCCCCCAACAGCTGGGTACTCATTTTAGCGACCTTGGAAGGATGCAGGCCTGAGTCAAGCCTGAGCCCTGGCTAGCATTGAACTCGCAACCTTGTGGTTTATGAGTGAGTGGCTGCAGTACAGGCATTTAACCACTGCACCACCAGGGCTCTTTTCAAGCAGCTTTTTCCAGATATGGTTAGCTGCAGCTCACAACATTTTTAACTACAGGTTGTCTTGACTATGGCCTCAATCCTGTTAGATAGTCCCAACTAGAAAAATCTGTGTAATCAATTGTTAAATGGTGAGTCAATATGTCTGACAGTAGAATTCATTCCAGAATAATTCAATAGGTCTGGCAGTAGAATTCATTCCAACAGTACCTGGAAGGTTCCGTGATTCTCACCCCTGCTATACAAAATCTTTACAACATCTGTAGATAGCTTCCTCATGAATAGTGTATCCAGAAACTCTGTTTCCTAGAGCTGCCAATCATACAAAAATATCTCTCTCTATACATATCCCAGCAGCTCTCTACAGAGGTTCTTATGTACACATGCAACATGTGTGGGAGGGAGTAGAGCCTGCTGCCACAGTATGACACTACAGCATGCATTCACTGAATCTGTAAAGATATGTATATTGGAGACTCGTATTTTCTGTTAATGTATTATCACTCCCTGAACATGCATACTGAAAAAGAAATAGATCTAATCTGCACTACAATACAGTTTAACATCACTTTAACTGCCATGGCTCAAACACATACCCCTTGGTTATTTTCTATTTTAATCCAATACCATGCATAGAAATAACTTGTATTCCTTTTTCTTTCTTTCCCCATGGATAGGTAAGGACTTCTCCTCTCTGGCTTTTCATGTACACAGCAGAATTAATGAAGTTTGACACTGTTTTTAGCTATCATGTCTCAATTCTATTGAATTCTGGGATTTATCATTTTGTGACATATTTCTGCCAGAGAGTTCTGGTGTCACAACAAACTGCAAGTCCCAGAATTCCATAGCCTTAAGCCATGGCAGTCAAAATAGTGTCAAACTGCATTATTTCTCCAGTGCAGATCAGACCAAATAAAGCACCTTAATAAATCCATGTTCTGGAATAGATTTTCTGTCATCAGTGGAAAAGTTCTAAAGTGTAGTGCTCAAAGATTGCTGCTTGTGGTTCTATTATCCCTACTTCAGTGAATTTTACAGAGAATATATATCAATTCTGCTTTGATTTTGCCATGTTCTTGCTTTAATCATTTGAATCTCTCCTTCAAAGGCTGTTCAAGGAACTGGTTTGGCTTTCATTGCCTTTACTGAAGCCATGACACACTTCCCTGCTTCTCCCTTCTGGTCAGTGATGTTCTTCCTCATGTTGGTAAATTTGGGGCTTGGCAGTATGTTTGGAACCATTGAAGGGATCACTACCCCTATAGTTGATACCTTCAAAGTGAGAAAAGAAATACTGACTGGTGAGTTACATATTTCTTTCTTTAATCTCAATTTCTTTCCAGGGTAAAAGTCTCTTGACAAAAATTAATTTTGCTCAAAGGGCTAATGCTTGAGTTTCTTTTTTTGTAAAAAAAATCCACACAAATTACAAATATAGAACCTATATATATTATAGATAATACTATAGATGCTACCTATACTATCTATTGCAGGTACTCTGATGTTTTTTATTAAGCAGTTGCTCTTTCGGTCTATATATACAGATGATAAAATCTACTATAGAAGAAAAATAAATGTGTAGTAATAAATGGCAAAGTGCATATTTCAAAAAATTGAAGTGGATGAGAGGACGAATCATTGTATATTTGTTGACATAGTCAATGACTACAATAAAAGAAAACCAAATTTCAGTACTTGAGCCTTCTAGTTCTGATTTTTCCAAGGCTTGCCTTTTCATGTGTCAGTTTCTCCATTAATGCTACATACATATGTTACAGGACTTTTTAAAAAGGGTTTTAATCCATTTCTCTGCAGCAAACATTGTAATTTCTGTTACCAGCAGAATCAGTAATTGTTTTCTCAGATTTCTGCCTTTCAAGTATTATCAGTTTTTGAATATCTACAGGCCCTTTCATACTACATAATTATAGCATTGTGATTATTTATTAATTGCTACAGCCAAATCCTATGGAATCCTGGAGTTTGAAGTTTGGTAAAGCACTAGACTTCTCTGGCTGAGAATTCTAAGTACTCTTCCTGAAAGTTCAAATCCCAGAATTCCAAAAGATAGTCATGGTGGTTAAATAGTCCAATATATCTATATGTAGATGTTGGGGGGGGGGAAGACATTAAGAGAAAAGATACAAAAATATATATTCCATCCAGGGGATAGAATTAAGTGTGTTCAAATTCAAGAGACTTGTGAAAAAAATCTGCAACTTTAAATCATTCTCTGTAGAACTGAAATGAGAAATGTAGGCAATTAAGAAATACTTGACAAAGGCCAAGAGTTCTTGTTCATTTCAAAATGACTAGTTTGGAAATATGAGGGCAAATATTTCCAAATCAACCAGTAGCAGAGATTTGCTCCATCAAACAAGTTGCCAATATTTGCATACAATGTCATTCAAATTAAAATAAATTTCCATATTGGTTGTTTAAATGAAAACATGAGCTCCCCCAATAATTTTTATTGTTCTGTACATCAGAGTACCTGCAATAGATAGTATAGATAGCATGTCTAATACATTCATATTACTTCTTTCTGTTTCTAAATCTTAGTTTCAAACCATATCAGACCTATATTATTCTTAGCATAATTTCATTATATATATATATGTCTGCCTTCTGCTTATCATGTTGGATTAAAAAAATCTTTACAGCAGCCTACATAGAATTTCTCTTCTTAATATCCTTTTTCTCATTCTAGCACCTCTATCTGAAAACCACTTTGATATTGTTATTTTATTAACACTCTGTGCTTTTTTCTGTTTTGCCATAATACTACTCTCTATTTATATAAGTGTAATTATTAATTTTTTTTCCATGATATTTTGTTTAAGACCACCTTTCTTTGCAATATCTCACTAATGGCTCTCAGTTATCTTTCTCCTCTATGATTGTCTTGTCTTTTAAGTAAATAGTCAATCTGTCCATTTCCATTATATCCAGTGTCTTCAGTAGCCAGTCATCCAGAGATGGTGTCCCTGGATTCTTCCATTGCTTAGCAAACACCATTTTTGCCACAGTTATCATGTACAGAATAATTTTGAAATATTTTCTGTTTGCTTTTTCTTGTATCATGTTTTATAAAAATAATTCTAGTTCCAATTATTTTTGGAACTATTTTTAATATCTCTTGAATTGTTTTTTTGTATTTCTTTCCAATTTTTTTTTTTAGCATGTCCACATGTGGTAAAATGTACCTCCTTTTCCACCACACTTCCAATACATATCCTCTCAATTTTTGTGTATTTTTGCTAGATTTGATGGTGATAAATGACATCTATACAACATCTTGAAGAAGTTTTCTTTTATGTCCATAAGTGCCATAAATTTCAGATCTTTTCCCCACACTTTTCCCCACTTCTCTAATTGTATTTTATGGCCAAAGTTTTGGGACCATTTTATCATTGCTGATTTTATGGTTTTCTGTTCCAACTCTATTTTCAGGCATAGTTTATATACCTTCACTATTGTTCCTTTTTTGTTCTCCATTAAGATTTTATCTAATTCTGTTTTCCATTTTGTAATTCCATTTTCTTTAAGGTACTTTTTCACCCTTTTTTAATTGTAACTATGAAAACCAATGACAGGTCATTACTTCATTCAGCTCCTCTCTTTCTTTTATTTTAGTATTTTCCCCATTCCAATTCAGAATTTCTTTATAAGTTAACCAACCTTTTTCTTTGAATTACTCTCTTACTCACAGGAATGTGTTGTGTGGTGATAGCCATTCTGGTAACTACCTATAAAATTTCTGGGCCTTTTTTTTTTTTCAGATTCTGATCAACAATCATCTTGGAATATGGTTATTAAATTCTTTGTTTAACACTAAATTGTTATACCACAGATAAGCATGCCAGCCATATCTAATACTGAAGCCTTTTAGATTTAACAGCCTTTCATCTTCATCCAGTATTTCAACCAGTCTAAACAGCATCTATGGTAATATAATTTGAAGTCTAGTAATCCCAATCCTCCTCTTTCTCTTGCCTCTGTTAAATTTTTCCATTTTATTCTGGAATTTTTCCTGACCACACAAATTTCATTAAATCCTTTTCCCATTGATCTAGTGGTTTCTCATTTAGAATGACTGGCAATTTTTGAAATAAATACATCATCTTTGGTAATATATTCACCTTTACTGAGGCAGTTCTTCCCACTATTGATAGATTTAATTTAGACCATTTCTCTAGGTCCTTTTTGATCTCTCGCCATGTTGTTCTGTAATTGTTGTCAAAAAGCTCTGCATTTTTACTAGTCAAGTGCATTCCTAAGTATTTGCCTTTTTTCTGTACTGTTTTATAGAGCACTTTGTTCCTTTCTTATCATATTGAAGGCCAAAATAGCAGATTTTGTCTTATGAATTCTCAGTCCTGCATATTTTCCAAAGTTATTTATGATCTTGAGTATTTTTGGAATATTTTCTTGAGATTCTTCAATAATAATAATAATAATAATAAACTTTATTTTTATACCATGCCTTTTGGGGTATAAAGGCAATCAAGGTGGCTCACAACAATTACATATATAAAACATTCCCACAACAAAAAACAGTAGCATAAAAACAAGTTACCCCCCTTAAAATTACATGGTACTAATTTTTTTAAAAATAGCTGGCGTACTCACACCAGTGATTATAAAACGTGACAAACCTAAACGTAAAAATCTAGACATAGAAACATAAAAACATAAGGGAGAGAGACATACATTAGATATGGTCTGATTTTATTCAGGGAAGGCCTGCCAGAAGAGATTTGTTTTGATGGCTTTTTTGAAATTCTCCAAGCTAGTTGTTTGATGGATCTCCTCCAGCAGGGCATTCCATAGTCTGGGAGCAGCGATGGAAAAAGACCTCTGGGAGGTTGCTGTTAATCTAGTTCTCCTTTTGCTGGAGTAAATTCCTCTCAGAGGACCTGAGGGTGTGGGGCAGATTATATGGAAGGAGGCGATCCCTTAGGTAGGTTCGACCTAGGCCATGTAGGGCTTTCAAGGTCATCACCAACACCTTATACTGTGCTCGGAAACCGATAGGCAGCCAGTGAAGAGATTTCAAAATTGGTGTAATGTGATCCCTTCTGGATTTCCCAGAGACTAACCTGGCTGCCATATTTTGCACCAGTTGTAGTTTCCAAACTAGGTATAAGGATAGCCCCACATAGAGTGCATTGCAGAAATCGAGATAAGAAGTTACCAGTGCAAGTACCATGGTTTCAAGGTCCCTAATCTCCAGGAAAGGGTGCAGTTGGGGCATCTGCCGAAACTGATAATAGGCGCTCCTGACCACCACATTCACCTGATTGATCATGTGAAGTGATGGGTCTAGGAGCACCCCCAAGCTGCGAACACAGTCCTTCAAGGAGAGCATGACCCCTTCTAGGACTGGAGATTGTATCCCAATACTTGGTTTAGGGGCCCCTACTGTAAGCACCTCTGTTTTCTCTGGATTCAGTTTGAGTCAGTTTTTCCTCATCCAGTCCATTACCGCTTCAAGACATTGATTGAGGGGAAAAATACCATCGGTTGTCATGGCTGATGACCGAGACATGGAGAAATATATTTGGGTGTCATCAGCATACTGATAACACCCTGCCACATGTCTCCGGATGAATTCCCCCAGCAGCTTCATATAGATATTGAAGAGCATCGGGAACAGGATGGTGCCCTGAGGGATGCCACAATTAAGCTCTATTTTTGATGAGCAACTGTCCCTGAGCATCATCCTCTGGAACCTACCTGAGAGAAAGGAATGGAACCACTGGAGTACAGTGCCTCCAATCCCTAATTCTCCCAGGTGTTCCAAGAGGATGCCGAGATCTATTGTATCAAAAGCCGCTGAGAGATCCGAAAGCACAAACTGGGTCACACTTCCCCTGTCGATGTTTTGGTGGAGGTCATCTACCAGAGCAACCATGGCAGTCTCCACACCGAATCTTGGTCTGAAGCCAGTTTGAAATGGATCTAGAAAATTGATTTAATCCAAGATCACTTGGAGTTGAGAGGCAACCTAGCTCAAAAATGGGAGGTGTGATACAGGTCTGCAATTTTTCAAGTCCAGAGGATCCAGGGAAGGCTTCTTCAGAAACGGTCTCACAACCATTTCTTTTAGGCAAGGTGGAACAACTCCTTCCCTAAGGGATGCATTGATGGTCTCTTTAAGAAAGGCCACCAATGCATCACCCCCCTGGACAACCAGCTATGATGGGCAAGGTTCAAGAGGGCATGTCATCTTCCTCACTTTTCCAAGGATCTTGTCCACGTCATTGGTACTCATCGGCTCAAACTGATCCAGCATAATCTCAGAAACGAGTTTACTGGACACCTCAGCAGTCGAATCTGTTATAAGCCCAGCGTCGAAGTCGGCTTTTATCTGAGAAATTTTATCTGCAAAGTAGTTATTAAACACATCACAGCAGGCTGTTGTCGGGTGAAACCTGTGTCAGCTCCCTCACCACCCTAAACAGCTCTGCTGGACGAGACTCTGCAGATGCAATATGTGCAGAAAAGAAAGATTTCTTTGCTGCGCATATTTCCTCTTGATAGGAATGAAGGAAGTTCCTATGATGAGTCTTGTCAGATAAGAGTCGAGTTTTTCACCAGGTGCACTCTAGTCCTTGTCCCACCCGCTTCATTTTCCTAAGTTCATCTGTGAAGCATACTTGTTTATTTGAAGCGGATTGGAAAGGATGCCTATGAGCGATCGTGTCAATAGCCCTGATGAGGTCAGTGTTCCAAGTTTCAACCAGGGCTTCGACAGAATCACTGGCATTACCAACCAAGGAACCCTCCAAGGCTTTCTGAAGGCATACTGGCTTCATTAACCTCTGAGGGTGGACCATACTAATGCGTCCTCCACCCCCAGTGGGCCGGACATTGGAGCTGAGTTCAACCTTGACCAGGAAGTGATCTGTCATGACAGTACTTATTACCTCCTCCCAGAGATATGCCTGCTCCGTACTAAAGACTGCATCGAGAATATGACTCACACAGTGTGTTGGCCCAGAAACCAATTGGGATAGTTCCATGTCTATCATAGAATCCATGAACTGCCAAGCCACACCTGTTGAACTGGTCTCGAATGAGATGTTGAAGTCACCCAAAACTAAAAGTCCAGCAGCAGCTCTGAGACCAGCTGCGTCAGCTCGGATAGGGAGTCTATTAGACAACGGGGTGGATGGTATACTAATAGAATCCCTATACTATCCCTAGTTTTCAGGCTTAGGTACATACATTTGAAGCGGTCTATTTTCCGGATAGGTATCCTAGTCAGGGTGAGATTATCTCTATGAAATAGAGTCACTCCGCCCCCCCTGCCCACTTTCCCTTACATGCTCATTAATGGAGTACCTGGCTGGGAGAGCCTGGTTCCAGGTGATGGCACTATCCTCTCCTAGCCAGGTTTCCGTAAAACAAGCCAGGTCCGCCTTCTCATCCACGAGTAGATAGTGGATGAGGTGGGTTTTATTCTTTACCGACCTGGCATTACAAAGAAGCAAGGTAAGGTTCTGTGGCTTGTTTGATAGGCTCCCCAGCCTACTTTGGGTAACAGAGTGGACTGAAGGCAGGATCGCTTCCAAACATTGAGCCCACCTTCTTTTGTAACAGTATTCCACTCTGTTATCACCATACCTTCCTCTGCCCCGCACAACCTGCTGATCCCGATAGGACCTTTATTGACTTTCCCTCATTGCCATCCATCTAGGACAGGGGTAGGCAACCTTTCCCCTTTAAGGGCCGAGGGATTTCAGCTCCCAGAATCCCAGGAGCTATTGGCCAACATGGCACGATTGGCCAACATGGCTGAGGCTTCTGGGAGCTGAAGTCCCCCGGCCCTTAAAGGGGAAAGGTTGCCTACCCCTGATCTAGGAGGTTGCTTTAACAGTCTGAGAATTCTGAGACAGACCATAGTTAGAAGGCTATAACTGAACAGCCACAAGCCCTTCCACTGCCGCTGTAGCCTGGGGAGATTTTGCCCCTTCTGCTGCTGCAGGCTCAGTCCTGGTGGAATGGGAGGGCTGGCTTTAATGCCTCCACCTGGGGAAGAGACAGCCCCCTTTGCTGCTGCAGGCTCAGTCCAGATGGAAGGGGAGGGCTGGCTTTAATGCCTCTGCCTGGGGAAGAGACAGCTCCCTTAGCTGCTGCAGGCTCAGTCCAGATGGAACTAGTTAAGGTGACCATGTCATCTGTGAAAGATCTGATCTTTTATTTTGATCCTTTAATAGAGACACGTGTTATCTGATTTTCTTCTAATTTGTTATTTAAGATTTCTAGGCACATAATAAATAGAAGAGGGGATAGGGGACATCTTGTCCTGTTCCTTTTTGGATTTCATTTTTTTTTGTTTTTATTCCATTTATTATTATTAATACATTCTGTTTTTTATATATCTCCTTTATCAATTTTTGTCATGTTTTCTCCTGTTTTGAGCTTTTCCATTAATTTTGTCATGAATTTCCATTTTATGTTGTCAAAAGCAAAAATATAACATAGCCATCTTCTCTCTAGGTTTTTTTTTTTTGTCAGAGTATTCTATTATGTCCAATAAAGTAAAGTAAAGGTATTCCCTATTGACAAGGTACCTATTTATCTAGTTGCATTTGCATGTTTTTGAACTTCTAGGTTGGCAAAGCTGGGAATAGTGACAGGAGCTCACCCCATCATGTAGCATCCGGGTCTCAAACTGACAACCTGCCAGCCTTGCAATCAACCAAGTCAGAGTCTTAACCACTTGAGTCACTGCATCCCTCATTATGTCCAATACCGCTCTTAAATTTTATTTTATCTGCCTTTTTGGAAGAAAACTGCATTGATCTTCATTTATCCAATCTTGCAATATTTTTCTTAATCTTTTCGCTAATATGGCTACAAAAATTAAGGAGTGATATTGGTCTATAATTCTTGGGTAGTGTTATATCTTTGTCTTCTTTTGATATCAAAGTTATATTTATGTTCTCCAGGATTCTGAGATGTCTTCTTGTATGATTCCATTTATCATTTTTTTTTTTGCATTGATTCAATAAATTCCTCTTCAAATATTTTATAATAAATTGCTGTGTATCCATCAGGGCCAGGAGCCTTCCTGTTTTTCATTTCTTTTATAGCTTCGTTTATTTCCTTTTTTGAAATGTTTTGGTTTAGTATTTTCTTTTGTTCATCCTGTAAATCAATTTTTCCATACTTTGGAAATAAGAGTTTATTTCATCCTGTTGTACACTCCCTTCTTGTTTTTCTTTGAAGTAATTACCAAAGTATTTTTTGAAGATCTTCAAGATTTTTTCTTGATCTGTGACTAATTCATCTTTGACTTTAACTTCTTGGATCATTCTTTTCTCTTTCATTTTCTTAAATCTATATGACAAAAATGTCCCAGGTTTATTTCCAAATTCAAATTGCCTCTGTTTGACATATCTCATTTTTCTCTTTATTTCTTCTGTCAATGGCATCAATAGTTTTTTCTGTAATAATTTGAGTTCATTGATTATATTTTTGTCTTTAGGGTTTCATAATCTTTCTTTTTCTTTCTCCTTCATCTTTTCTTAGATTTCTTGTATTTCCCAGTTTTTTCTTTTCTTCAATTCCTGGTTTTTCTTAAGAAACCACAAATTACGGCTTTGCATGCATCTCAAACAACTTTATTTTTTGTTCCTTTCCCCATGTTTTCTTGAAAATAGAATCTCAGCTGTTCCTTTAATTATTTGTGTTCTCACATCTTTAAGCAAATTTTCATTTAGTCACAAAGAGAAATCTTTTATTTGTTGTTTCCATTCAGTTGTTATGATCTGAAATCTTTGTTAGTATTTCAAGATTTTTTATTTCTTTTGATAGGTCTTTAGATATAAAAACATATCAATCTTGGATGCGGAACAATGTGGTTCTGAAAAGAAGGTGTAGTTTTTCGAATTAGCAAATTTGCATCTCCATAGGTCTATTAAAGACAATATTTCTATTAGTTCAAAGAAGGTTTGGGTAACTTACCCTGGTTTGCTTTTATCTTTTTGCTTGATTGTCTGTGCAATAATCGATTTAGTACCCGATTCCCGTCTCCCATATGTTCATGATAGTCATACTCTAATTCTTGTAGTCATTTTATGAGTTTCTTATAAAAATTTGCCTTGTCTTCTGTTGGGCCACAGACACCTGTTACAAGAGTTTTTTCCCCATTTAGTATTATTTCAACTGCAATGAATCTTCCTTCACTGTCATTCAATATTTCCTTAGCCGTGATATGATTTGCAACATATATTGTGATTCTGTTTTTCTTCTTATCTCTTGCTTCAATAAAATTCTGTCCCAATTTTGGATTTTTGAGGTATTTCACATCCTGTTTTCTTATTCTGGTTACCTGAATACATTTTATTTCTGACTGTTCTTTCTCTAATAAATGAAAAATTTGTTTCCTCTTATGGGGAAAGTTCATCCCATTGATGTTCCAAGATATACATTTCATGTTGATTAAATCTTATTAATTATTTATGTCTTGGCTGTCCTTAGAATCTTCTTGTCCCAAGTCTTTGTATGTCTCTTCTGTGTCTTCCTGTTCAATGTCTAGTTTTCCTGTCTGTTTTACATCCTCCTCCCCTTTTACTCTATACTCTTTGGGTTCTTTTTCCTTGCTTGTTCATGCTCCTCCTTCTGTCTGTTTCTGCTTGAAGAATTATTCAGCTGATGCCTTTTTCTTCTTAATCTTCCTTCCTCCTCTTTTTCTCTCTTCATCCTCCCACAAAATTTCTTTGATTTTTCAATTGTATTTATTCTGTATTGTCTCTGTTTCCAAGTGAAGATGATACCTTCTACTGGTTCTCATCTATATCTTATGTCTCTATCTTGTAGCATTTTTGTCAAGTTTGTGTAATCCCTTCTCTTCCATAATACTTCTGCAGGTACATCTTGAAAGAGTTTCACCTCTTCTTCTTCAATAACAATTTTCTTTCGATAACTGGCTTGAATTGTTGGGTCATTTATCATTTCTCTAATACAGGGGTAGGCAACCTTTCCCCTTTAAGGGCCAAAGGACTTCAGCTCCCAGAATCCCAGGAGCTATTCGCCAACATGGGACTATTGGCCAACATGGCTGAGGCTTCTGGGAGCTGAAGTCCCTCGGCCCTTAAAGGGGAAAGGTTGCCTACCCCTGCTCTAATAATATAAATCACAAGGTCTCTTGGAAGATTATTCTTTTTAGCTACCGTTGAACTGATTCTAAAGATTTTATCAATTTCAATGTCCAAGAAATCTTTGGACAAGTCAATCAGTTTGCCTAGCAATGGTATGATTATTTCATATAGATTTTCATTGTATTTTTCTTTTAATCCTCTAATTTTAATACATTTCTTCCTCTATTTGACTTCTCTCACCATAATTATTTATTTTTCTCTTTCCTAAATTAGTGATAGGTTTCCCCCCAGTTCCTTAGTCTTTTCTTCCATGTCATCAACTCTCCTATTTATTTTCTTTATGGTATTTTGAGATTGTTTGTACCGTTCCTTTCAGTTCATCTATCCCCTTCTTGAATTCTTTTGTTGGGCCAATGCAGATGGCCTGTTTGGGGCAGCAGAGAGCTGCCCCTGGAAGTGGCAGATTGGGGCCATGGCAACCCCATGCTGTGGCCCCGATCCTTCCTTTTGCCGTTCCTAAAAGAGTGACAAAAGGCTGCACTAAGAGCCGGCACGGCGGCTCTTCCGTGCCCTTTCAGTGCAGCATGTCTGCACACTGCACCGGAAGGACATCCTGACACTGTACACTGTGCATACGACTGCATGGTTGGGGTGGGGTTGGGGCAGCTGGCGTGCGGCTGTCCCACCCCAACTCTACCCCAGGGCCAGCCCATTGGGCTGGTCTGCAACGGCCCATTATTTCCTTTCTAGAATCTTTAATTTCCTGTCTTATATTAGTCTCTATTCTCTGTATAGCTTCTAGATTTTTAATATTTGGATCTATAGTCTTCAACTATGAAGATGGTCTTCTCACTGAAGCCTGGGTTTTTACTTTTGATTGTGCCATTGTCCTTGAGACTACTGACATTTTCTTTTCAGTCAGTGATCAATATACTCAGTAGAACACTTACAGTTATATTGCTGTCATCAGTTTTTCAATTTTCAATTGTTAGTCTGAATAATCAATAACTACTTATGTCAGCAATATACAAAAAGTTTGCTAAACATTCAATAATCACTATTCAGTACTTATTTTCTTTCTTCATGAGTTCAAACTTTGTAGGTGATATATCTGTTCTTGCATATTAATCTTTGTTTATGTCATATTTATGTGTGAGAATAAAACATTTCAAAAGTCTTCAAAGGTGATAATAGGTTTTGCTGACCAACTAGGGAAATAACGAGGCCAGACACAGAGAACTGGTTTATAAATGGGCAACTTTATTTATCTCAACCTATTTAATTGTTTTCTTCGAGCTGTGCAAATACTGGGGGAGCAACCTACTTTATTATGCTGTCATCTGCATACTTAAGATTGTTGATATTCCTTTCTCCTATTTTCACTCCTCCTTCTTCTGTGTCCAAGCCTGCTTTTCTTATAATATGTTCTGCATACAATTGAACAGATAGGGTGAAAGATGTAGCCTTTTCTGACCCCTTTGCCAATTGGGAACCATTCTATTTCTTCCTGTTCTGTTCTGACAGTAGCCTCTTGTCCTGAATACAGAATTCTCATCGGGACTATCAGATGTGCTGGCACTCCCATGTCTTTAAGGGCA
>CM034708.1:169129849-169140148 GCA_020142125.1 Phrynosoma platyrhinos | reverse complement strand
TGGGTCCTAGAGCAGATCAAACTGGAAACCTCCCTGGAAGCTAAGATGGCCAAACTGAGACTATCGTACTTCGGACATAACATGAGAAGAGAGAACTCTTCGGGAAAAAACAATAATGCTGGGGAAGGTGGAGGGAAGTAGGAAGAGAGGAAGGCCACATGCTAGATGGATGGGCTCTATTAAGGAGGTCACGGGTATATGGTTGCAGGGATTAAGCAGAGCAGTGGAGGACAGATGTTCTTGGAGATATTTCATCTACAGGGTCGCCATGAGTCAAGATCAACTAGAGGGCAGTTAGCAACAACAAAAACCTAGTGTGGGAGTGGCTGGGGAAGGTAATATGCTCCTAAACCACCTCCCCTGGGCAAAACACCTGAGCTCAAGGGCAATTCAAGATTGGGTTGCACCCTGGCTGGCCCACATCTGGAACACCAACTCAAGATCCCTCACTTAACTCAGAAGACTTAAGTGAGGGTTTATGTCATAGGCCAGCCCCAAGGCAAGTCTCTTTCCCTACTTGTTTATAGTCTCAAGACCTAAAGAGTCAGTTCCAGAGACCTAACCTTCACCCAAGAGGGTGCCACAGGTGTTCACCGATCCATTATATCTCCCCCAACATATGCCAGGAAACCTATTTATGACCACACTCTAGCCAATTCTCAGTGTCCCCAAACAAAGTGTGGGGTAGGCAAAAAACCCTTGGAAACAGGAGAAAATTCCTACCTGGCTCGGAAGCAACCAGGAAAATCTCACACTGATGTAGAGGTGGCAGGCAGGGCCAATGAAGCAAAAGAGGGAGAGTGCAGGGAGGATAATCCTTAAATAACCTAGGCCCCATCCCCGCATCTCTCCAAATGCAGCGCAGGTGCACTATGCTTCATTTAATTGCTGGTCTCTTCTCCCTACAGGCCAGCAAATTCCTATTCCCCCATCATGTTCAATCAGGATATGCATTCCTGCATTTTCTTTTTTTCTCCTCCATGTTTTGGGAATCTTTTTTGCATAATAATGCATAACAATACTGTTACTGCCATTTGATACAACAAGATGTAGTATCAAATGAGAACTCACCCCCAAGAAAAATCATACCAAGAATATAAATATTTGAATGATGACTCATTTTTTCACCCATTTTTATGTTTCATTACAGTTGCTTGCTGTCTTCTTGCATTTTGCATTGGTCTAATATTTGTGCAGCGGTCTGGTAATTACTTTGTAACTATGTTTGATGACTACTCAGCCACATTACCTCTGCTTATTGTGGTAATTTTGGAGAACATTGCCATGTCTTACATTTATGGGATAGACAAGTAAGTGCCTCTCCTCCTCTTCCTCTTTCAAATATTTATACTGCAGCCTATATCAAGAGATCTCAGGCATCTCACAAATAGCATCAAACAGTTTGAACAAGTTTAAAACAATAAGATAATTTTAATATTAAAAATCATATTAAACAATGTAATGAGTTAAAATAGATCTTAAAAGTTTTGAAACTATATATAACAGTCTTTGGGTTGAATTAATGAAGCATAAAGGCTTTGGTGAACAATGAAGTTTTAACTTGGTTCCTTAATGATGTTATTTTGATATCAGTCAGGTCTCCAGGGGCAGAGCTTTCCACAGTTGGGGTGCCATGGTTGAAAGGACCCTCTCCCATGTCCCAAGACTGCATTGACCTCACTGGAGGGACATGGAGGAGCAGATCTTAATCCTCAGGCAAACTCATATGGGGAAAGGTGTATCGAGTAGCAAGGTCCCATGTCCCAAGTGTTGAGGTCTCAAGACATTTAGTACTCAAATATCATCACAAGCACCTTTAATTCTTATGGAAAATGTACTGGAAGCCAGTGCAATTCTTTTAAGACTGGCATTACATACTGTTTATATGCTATCCCAGCCAGCAGTTGAGCTGCTGCATTTTGCTTTAGCTGCAGCTTTCAAGTCTTCTTCAAAGGCAGCCTCACATAGAACACATTGCAATAATCTAACTGAGAAGTTACCAATGCATGAACTATTATGGCTGGATTATCTCTGTCCAGGAAATGCCATAGCTGGTGCACTAGTCAAAGATGGTGCAAAGCACTCCAAGCCACTGAGTCCACTTGCACCTCCAGTGACAGGGATGGATCTAAGAATACTCCCAAGCTACTTAGCTGATCATTCATTGGGAGTGCAATCACATCCAGAACAGGTTGTTTACCCAGTTCTGACAACCACTAATCTTCAATGATTTAAATACCAAGGATTAAACAATAATGCCTAATACAGTACTATTGCCATACTTCTTTAACTTTTCATATTCTGTAGTATACGTATTATATATATATTAATGAATTCTTATCATTCACACAGATTTCTGTTACTTTGGGGAAATATATTCTTTTAAATTAGTGAACCCAGTAGCATCACTGGGGAGGTGCGCGGGTGTGGACTGCACTGGGTGACACCCCAGAAGGGGGAGGGACACCCCAGAAGAGGGGGGTGACACCTGGTTGGTTCCCCACCCCTGTGGAGCCTCTGCGGGGCAGCAGGCATCTTCCCCGGGCTTTCCTGGGGCCCTGAGCCTCTTCCCTGGGCCTGTGTGGGGCTCTAGGCCTCTTCCTTGGGCCTCCCTGGGGCAGCACAGGTGTCTCTCTGGCACATGTGTGCATGCTCCTGCACCTCTTCCTTGGGTGCCCCGGAACCCTGGGCCTCTTCCTCAGGCCTCTGGGGCTCTAGGCCTCTTTTTCAGTCTTCCATGAGGCCCTGGGCCTCTTCCCCGAGCAGCACGGGTGTCACTCTGACACATGTGTGTGTGCGCCTGTGCAGTGTGTGTGCTGGAAGTCCTGCCCCCCCCCCAGAAATCCCCCCCCCCCGCACTGGATGATACCCAGTCAGGGAACGTCATTGAGTGAACACATTTTTTAATTAGGCCATATATTAGTACAGTGGGCCTTTGGTATCCCCTGGGGTTTGTTTGTAGGATCGCACATGGATACCAAAATCCTTGGATGCTCATGTTACATTATATTTGATAGTGTAGTAAAATTGTGTCTCTTATATAAAATGGAAAATCTAAGTTTGCTTTTTGGAATTTATTTATTTAAAAAATATTTTTAAGCCATAGATAGTTGAATCTATGGATATGGAGGGCCGACTCTATTACAGCATTTGAACTAACAATATCCCTTTCCTCCCAGGTTTATGGAAGACCTAAAGGATATGCTTGGCTTTTCTCCAAACCAGTACTATTACTATACCTGGAAATATATTTCCCCTATTGTTTTATTATCTTTGCTAGTAGCTAGCATTGTCCAAATGGTATTAAGCCCTCCTGGTTACAATGCATGGATTGAAGAGAAGGTGAGTGATGACTTTCAAAAAGCAAACAATTTGAAGCTACAGTTTGTGTATCAAATACCACATGTTACAACTTATAAAATGTCACACTTTTCTTGAGAAAACATTTTTCTTAACAAAACTTTAAGCATTTTAAACTTCCAGAGCTTCTTTCTAGAGGCAATTAGGATGGAGTAGAGGTTTCCTAGTGTATATGGGGAAAGCTAGTTAAGGTTAGCACATCACCTAGTTGTTATGTGCCATTGTTGGACCTGACTTACACCTTATGAATGAGACCTCCCAATGATCCTGTTATTATCAGCTTAACTTACGTAGCTCATGCACACTCAGGGGAGATTATCACATGTGGTAAGGAGGGATCACTCCCATCCTTATCACTTCCATGCTTATCTGGTCCTTCTCCAATCAGTGGACCTGTCATTGTATTAACATGAGTTTCTATTAATACAAACTGATAGGGCCATGCCACTTCAGGGAAAGGAGAAAGACAGGAAAAGTGTGACATCATCCGAAAATCTTACCTTGATTGCATGATAAGAACATGTCATGGATGTGATAGTGATGGCATTGTGTGATAAGCTCCACACAATCACACAGGAAGGATGGGACAGGGAAGGGACAAAGACGTCCCATCCTCCATGTGATAATCTCCAAGGTTGTGGCTTCCTGCTAGTGGTAGGCCCTGTGACAAGGCATTTCAGGAACTAGGTAGGGATGGCCTAAGATCTGTTGGATCTAAGGCCTTCCCTTCTCCCCCCACCCCCACCCCATCATGGTCAGCTCACTTTGTGTAGATTTCTCACTAGTTGGAACAAACAGAAGGGATTTTTGTTTTTTAAAAAGTAATTGCCACAGACAATTTTAAAAAATCCACTGTCATCACACATGCAAAACGCCTCTTCTGAATGATGTAGGCCCATGTTGACGAACCTATGGCATGGGTGCCATCTCTGGCATGCGAAGTCATTTTGGAGGGCACACGGAAAAATGGGAGGGCAGGAGAAGAGGAGGAACATGCACACGCCTGCTCCTTCTCTTCCCCCACCCTCCCATTGCTTCAACTGCCTCTCAACAGACAGTTAAAGGCACAGGAGGGGGAGGGGGGAAGAGGAGGAACAGGCATGCACGCACCTGCTCCTCCACTTCCCCCACACTCCTGGGCTGTCAACTGCCTCTCTCCCGGGCCTTCATCTGGCTCTCCAGAGACAGATGAAGGCCCAGGATGGCAGGAAAGAGGAGGAACAGCTGCACACCTATTCCTCCTCCTTCCTGGCTATCCCGGGCCTTCAGCTGCCTTCAGAAAGAAAGTTGAAGACCCAGGAAGGCGAAGGGGAGACATCCTTTTAGGAGACTTTTTTAAGGGGGGAGGGCATGGGGGGTTGATTGTATCTTGTATTTTAATATTGTTAGCCTCCCCGTTTGCTCTCAGAGGGGCGGGGTATAAATAAATTTTATTATTATTACTATTATCCCATGCTAGAAGTCCTGTCCCCCAGAGAGCAGAAGTCCCACCCCAAGTTACCGGCACCAGGTAACACCCATTGCTGGAAGACCTTTTAGTTTGGGCACTTGGCCTCTAAAAGGTTCATCATCACTTGTGCAGGCTGAAACGGCTTCTTTAGAAACAGTTGATGATCTTGACTTTCGCTCCGCACCACTGATTTAAGATTGTTGCATAAATTACTCTTTTTTAAAAGTAGCCATTGCATTTTGGTAGAAAAACATTTGGCTATTTCATTTACCTGTTCTTCTTTCTTTTAGTCTAGTATTTTACATCATACTTTTATTTGCAATGACTATGTATCACTATGTATTACTTATTTGCAATGACTATGTAGCAACTTATTTTATCTAACTTTAGACTTACAAACTTTTATATATTTTGGGGAGGGGGGAGAGTTCCTTTGGAGCTGTAAGAAACTGGACCATCAGGTGGACTTGACCAAGAATCTGGTAATGGTGTGAGAACTGAAATATCATCAGCACTTTGTTTGAAGGACATGTATATTTCATGTTCCATACTCTGCTATATTCTATATATAGTTTATTGCTATATTCAACAAAACATTTTATTGCAGCATACTTTATGTCATATGCTATTCATTTAACTAATCCTTTCATATTCAAAGCCTCTGGGTTATACTATATAATCTGCTCTAATAACCCAGATTTCACATTGGTCCTACTTGCACACCTTGGAAGAGTTCTTTCTGGGAATCTATCCCCCAGAATCTTTCATGCAGTATAGCCAGTGCCTAAGAGTTGTAGTCTGAAAGGACCTTCTACAGACACCTTAATTTTCTTTAATACCGTACTTGAATCATCATCACTGGTTTCATCTTAAGGAACCATCACATTTTTAATGCTAAGAATAAGGAGATCTTTTCCATTCAATTGCTTTCTTGTTCTTGGGTTAAAAGGCACAAATAAATGAAAAGAACTGATGGTCATAGCAAATACATATTATTGTTTTACATGCATGTTAGTACTCTGTAAAAAAATTGGAAATAAAAAAGGTAAAGGGTTTGAATGTCATAACACTTTAGAAACAAGATTAAATAATTTGGGAAAATTCCAAAATCCAGGGATAAACCTGGATTGAATATTTTTTGGGGAAAACATCCCTATTCTGCCTCTTAGAACTTGGGAACTTAGAATTTAGGAAGAGTGAATACATTTAATTAAAGAAGAGGGGTTTGCAGCAGGAAGAATTCTAACAATATTATCCCTCTCTCTCTCTCTCTCGGTTTTCATAGGCAATTGAAGAATTCCAGAACTACCCAACCTGGGGACTAATTGTCTGTCTGTCTCTCATTATTTTGGCTATGCTCCCTGTTCCAGTAGTCTATGTGATCCGCTGCTGTAATCTTATTGATGATAGTTCTGGTAGTTTGGCAGCTGTTTCCTACAAAAGAGGGCGAATTATCAAGGAGCCTGTGAATCTTGAAGGAGATGATACCAGTCTGATCAATGGGAAGAGTCCAAGTGAGGTGCCATCTCCAAATTTTGGCAAAAAGATATACCGAAAACAGACTAACTCTCCAACTGTGGATACTGCTCCCAATGGTCGCTATGGTATTGGTTACATAATGGCAAATATGTCAGATATGCCTGAGTCTGACTTGTAGCTATAAAGTAGGGTTGATGCCTTTGTTGTTATCCTGCACCACTGAACATTTGTTCTCTTTAAGAGAAGTGGTCTACTTCACTTACTAGAGTGCAATTTCAGGTGCCCAATGGTTGTGTCCTTTTAAAAAGATCATGACATGCAGTACAAAGAACTTGAAAATCCTTTTTTGGCTCACTTCTCTAGTTTCCTTTGTACTGAAGGGAATGCACATAGATATTAATTGGTAATGGCCTCGCTTTGTCAGGTTTGCCAGATTTTTTTAAAAAATTATTTTTGCATTTAATTTGAAAGTTTTCTATCTTTAAAGTACAGGTGTTACCTCAGTTTGTAGCAATTTTTTAAGTGAATTCATATTTCTCTACTGCTGTAACTGAAATTTCCTTCTTTGTTCCTGCTGGTTAAATTTCCCCTTATTGGAAAACAAAAATGAGTTCCAAAGAGTTTGCCAAGCCTGTTTTGACTGCACTTATTTGTACATAACATTTTGTAGATAATCTCGTACTTTTTTTAAGCAACCACAATTCCTTAGGCTACTAGCTGAATTTAAAAAAAAAAAAAAGGAGAGAAAGCAGCAAACCAACATATTAAAAACCCTGCAGATTATTTTCTTACATGTAATAGCTGTATAGAGCAATAGTATTAGTAAATCAAGTATGATTATGCTGGAAAGAAAATAAATCCTCAAACTTTGGGGAACTGCATATGATGTGGCTGTACTATATTTGTTTTTTTCAGTGTGAAAATTATGTCAGAGTGAGTCGTTTCAAGACTCTTAATGATTGTGCAGATTCTGCATTTTTCTAAGCTGTGTGCCTAAAAACAACACAAAAAACCCTCCTAATATTTATTGTGGTTACAAGATTATATATATTATATTTATATATAATATACTTGTAATGTACATATGTATAGTAATATTGTATGTAACAGCTTCAAGCCTTGAAGCAAGATGGCTTTAAAAACTGTTTCTGTTTTGCTTCTGTTTTATGCAAAGAAGATAGTTTCTCCCCTCAGTCAGTGATAATTAAGAACTGTATGCCATTACATTTAATCTAGGAATAAAGAGAGTGGAAAGTTGTTTGCTTTGTATTTTCTGAAATGTTTCTGCAGATGAGTCTTTCAAATGAGTTAGAAAGGGGAGGGCAAAAAGAAATGTTTGCAACTTCAGAATAAGAGGAATTTGGGGCTGTAGCTAGCAACTCTTTCCATGGAGAAAGAAAAATCCTTCATATGCCACAGTCCTATGGGACTTTATTACACAAGGCTAGCAAAGCAGAATTTTAGCAGGATAAAAGTGTATTTGGCCAGTAGTCATCACAAGACATTGTGTCCTTCCTGATGCTGCTTTGCATTCTATTTGTTACTGGAGCACACCTTTTCATTGATGGGTGAAACCCATTAATGGCCCCCAATGTTGTTGCTTTTCATTAGTGCCTCCTGTATGATAGGTCCCTTCTGGTGCTGGCCCGATACGCTGGAAGTCACATGACATCATCGGATGTGATTTTCCTCATCTCTCTCTCTCTACCTTCTTGCTCACTATTCTCAAGCAGGCTGTTTTCCTTTCCTTTTATATTCTTTTTTTTCTTTTCTTTTTTATTTTTTTGCCTTGCCATAATTGTTCAATTGTGTTAAAAATAAAAATATTAAAAATAGAAAGGCATACTGGGGCAGGAAGCTGGGGTTGTGGTATCTGTTTGGAAGAGAGACCATGGGATTATAAATGGCCAAAGCAGCACTTCAGCACTATTGCATAGAAATGTGATAATGAATGTTCCAAACTGGTATGTTTCCATTTCCTTACACTGAGACAGCATGCTGGTGTGATAAAGTCCATGTTCTCTATGAGGACAGTCCGGAAGCCATAGAAGAATTGTGATCATCCATTCCAATGGCACATAAAGAGGTTTACATTCAAAGAGCAAGATCTGGCCCAGTTTGAAGTCCTCTGCTAGCCAGTGTGTGAGGATAGTGGCCTAAATCCTCTGTTTCATTCCAACTATTGTAGTTCCACTGATTCAATGGGATTTCCATATGTGTTGCCTTAGCAACTTCCCCTTGATTTGATGAGTATTCTGTAGCTGAAATTTGGAACTAGCAATTGGATTCAGACCAATGAGTTACAAGTAACAGATCAGTTGCTTTTTTCAGTGTAACAAGAATGTAGTAAAAAATGAAATTGCATTGATGGTCTAACATGTAACTGCTCTGATTTTATTTCCAAAATTATGCCAAAGAGCATTTTTAGTGACATTTTGAAAATATTTTTCCATTTTTTATGCCATTTATTGAGTAATCCTAAAGGGGGGATAGGAGGAGTTGCTAAAAGTAATGGAAAGCAATGGAAAAGAAGCAGGTAGCAACAAGTTACTTTTTCAACACTGAAATGATTAACAAAGAGATGCCCTTTAAGCATTGTAGTGAGTAATGGGAACAAATTACTTGTGAAAAGTAACTAGCCAAAGTCTGCTCCCAGATACCTTGAATACTTCTGAAGCTGTGCATTATCTGAAATCAGACTTTCAGCATCAAGAAAGCTAAAAAGATGGCATGTTAGATATGGCAGTTAGTGTGCTCAAGTGGCTGTGGATTGACAGGCCCCGCAGCTCCCTAGAAATCATCTGACTACCATGGAGCTGATGTAGATTAATTGTCCATCACTGGTTTCAGTCAAATGCCTAACAACAATACCCAACAAGAAGATGACATAGTGGGCATAAACTTGATAAAGTGTCCATGGTGTGTGAGAGAGGGAGTAGGGGAGGAGAGAGGGAGGGAAGGAGAGAGAGAGTGGAAGGGGGGGGAGAAAACGAGATTCTGGGAGCTTTCCAAATATAACTTCTCATTCATCTTTTGATACCTCATACCTCTTGTGAAGCACTTCTTGGTCACACTAAGTGCACAAGCTAGGACTCCATAATGCATAAACCATGACCCTTAAAACAGGCCCAAGAAGGTACTGAAAGATATGGTTGAGTCTCAGTTTGTGCTGTCCCAATTTATGACATTTTACATTTGTGTTTCTCCAAAGATAAATAGATAAATGAATGTCTTTTCTTCAATGTGTAACTCTCACAGTGTGCCAGTGTAGTTGACTTAAGCAAGAGAGCAAGAAGGGTGAGATTAGATAATGAGTAGGTAAAGAGTTTTTTGTTGTGCAGTTTTGAGCAGGTATTGGGACACAATCTCCAGTCCTAGATGGGGTCACACTCTCCTCAAAGGACTGTGTTCACAGTCTGGGGTGCTCCTAGATCCGTCGCTTCAGATGACAAATCAGGTGAAAACAGTGGTCAGGAGCACCTGTTATCAGCTTCGGCTGATACTCCAACTGCGCCTTTGATTAGGAACCTTGAAACCATGGTACATGCACTGGTAACTTCTTGTCTCGATTTCTGCAGTGCACTCTACATGGGGCTACACTTATCCCTAGTTCGAAAACTTCAGTTGGTACAGAATACGGCAGCCAGGCTGGCCTTGGGTAAAACCAGAAGAGGTCACATAACACCTATTCTAAGATTGCTTCACTGGCTGCCTATCAGTTTCTGGGTGCAGTACAAGGTGTTGGTCATCACGTTTAAAGCCCTGGCTTGGGTCCAACCTATATTCGGGACTGCCTCCTTTCGTATAATTCACCCTGTGCATTGAGATCCTCTGGGAAGAATTTATTGCTACCTATAAAAACTAGATTATCTGCAACTGCCCAGAGGACCTTTTTGGCTACTGCTTCCAGACTATGGAATTGCCTGCCAGATAAGATCCATCACTTGACCACCTTAAACAGCTTTTTAAAAAAGCTGTTAAGACGGATCTCTTCTGGCAGGCCTTTCCTG
>CM034708.1:169118589-169129749 GCA_020142125.1 Phrynosoma platyrhinos | reverse complement strand
AGCCTGTTATTTTAAAGTATGTTTTAAATTTTGATTGTTTAATTGTATGGGGGGGTAGGCTATTGGGGGACTGGACTGTTTGTTTTATCATGTAAGCCGCCCCAGTTGTATTTTACAGAGAGGCGGGATACACATTTATTATTATTATTGTTATTATTATTATCTGAATGGACTCTGTTTCTTTTAGCTGCCTAGGTTAAAAGGATGGGAGGGAGCAACTGGAGTCTTGTTGTTGCTGAAAGTAAGGATAACATTTGCCTGCCCAGAAGGGGAAGCATTAGGGGAAAGAAGAAACTTAAACCTTGCTGTAGTTTGGGGGAAGGGGTTTCCTCTGTCTGCTTAGAAGAGGAGGAGAGCAACTGAAGTCTGGAAGTGAAGAGCTTTTTAGCCTAAAAACTGATATTTTATGCTAGTTTAGACCTCTTTAAAATTGGTGGTGGATTAAAATAATTTGGTGGCTATGTCATTTGGTCTCACGTGATTCCCTATGAAACTGGCTCCCCTCCCCCTGCCTATTTACATCAGTCTCAGTTTATATTACAAGTCCAGGAACACTGTCACAGTGTAAATCAAGACCCACCTATAACATAAGAAGCAAACTTAAAGATGTTATAATATGCAAGACGGTGGATTGTTGTTGCTGTTTTAAAAAAGTGATTGCAAATTCTTCAGTTAGAATCAGCCCTGGAACACTGGAACTTAATACTATGAGTTACTCCAAAGAAAATACAGTACAGTTTTTCCCTCCCTCCCTGTTTCTGTTATTTTGTCAAAACATTTGTTCATTTGGCCATTATTAAATTTATTCTTGCATTTTACTATTTCAAAATCCAGCTAATGCATCATATGTAACAGAATCAAATAGCTTTTATTTTGAAAATACTAAGAAATGCAGTATTTCTATCTAAACAAATATGAGTAGTTGCACACAACAATTACATTGTAATCAGTTGATATGGGTGGAACTGTTGGATACTTCTCTAGAAAAGTTTCAACCAGGATCAATCTAATTTTCAAAGCATTGGCTGAATTACAGAATTGGGAAGGAGCAGATTTTCCCTCATTAAAGTGATTTGCAGTTTCTTTGAAGAAAAAAAAAGGTCTCCAAAACAGGAAAAGCCCCAGCATGTCCTCTTAATAGCTCATGTACATGCACAGGAAATAGATGGGTACATAGATAAATACATAGGTCAGTTAGACAGATAAGAGAGAAAGGTGTGTGTGTGTATGTGTGTGTTTGCCACTGAAAAGTACACTAATGTATAGAAAAAAGAACTCTTCCCATGACAGTGTAGTCAGCAAGAAGAAAAAGGAAAAGGAGAGGAGGTTTGCAGGAGGTTTCCATATTTCCATATTTCATTGCCATGTAACGAGATACCATATGAGCTCATTTCAGGAAGTGCAAGCACACAGGTCACTTGAACATTCAGCATTCATTGATTTTGTTGTAGAATTACAATCCTCCAGCAGTGCTCTGTAGCCATTTTGAACAAAATTTGTAAGTCTTCACTGACTATGGGGCTTATCGAATTCAAAATAAAATGAGTTATGAAAAAAAATGTTCCTGTAAGATGGCAGAGTGATGGTCACAAGCCACAGAAGTGGGTGGCAAGCGACACCGACTGTGGCATTTCTAGTTGAGAAAAACCAGCAATATAGGCTAGAAAATATCCCCCCAATAAAGGGGACTTGTATGGGCTCATGGGGTTCTCTTATTGGGGACTAGTACTGAATCGCCAAGGATTTTTTCTTCCATCTCAATGTTCAGCAAAAGGTCATAAAACAACACAATTTTATGTCTATTTTCTGAAAGAATGATTTCATCTAATTTATTATTTTCTTTCCTGATACCAATTAATTTTTGGTCTGAGAGATACCTTTCTCTCGGCTGTCTATACAAAAGCCAGCCACATGTATACTCCTCTTCTATTAGCTGCTGGTGTATTTTAAAGGACATATTTCCACTTTCCTTATTTCTTTCCAATAAATCATCATAAGTTATCCATCTTCCTTTTTTTATGACTTCCCTCTGGTGGAATGCTTCATGAATTGAGGTCCACCTAGGTAGTTCTGGGCAAACTCTGGTTTTATATTTTACCCAAACATTAAACAAAGATTTTCTAATAAAATGATTTCCGAATTCTTTATGTATTTTGTGTTTTTCATATAACAAATACCCGTGCCACCTGAATCTGAGCCCTCTCCCCTCTAGTGCCAAAATTTCTTCATTATTTAACATAAAGCAGTCTAACATCCATGTAAAACAACATGCCGCATAATACACCTGTAGATTAGGTAAGGCAAGACCTCCCCTGTTGAGCTTGTTTTGCATGACTTTAAACCTCACTCTGGGCTTCTTTCCTCCCCAAACAAATTTGGAAATTTCTTTATGCCAAATCTTAAAAGGTTTGAAATTAGTAATTATTGGCAAATTTTGAAAAAAAAAACATAAATGTAGGCAGGATTTTCATTTTTATAACCAAAATTCTCCCCAACCAGGACAGTTGTAACTGATTCTATAATTTTAATTCATTGACCAATTCCCTGGCAATCTTTTCATAATTATTTTTATACAGATCAACATTTTTATTGGACAGTGTTATCCCCAGATATTTTACTTTCTTACAGATCTGAAAGCCGGAACATTCTTTAATTTTTACTTCCTCTTCCTTGGGCATATTCAGAGCTAACACTGAGGTTTTATCTTTATTAATTTTTAAGCCAGATACAAGGCTAAACTCATTCAAAATATTTAATAGATGTCGTATACTTTCGTCGGGGTCTGCTATAATAACGAGAAGGTCATCTGCGTAAGCTTGAAGCTTAAATTCCTGTCCTTTACATTTAAATCCAGAGATCTTATTCTCATTCCTAATTTTATTATTAAGCATTTCGATGGCTATGAGGAATAATAAGGGGGATAACGGACATCCCTGCCTAGTTCCATTATTTATTCTAATTCCATCTGTTCTTTCCCCATTCACAAGAATTCTTGCTTCTTGGGTTTCGTATATAGCTCTAACCCAACTAATAAAATTCTTTCCAGCCTGCGCTTTTTCTAAAGCTAAGAAAAGGAAGGACCAATCTACTTTATCAAAGGCCTTCTCGAAATCGCTGAAGGTCAAGGCCATTTTCTTGTCAATGTTTTTTTCATGGATCTCGATCAGATTAAGAACAACTCTCAAATTATCCCTAATTTGTCTCTGTGGTAAAAAACCACACTGGTCTTTATTGATCCATTCCTTTAACACCTTTTTTAGTCTCTCAGCTAAAATAGAGGCAAAGATCTTGTAGTCTACATTTAATAAGGAAATGGGTCTATAATTTCCAATATCTTGTACATCTTTCTGATCTTTCGGAATTAACACTATACTTGCCTTGGTCCAAGCTGTCGGAGATTTACCACCTATTATCTTGTTCATTACATTTGTTAGTATTGGTGCCAACTGCAATTGCCAAGGATTTTTTGATCTCTGAAGAGAGCGGCATGGAAGCCTCTGAGAGATTGTGAGCAAACCACAGCTGTGAGTCAGAGCTAATTCCAGCATAGCTCTGCCACTACTTTTTTTAAGAAAAGGGAAGAAACACAATCAAAATAGCTGTTGGAACTCAAAAAGATCTTCTACTTATAAAACTCAATTGGAAGGTAACATAAATGGATTGGGAAATTTGCTGTTTAAATGGGCTGTTTGAAGTGAAAGTGAGAATGTGAAAGTGGAAAGGAGTAAATGTGGAAGAAAATAGTGAAAATGTGTAGGAAAGACAAGGGAAGAACTAAAAGGACTTTATAACTGAACCATAAAGATAAATAATAGATAAACTTGATCAACTTAAAATACTAGACAACAACAACTGTTAAAGATACAAGAGATTAAAGGGATTTTTTAAATCAGAGATCTCAAGATTTTTATTAACCTCAGAACTTTAGTGTTCGACAGTGTGTGACTACAGAAGTAAGAACAGAAGAAGGGGAAGAGAGGGGAAACATGAAGCCCAAGGGGGAAGACTGAGAAGACAACAGGGTAGCAGAATTGATTTGGACTGGTTAATAAAATTGATTTGAACTGCCTAATAAAACTGACTGGAATTGTTTAATAGAACTGGGATTGTTTAATAGAACTGACCTGGACTGCTTGACAGAACTGATTTGGACTGAAAACTGGCTTGGACTGCTTAAAAGAGCTGATTTGGAATATATAATAGAACTGACCAGGATTATTTAATAGAACTGATGTGAAGAACTGTTCTGGACTGCTTAGTAAAATGAACTGAATTGTTTAAAAGAATTGATTTGGTTGTTTAATAGAACTGCTTTGGAGTGTTCAGCAGAACTGATTTGGACTAAGAACTGATCAAGATTATCAAATAAATTTGATTTGGACTGCCTCATTGATTTGATTTGGACTGTTCAGCTGAATTTGTTTGATCTGGACTGAGAACTGACTTGTGAAATCTATTTGGACTTTTCAATATAATTGATTGGGATTACCTAAGAGAACTGATTTGGATTGCCTAACAGAATTTTTGGGACTATTTAATAGAATTGATTTGGATTGATTAATAGAATTGTTTGGGACTATATAGTAGAATTGATTTGAACTGCTTAATAGTACTGATTGCTCAATAGAAACTGATTTGGACTGTTTAGTAAATTGATTTAGGGCCTCTGCAGACTGGCCCAAAGGGCTGGCCTGGAGGCACAGTTGGTGCAGGGCAGCCGCATGCTGGCCACCTCAACCCCACGCCAATGACATCCTGATGCCACACACCATTACACATGGCACATAACAGAAAATAAAAAAATGGCAAAACAAATACAAGAACTAGACTATGATTTTCATATCTTCATGGGAGGCTGGAACAGTGTTTTGAATCCTTCATTAGACAGACAATCAAATAAAAAGATAAAAGAAAAGCAAGAAAAGCTCCCCAAAACTTTCTTTGACTTGATGGATACCTTATTGCTACCTCCATGATCCATGGAGAGAAAAATTCAGAAATGCCAATTTTTTTTTCAGACCCCCCACAATTCAGCTTCAAGAATTGATATGTTTTTTATATCAAATGATATATTCAAAGAAATTAATAATTTAAAGATACTGACAAAGAAAATATCAGACCATAATCCGATAGCAATGGAATTCAAACAGCCAATAAAAGAATTCTGCTGGAGATTGAATGAATGAGTATTTATTAAAAGATGAGCCAACAAAAAAAGTTAAGAAACAATTGAAATACTATTTTTAGGAGAACTTGGAAAGAAGATAGTATGGGATGCATATAAGGCAGTTATCTGTGGTTTCCTGATTTAGAAATCAGGAGAATTTAGAAATGGAGGAGAAAAAGAACAAAAGAAATTCAAGAAATTTCAGGGAAAAAAATGAAGAAAAAGAGAAAGAAATAATTTTAAAACTTACAAATGAAAGTGTTATCAAAGAATTGAAAATATTAAAGAAACAATTATCCCCTAAAATGGCAGAAGAAATAAATAAAAGAAAATGAAATATGTGAAACAAAAGCAATTTGAATTTCGAAATAAAGCAGGGAAATTTTTGTCATATAAATGGAAGAAGATGAAGGAAAAAAGAATGAATCTTGAAATCAAAGAAAATAAAGTATACATGGATCAAGAAAAGATAATAAAGGTATTTCAGAAATATTTTAATGAATTTTTCAAAGAACAAAAATGAGGAAATGAGCACCCTGAAAAGATAAATAAATTTTTACAAGATATAGAGAAGATGAAGATAACTGATGATATAAGATCTCTCAATCAAAATATTACAATGATGGAAATAAAGAAGCTATAAAACAAGCCAAAAATGGAAAATCCCCAGGTCCTAATGGATTTTCTATAATATATTACAAATTATTTGTAGAGGAGTTGATTGGACCACTTCATAATTTTTTTAATGAAATATTACATGAAGGGATCCTTGATTCATGGAAGGAAGCAAACATCACCCTGATTCCAAAAGAAGAAAAAGATTTGACCCTACTACAAAATTATAGACTGATATCCCTTTTAAATGCTGACTATAATTTTTTTCCCATCCATTTTAGCTAGTAGATCGAAGAAAGTTCTCCAGGATTGGATAAAAATGATCAATGTGGCTTCTTACCCAAGAGACATGCAAACCAAAATCTATGAATAGTCATTAATTTAATTGAATTCTGCAAGAAAAATCCAGAGAGGAAGAAGATGACAAAGCTATTTCTGGATGCAGAGAAGGCTTTTGATAATCTGAATTGGCAACATTAATGGAAAAGCTGGAATTAGGAAATAATGTTCTGAAATGGATTAAGGAGATCTATAAAGAACAAAGTGCACAAATAATAATAAATGGAAATAAAATTAAAAGCTGCAAAAATTTTAAAGAACAAGACAGGGGTGCCCTTTATCACCCCCTTGTTTATTATGTGCTTAGATACTGAGTAATAAAATATGAGAACCAGATAAAAATGATAACTATAAAAGGACACAAATGTAAAATACAAGTCTTCACTGATTCCATTGTTACATTTACAGAAGAACCTATAAAATATACCAATTTTTTTAGAAATAATTAAAGAGTTTGGACAATGTGCATAACTCTAAATAAATAAAACCAATTGGCACTGTTAACTTGTAACATGACAAAAAGTGAACAGGAATTATTGCAAGAAAAAGTAGGGATGCAAATACAAAAGAAAGAAAAATATTTAGGAATTTATCTAAAATAAATACTGAATTATTCAATAACAACTACAAAACAATGGGGCAAGAAATCAGAAAGAACTTAGGAAAATGGTCAAAGTTAAATTTGTTGTTGATGGGTAGAATAGTCACCGTGCAAATGAGTATATTACTAAAGATAATGTTTTTATTTCAAAACCTTCACATTATGATATTAAGTGATTCGATAATTGACCAATGGAAAAAGGATTTGATGAGATTTATTTGGGCAGAAAATAAAAAAAAATGGTTGAAGTAAAAAGATATTCTGAAATGGGAGAATGATAAACCAATATTGAAAAATCAGGAAGAATTTAAAATAGAAGGAATAAATCTACAATGGTTCCCATATTGACAACTCGTGGAACAATTTAAAATGGATATTAAACTATGGAATTACAAAAGAAGAAAAAAAATCAGAATTGGAAGAAATAATAATAGAAAATAAAAAAGGAACAATTTCAAGAGCCTATAAATTTTGTCTAAAATTAGAGCTAGAATTACAAATGATAAAACCATGTTTGATTCAGAGGGCAAGAAATATAGGTCATAACATACAATTGGAAAAATTGAAAGGCATGGGGGGGGGATTTGAAATTTACTTTGTGTTTGGATATAAAAGAAAATTCCATGAAAATAATGTACAGATGGTATTTAACACCACCTGTATTAGCAAATATTTACAGGAATAGTGAAGGAATTTGTTGGAACGGCCAAGGACAAAAAGGCTCCTTTTCCCATATGTGGTGGACCTGCCCAAAACCAAAAAGATATTGGCAAGAAATCCATAAAATAATACAATATATATACCAGATAAAAATTAAATTTGAACCAGAAATTTGCCTATTGAATGTGATATAAGGCAGAGAGGAAAGAAAAAAATTGAAAGGGGTACTATATCTGTTGACGACAGCGAGAATGGTCTTTGCAAAACATTGGAGTCATGCTCAAAATGGAGGAGAATTTGAGAGAAGGCAGAAATACAGCTCCTCTGGGTGTCCTTGGGCAGGTCACACTCTCTCAGGCTCAGAGGATGGCAAGGGCAACTCCTCTCTGAGGGGTAAAGCATGCTAATAAGTAAACTACACACACACACACAAACACACTTAACCATATATTTATGATTTACTTCCATCAGAGTGTTTTTGAATCTTCTGCTCTAAAACAATAGTCTGTCTATCTAGATTACTACATGAAACACACACACACAGGGGGCCGGGGTGGGGGAAATCAAATGTTGTGCCATCTTGCTTCACATTACATATGAGGAGGTATCACAAAATTTTAATTATCACTTTTAAAAATATTTGACAGAAAGTTTGTTTTGATTTGTAATTGCTAATTTATCTCTACATAGTCACCATCCAAATTTACACATTTTCCCCAAGCATTTCTTGACTCTCCGAATACCGTTATTGTCGAAGTCTGCAGATTGCACTTTAAACCATTCTTCCACTTCATGAATGACATCATCTGTGTTGTCAAATTGGTGACCCCACAATGGATTTTTCATTTTTGGGAAAAGAAAAAGTCACTTGGTGATGATGACACTGACAAAATTTCTTCAACATACCATAATAACTTCTGGATGATAATTACTACTTTATGATACCCCCTCGTACATCTTCATCTTACACTTTAGTCACTTCTAGCACAACCTGTAACAAAAATAAAAGACACAATGGACTGATTTTCTCCACATCATGCACTCATGGACCAATGATGACAGTGACAAAATCCAATATACCATAATAACTTCTAGGTGATAATTATTACTTAATGATACCCCCTTGTATAACCAGGCTTGAACAAGCCTGTTCAGATATCATAAGCAGATTCAGGCTGCATCTACACTGCAGAATTAATGCAGTTTGACATCTTAATTGTCATGGCTCAGTTCTATGGAATTCTAGTAGTTTATTGTGCCAACAAAATTATCTGACAGAGAAAGCTAAATATCTTACAAAACTACAAATCCCAGAAATCCATAGCATTGAATCATGGCAGCTCACACAGCGCCACTCTTTTCAGGGGCAGCAAAAGGGTGCCCTAAGAGCCCTAAGAGCTGGTCCTGTCCCATCTCTGCCTCCAGGCTGGCCCCTTGGGCCAGTCTGTAGAAGCCCTATATATGTTCTGCACTCAGCTCCAACTTCCCAGGCTTTTATGTGTTTGTGGGAATTAAGCAGAGTATATTTCCAGCATACAAAAAGGTGGCATAAGGAACAATGTACTTGAGTTTAGTTCAGAAAATTTCAAGTATGTCTGTCTGACTAGAGCCTTGGGCTGTTCTGTTTCACACTGAGCTAAGGCCACATGGGTGCTCCCTTTCCTGCATCTCAACTCACACAGGGATCAAAAAGAAAGTGAAATTTCTAAAACTGGTATGATTTGAACATACAGCTTCCTGACCTGGAGTCAAATATGCTGCCCTTGCACCACAAAACTACCACTGATTATAAACTCTACAGGAGTTTTTTGTGGGGTAAAAAGCTTTGAAAAGAGGTTGTTAAAGAAAAGCATGGCAGAGCAATAAAATCATCAAAGGCATGCAATGAAAGCCTACCTCACTTGAATCCTGGATTTTATTTCATTTTGCTTGGAACCCCTTGAAAATCCAGTTATCACAAGGACAGAGGGAAAAAAGGAGAAGGAGGGAATCCTGGCCCTGGCATGATTTGAACACGCAACCTTCTAGTCTGGAATCAGATGCACTACCATTGATCTGCAATGCTGGTTGTAGTTCTTCATTTATCCTACAGTGCATGTAATGTGGGGTTCACTGAAAACATAGCATGACAGACCAGGAAAGAGTTGACAGTAGTGCAAGGACAATGTGATTTGAGTGTTAAATCCTTTTCTTTAACCAACACTGAAAGACAAGCTCATCTATTATTATTATTATTATTGTTATTATTATTATTATTATTATTATTATTATTATTATTATTATTATTATTATTATTATTATTATTATTATTATTATTAATATCTTGCCTTCCTCCCAGCACAGGGACTCAGGGCAGGTATCACTATCTTCACTGCCTGGACAGCTCACTTTTCATGACAGTGGGAGTTTTTATTTGGAAAGGCAGTGGTATGACGGATGCTGTCTTTCTTTTGGGAGAGGGTAAGTCCTCATTCTGCGCAATTTGAGCCCTAGGGTGCATTTGAAAAAAAAATCTGGTGCTTATGTAAGTGGAGTCAGAATCCTGACCCTGATGTGATTCAAACACAGAGCTTTCAGACACACTCCTATTGTACCACAAGTCCAGCATTACAGTTAATTTGACCCTGCAGAAGAAGGTACTTCTGGGAGCCAAAACTCTGAAAAAAAAAGAGAGTTAAGAAAAGGACAAGGCAGTGGGACCTGCATTGTCTGCCTCTTAACTAGTACAGGGACAGAAGGAGGAGGTGTAATTTGCTGATGTGGAGTCATCTCTATTACAAATATACCCCATGGCCAGTCCCATGTTTACACTTAATCCAGAGCAGAAGCTGCTTGCTGGGCTTTCTGATACTGGAGAAATTAAATGCCTTGGGAGAGTTATAGATGGCAGTTGAAGCTTCAGGGCTAAACTTCTTAGTTCTTCCATTCTGAAAAAGAAGTTGTTTCATTCATGACTCAAGCCTTGAGAAACGGGGGGGGGGGGGGGGGGGGGGGGGGGGGGGGGGAGTGTAAATTTTCAGAAGGACCACTGACTTCAGTTTCCCAGGGTTCATCTGAGCTGAAACAGAGAGCCTTTGAAATTTTGAAGATTTCATATGGTTAAGGTTAGAGATGCATGTCAAACTTTATACATCTTGTTTATAAAATTACCTTCAGGCTATGTATATAAGGTGTTTATGAAACACATGAATTTCACGTTCAGACTTGTGTCCCATCTCCAGGATATTTCATTATATATATGCAAATACTCCAAAATCTGAAAAATCCCCAAATCCCAAACACTTCTGGTCCTAAGCATTTTGATAAGGGAGACTCAACCTGTATCTATAATGTTCAGCATCATTGCAGGGCTCCTGTACATTATTACTTTCTTGCTCTCAAAATGCTGCTGTTGTCAAGCAGAGTTTCTTAATATTTAAACAACCTGAATATGCATTGCCATTTGAGTCATTTCATTTGTTATTCTACAACTATGTATATTTCACATTTTCAACAATGGTTCATCTTCCACATGCCAAGTGGATTTCAGTGCTAAATATTATTAAAACATTGGCTTTGTAGTAACAAAGTGCTTCATTTCATCCAATATTTAAAAAATAAACTTATCTTCCCCCCCCCCCCCACTGACCACCATTGTTAAATATTTTATCAAATGTATGGCTTTGCCCTCACTCCATTTTTAATGTTCACTGAATGGCTTTAATATGTAAATCTCTTTCACATGATGGAAATGAGCTTCACCAGAGAGCATGTTAAATATTTACCAAAAATCTCTTTT
>CM034708.1:169072609-169103866 GCA_020142125.1 Phrynosoma platyrhinos | reverse complement strand
CCCCCCCCCACCTTTATATTATACAGAAAAGTACAGGGAGGGGGATAGAGCAAAGTGTGCCAAGTAAATATTGAATAATTATGTCAGAGGTGTATATGTATGGTGGAATAGGTACATCTAGTATTAGAATAGCAGAAGTTTGGAAGTATCAGGAAGGAAGGAAGGAACCCCAATATCCTAAAGGGAGTATGTCTGTCAGAGGTCTTGATTTCATTACACTCAACTGCACTAAATCAGTAAAGCTCGATAGTACAGTTTCACAGGACTGCAGATTGGGCTATATATATATTTTCACAATAATGTTGATGATATGCCACGCAATCTTTAGCCATAAAAATGCCTTAGTTTCCAACAGAACTCTATGAAATAAATAACTTGTTGAGCAATCTTGTTAATGAATCTCCTAAAGGCATAAATCACACACAGATGCATGCACACTTGCATGTACACACCTACACCCAAACCCATACACCAGCCCTTGATAGAAATACCTCAGAAAAATGGAAATGTAATTTCAGATTTCACAGATGGGTCCTTTATAGAACTTAAGTTTATAATAAAGCAAAAATGTTGGTGTTTAGGTTTAGAGAATAGCATATAGAAAGTGCATTGGGACAGATCTTTGCTGCTTGAGAGGAAGGAGATTATTGCACTTACCAATAATGTGACTGATTCCCAACAGGAAACAGTTGTATTTCAGGTTGCTACTGGGTATTATTGAATGCAAGTTGCTGCTGCTGATGATGATGGACGAATGTAACCCAGCTGTATCCCAGGTCCCAGACATGCTTCAGAGGCTACTTTTCCAAAATGGCAAACTCCTGTCTTGGAAAAGCAGCCTCCAAAGTGTAGCTGGGACCTGGGATGCAGCCAGGTTGCACCCACCCAGTGGCAGCGGCAGCAACTTGTGTGCAATAATACATGGTAGCAACCCGAAACATGACTGTATCCCATTGAGAATCAATCACATTACTGGTAAATGCAATAATCTCTGAAATGAATTAACAGTTGTATTTCCTTGTCTTTGGAAATATCCACTGAATATCTAACAGTGACTACCATTGCAGAAACCTCTTGGAAAGTGCTTTGGAATCAAAACTTTCATGTCTAGGGGAAATATTTTCCATCTTGAAAAAATGTTTATTTTTCTTAGATTTGAAATGAAATTCGAATGAAATCAACACAATTTACAATCAGCATTTTCTCAAAACCAAGAATGAATATTGCAATACACAGCCTCTGTTGGATATGGCTCTCTGAGTTCTCCAACCCTCTCCATAAGCTATTATTTCACCCATTTAGAGCTAAGTTGACCATATGTACCTTTAAATGGGACAGTACTATTTTTTCATATTTTCAGATCATTCCATCTTTTTCTTTTTCAATTTTGTTCTGTTTTCAAGAAAAATGTCCTGTTACGTTGTGGAAATGGATTGAAGATTCCTGTTTGAAATTGTGGTTGTTAAAAAACAAAACAAAATAAAAACCCCCACAAAATTGTGTCATGGAGTGTGAGAAGTTTTATGATAAGGTATTGAAAGACCAACATTTGCTGCATAAGATTACTTCATCGAAAAATATTCATGGTATGATCGTGGTGAAATCCATTGCCCCTCTACATCTACCTAAAGCTTCATATGAATTCGGACACTGAAGAATAATTGTTAGCTCCATAGGTTCATGTAACAAAATGTTTGGTATCCTCTTCCTTTTTCATGAATATCGAAAATTACATAACCCCATCCTATTTTTGTCATACCAATCTCCCATTTTTGTCTCACAGAAATATGGTCAACCTATTCAGGGCCCCACTGTCTCCATTACTCCTGGGTCCACCCTGGAGCTTCACACACTGAACAGAAGATTTGAACAGAAAACTTTACAGATATATTTGAATATGCTTGGAAAGTTCCATAACTGAGGTTGCTGATTAATGGCATCCATAGATATCCACACTTCACCTTTTCTTTCTTTAGTTTAATTATTCAATAATTAATACAAGAAATATAGCAGATACAACAAAGTTAGCACGTCTGACTTTGGAAGTTGTCTGGAATAACACATATCACTTTATTATCAATTGTGTATGACAAACATATGGATAAACTTTAGACCAGATTTTCCCCAAATTTAATAGGGTCATTTAGGGGGAGTGCATGGAAATAGTCCTTTTTTGGTGCACCTGATGGATTTCCACAAAAATATCCTTGAGGAACTCTCACACAATGGATTAACTTCTCTGTCAGCACAAGCTTCCACACTCTATTGATCTATTTCTATAATAATAATTACAGGTCTCCCAGGTCTTACTACAACTCCATCACTGTTACACCACATCAGTTCTCACACAAAGATTAGGAAGCAGTCAAGAGACAGGGATGTTAGAACATGAATTCCTATGTCACCTTACTTTGCCTTCATGAAATAGCTTATGAAATTTATGGGTCAAAACTGATTCAGTTCAATTATATTTCATGGCCTAAACTACTTTACCACAAATATATTTTTGTGGGCCACAACCATAGGCTCCTTTCACCTACCGGTATATTATTTCCTTTTAGCTAAAGCAGTGGTGGATTCTTATGATGCATTGCAGGTTATAATTTGATAAGGCTATTTGCACCTACATACTCTTTCAATGGAATGCATAGGGGTGGATTTGACACAAGAGAAGATAAAGCTAAGGTAGTTGAAGAGGACTTTGGGAAGGAACCCCCTACCTTAGTGAAATCTGAGAGTAGATGGCTGCTCCCATTGCAGTTACATTTAAAAGGGTTAAAATAAAATATTTAATTAAATTGGTCCTATTTAATCCAAAACCTGATATCTGGTCTCCTTATTTCCAGAGTGGATTTGTAAATAAAATATCATAAAAGAGAAGCAGCACCCATTGTACATGTGTGTTACATTAAGAGAGAACAAGTTAAGATAAGATGGCTGGTCCTTCCATGATGCATGGTGAAGTAAACTGCTTAGGTAACTACACAAAGGAAAGAAGTAGACAATTTATTTATGTCTGTGTGGTGTGGATTTTTGATCTTGGTGAATCAGAGGAAGGAATAGGTGTTCTTTTGGCTTATCAGCAAGCATCAAAATTATCTTAAGCCACCATTTGAAAGAAGAGTTCAACATTTCCTGGAATGAAAAATAAAATAATAAGTAAATGATGGTTATCCTTTGGAAACATCATATTTACCTCATTGAGGTTGTATCTTTTGCTCCTCTTGTCTTTTCCTTCCTATTTTTCTTCTTAATCCCAGCATTATAACAGAGATACTTGAACTCTCCCAGTTTTCAACAATTTTCTCCAGCAGGGAAGCTAGAAATGCATTTAAAGTTTGATCTTTCAGACTAAGATGAGGTGTGTAAAAACAGTAATTCAGCTCATCATGCACTGAAAATCAATCTCACTGTGCAATGAAGCAATCAGATTATCAGCTAGTTGTTCAACCAACTGAAATGCCCATTGCACTCACCACAAAAACTCTGTCAAATTTCAGGCATTTGAATTGGCCCAGAAACCAATTCATTAGGAGACTGACTGATTAGCTGGGATTTGTATTATTCTAAATGAATGAAGTGGCAAACAACAGAATCATATATAAGCCAATTATATATATATATATTGCAAATCATTTAAAGGCCAATTCACACAAGTCTACTTACCATGTAATGCTTACAATATTAACAGATGACTTGGCTGGGCAAAAATAGTTTGCACAGATGAAATAGTGTAGACAGAACTTTCCTATTGATTCATATCACCTCCAGCACAACACTTTTAAATAGTTCACACATTTCAGATGTGAGTCACTGAGGGATATGTTACTGAATGTGTAATGAGAGCAGAGCCCAAATTGCTGGAGTTCAGGATCAGCTCATAAAAAGCTCAGGGTAAGTGATGAATGAATGAATGAAATTTATTTGATTCATATTTCTGCAGAAACAAGTTTCCTAAGTTTTTTTTATTTCCATTAAAAAAAAACACCACCCTGTACATTTAATATGGTTCTCTAAAGTTTGGATCCAAAGATGCATCACAATCCATTCAGTTCAAAGTGGAAAATACAAAGAAAACACTGTAAAGAGATTCAACTTAATTATACCCACATTATACCTACACTAGCTGTGAAAGAGAGATAAACAATTTATAGGGAGATATAAAAGAGGTAAACTAAACCTTGGAGATGATGGCCGAAGAAGAGGAATTATATGTGGAAAAAAATACATCATGGAACTCTTAACTGAATCATATGTATGTAATCCCACTGAGAAATCTAAAAGAACTGTGTTTCATTATTCCATACTTAAAAGACTACTATATTTTAGCTTTTCAGCTGGAGGGAATCTTCAACTCAGAATAATTTCTCAGTTATTCTAGAACTTGCAGAGAAAGCCGATGGTGATGGTTTGGAGCAATGGTATTCTCCCCTCCCCCCCAAAAAAAGAAACTCATGAAATGGAATTCATTTAGCACCAAAGAGACATAGGGGGAAATACTGCTATATACCACAGTGTTCTCCCTGGAAGAAATATGTTTGCATAATTTATCAAAGAAGGACTGGATATTTCTCATTCCAAGAAGAAATTAATATTTTATTTTGAACTGAATGTTTGTCATGAAACTTGGTAAGATCTATATTTGTGTTTGCTACTACTGTAAGATGTTTTATATCTTAATGGCAACAGAGATGACATTATACAAATTTATTTCAATAGTGATATGTGTGTGTGTGTGTGTGTGCACATTATCTGTTTCTGTGTCTCAAACACACACTCAAAAAATGGAACATCTCCTGTATAGCAAGGTTTTGCTTGATTTTTCATGTTAGAAGC
Organism: Phrynosoma platyrhinos; assembly: GCA_020142125.1. NCBI lineage: Eukaryota > Metazoa > Chordata > Lepidosauria > Squamata > Phrynosomatidae > Phrynosoma > Phrynosoma platyrhinos. The sequence goes on along the minus strand of CM034708.1, from coordinate 169,099,030 downwards.
CCACCATAATGACTATTCATGCCAAGGTTGTATCTACTTGAGGGGAGAAGGAGAGCAAAATGAACACATTGTCCCCCAACAGAATTTTACCCCCAAATGAAATTCCATCAGTCTTCAAATTCTGGCATTGTGGAGCATGAGGAGCAAAAAATAATTTACACCTAGAAGCTTTAAATATTCTGTTTGCATTCCCTTGGTAACTTTACCCTTTTCTTTGGATGCCTAAATTGTATTTCTGAAAGCTCAGTGAAAATTTTAAATTACTTCAGTGGTAGAAATTTGGAGACTGAGGGGTAATTTCATTTGGGTGGGGCAGGATTCTTATTTGGGGTGAATGTTTTCATTTTGTCCCTTCCTTGTAGCTTCATCTTTGATACATACTATCCATGCATGGAACACATATGTCAAAAAGACACTCAGAGTTGTAAGGTTATTATACTATACTATCAAACTTTTTAAAAAAGGCATCTGCAGTCCCAAGCAGTGATTCTGTTACTTCATGATGCAGACCTTGTATCAGATTAACTCTTCCATTTGTCTTGTCTCACAACAGCAACAACAATAATTGCTTGAGTTCCTTCTGTTCCTTGATGTTTGCAAAAAGGCAGCTTAGAGTGCAACACTATGCATGCTTTTTTGGTCATAAGCAGCAGTGAGTTCACTGGAAACTCCCATATCAGTGTGGTCAGGAAGATAGAATGGTTGTCTCAGAGGTGGTGATGAGGAACCTTAGTTGGAATTCAAAAGAAAAGGATGACATCTCTTGCACTGGTCTTAGTGGCCACTGAAAGACTCTTATCATTAGTAGTGTGCATTTTTTCTGGTATTTTTCCTAATATTGTCATTCATTTTGATGGAAATAATTTTTTGAAAAAGTTTCAAAGTGAAAGGAAATGAGAGTGAAATTCTAATATCTGTCAAACAGACCCATTGCATTTACCTTAGTTATGAAGTGACCAAGGTATGTGTGTCCTTTTATTGATCAGCCATCTCTCTCTAACACTGATAGTATTTATTTATTTATTTATTTTCTTGTCCTACTCCCAATATTTGGCCCAAGATATCTTACAGCATAAGATTAAAACAAAATACAATTAAAACAATACATAGTACAAAAAGTTCTAAAAATTATTAAATGAATAATCCTTTCTTAAAATACATAAAATAATTTCAAATATATAGAGAACAAGATCAAGATATAGCATACTGTATTAGAAGACCCTTCTGTCCTAACCACTTAAAGAATGAACGCCTGCTTAAAGGAAAAGGTCTTTGCCTGCTAGTGAAAAAAGATCAGAGAGGGATCAATGAAGCCTCCAGTGGGAGGGAGTTCCATGGCATGAGAGCAACCACTGGTTGTCTCTCATGTCCTCATCAACCATATGTGTGATGAGAAATAGACAATGCCCTTTCCCAAAGACTGTATGGTCTGGACAGGCTTGTATAGAAGGAACTAGATGCAATCCTGCATGGTTCTGCATAGGATAGTAGGTCTAGATGGAGACCTCTGCTAGGTTGAATCATATGAATAACCTCTGAAGCCTCTCTCTACATGTTCATTTTCTGCTTTGTAGGGAACAGGCAGGGTAGCAGAAACATCTGGATATAAACCCCATAGCCAAATGGGAAATGATTACAGCAGTTCTGAGATCGTTGGAAGGACCTAGCAGATCTCAGTGCTGATGTCATCATGTTCCTGATTGTAAGGAGATGCTTCTGTGATGCTGCTGGCTCTCCATGAAGCAGGGAATGGCTGATTCAGGAGAGACTAATTTCCTGCTTAGATTAATCTTGTGTCTGCTCAACTCAGGAACCCCTTCTTCCCTGAGCACTTGCAGGCAAAGGGCAAGAAATGTCTAAATCCTGCCCATACCTCCCAAAATTGGGATTAAAGTAAAAATGATTTATTGCACAGAAGTGGGGAAATGATGACATTCATTGAGGTTTTCTGTGAATGAGAAGAAACACCTGTCAAATAGTCTCCAACAGAGATAACAAAAGAAAGAAGGCAACATTGTATGATAAGTCCCAGCAAAAGATGCTATTAATCATCTGTTATTGCAGTTTATTGTCTCAGATGATAAAGTCCATTGTCATTGCAGTTAAGGTGGAGTGGAGCACTGCAATTGGCTAGTGAATGTCCAGGTGGGAACTGATGATGGAGCAGGAGGCGATGGAGGGGAAGGGAATAGCAGGGCAATGCCTCTTGTTGTCCAATCAACCAGCTCTCATTCATATTGTTCTAGAATTTGTTTTCATTTTAAGTGAGAGGGTTTGCAGAAAGAACTGTACTGGGAAACAAAATAGAGTGTGCAGTTGAAAAAATGATTAAAACTTGTCAGTTGGGTATGTTATATATGGTAGGAAGTAGAAGTTAAAGAGAACTGAGGGTTACTGGAAAGGTTTTAAAGAGGGAAGAAACAAGAGAAAGGGGAAAACTTCTTCAGGTCTTTTTTAAAATGATTTTTTTTAAAAAATAGAGACTACATTTATTTCAAGCCACGCCCTTAGGATAAGAATGCTAAAACTGACACACACATACACACACACACACACACCTGGATGTATACTAATTATTTCCTAATGGACAATTTAATTTTGTAAAGGGCATCCTGGCCTATTAAAACTGGATAATTTCCCAAAGGAGATGAGTAAGGTGAAAGATAACAGAAAGGGCTAGAATCTAATACTAATAGGAGGGAAACCAACACAAGGTAACCTTCATGGCAGGTTCATTTCCATATTAATCCTGTCCTGTAAAACTGATTGTCTCCTTTCTAACCAGAAAATAAAATCCAGTATGTTCTGAAGTACATAGGTGGACCAAACCAACTCCTTGAAGGTTTAATTACTGAGACTTATTGGCAATCAAGGTTCCCTCTCTTTACCCCTTTTGGACCACTAAAACGTTCACCTTACTGAAATGGTATTTTGAAATCTGTTTGATTCTGAGGACACACATGGGAGCTTGGGCTGTCATGATTAGAATAATCTGTTATAATTAATTCAGAAATTTGTTTAAATATTCATATTGTGATTCATTTTTTTAAAAAAGAACATTTACTAACAAAATCCCCAAAGACCCTAAGAGGAGATGGGCTTAATGCTAGAGTTGATAAAAGCTGCCATTTTAACAGCCCAGTATTAGTTTAAATCCTGGTGGTAACTTCTCCAGTGGGATTTTCAGCACAAAGCCTTTCATGCTGATTTGACTGTATTTAATGTACATGTTACATCTTTCACTGAGAGATAGAAATCACTGTGCATTAAGCATCAAATGTGTCTAGTTTTCCCCCTTCCCCAACTGTCAAAATTAATTTTGCACTAAAGAAATGAAATAAGATCATAATATTTGAGTTTCAATTTCAATTTCAATTTTATTTTATTTTATTTTATTTTATTTTATTTTATTTTATTTTAATTTGCCTTCTCCTTGTCTTTGGAGTAAGAAACTGCAGGACAGGCCATTTTTGCTTCTTTGCTACCTTTTGTCACTCTTTTAGCTCACCTGTGTAGAAAAGCTAGATGGAAGGGGCACAGGGCATTGTAACTCTCTTTTATGATCTCTAGCAGAAGATCATATTTGTAACAGACATTTTTCATCACCTGTGTAGATGAGCTAGATGGAAGGGGCACAGGGCATTGTAACTCTCTTTTATGATCTCTAGCAGAAGATCATACTTGTAACAGACATTTTTCATAATAAGAAGGAATGAGCTGGACTCTGATTTAATTGACTGATGTGTATATTTTGGGGGAGGATTTCTTTAGACTGCAATACCATAAGTGCTGTGGGTTATCTTTGTGGAATATCAGCAAGGAGTGTAGTAATTCAGCTTATCTGTCATACTTTTATAAAATAACTATGTGTACATATGTACTAACTTGCTTTAGAGCTATGTTTCATCATTTCACTTTACTCTGATTTACTCAGTAAGAGGGCCCTAAGCCTAAGGGTAAACAGCAATGCAACCAGAGTGGTTGTGATAGTACTAGTGCTGATAAGGCACTCTAAGAACAGGAATGTTTGGCCCTGTTCAGTCTTGGGAAGGGAGAGGAGGAGGAGGAGTGGGATTACATCCCTCCCAAACAGGTTAGCATAATTTTAGAAGGCTTTTAGAAGGCTTATCCTGTTATGTTATATAAGCCCTCCCTTGTGGTAGGTTTTTCTTTGTCCTAGTCTTGGGAATGGGAAGCACTAGTTCCCTTGTCTAAGAACATGAAGGCCCACTTCTTGCTCCAACTATTCTGGATGGGGCAGGGTCTGAAAATCATAACACATTTTTTCCAGGCTCTCTTCTGTCGGCTCTGTGTATCCATCCAAGGCTTGAAAATACTTTTTTTAAAAAAACCCAAAAGCCAAACTTGATTTTGCCATTTTACATAATGGGCACCATTGTATTTTGCCAATATATATAATGGGGCTTAAATATCAACAGATTTTTGTATCCACACCAGGGGTGTGTGTCCTTGAACCAAGGTCCCACTGTATATCCAAATGATTTCAAGGCAAAAGATAGGCATATCAAACTAATGGAATTAAAAGTTTTGCCTGGCTTTTCTCTCCCCCCTTTTTTTTAATGTTCAGCAAACATTGCAACTTTGTCTAAAAGCACCCCCCCCATTTATTATTGTTTGCTATTATCTTTATGAAATATATATATATTTAAAAAAGTTTCCTAGTAAGCCTAGTAATGACTGATGGACACCATATCATTCTACTGTTCTTCACTAGAATTTTCATTAAAAGCCTATAAATTGTTTTGCCTCTGTTCTTTGCTCCTTGGGAACTGGCTGCTTTACAAAGAGAGAGAATGCTTTGTTATCATTTAAAAGCTATAATTTTTCTAACTGAACTATCCCCATTAATTGCTACATGAGTCACATCCTGTAGGGACATTGTTAAACAGATTTTCAGAGTACTTCAGAACTTCTTCAAGTGAATTAATTTTCATTTAAAATACTAGAACTATTAAAAGTACTATTTTGGAACTATTATTGTCCTTTAAAAACTAATATCAGTAAACCACCCTGACATCACATAACAGAAGATGGAGCCTGCAACATCAGGTAAGAAGTTCTTCCCCTTCTTCTTAATTGGCCTATACATCTCCATGCTCTTTCAGGTCTTTGCATTACTGTTCCTGGCTATGAGGTCAAGAAAAAAAGAATAATGTTTAATGTATGACCTTCTAGCCTTTGTATAGGTGAATTGCATTGTTGAGTAGTTCAGAGATGAATGTTTCATGAGGTTCAATTTTTCCTCTGAAAATTGCAGTTTTAGGAGATGTGAAACTCACAGTGGAAGAAAAACACCTTGAATTCATTGACCGTGATCCCATTAGGGCATGAACTTGAGGCAGAAGTCAAGGACTCCACTCAGCAAGAGTCCATTTACTCTACACAATTATATCTCTATTTTCTACTTTAACTGTCATAGCAATATCCTATGAAATCCTGGGATTTGCCATTTAGGGAGGTATTTAGATTTTGCAGAGAGCTCTAGTGCCTCACCAAACTACAAAACTACACAGGATGTTGCCATGGCAGTTAAAGTGGAATACAGCACTATAACCATGCAATGTGAAAGATCCCCAGAGTAAATAGGAGGGTTCCAAATGTGATAAGGTTGACTTATTGTATTGATCTGGAAGGTCTAAATCAAGGTTCTAAACACACTGCAAAAATAATCCAGTTTGAGACTGCTTTAACTGCCATGGCTCAATTATTTAGACCTTCCAGATCTAAACCTAGATCAATTTAGGTTTAAAGGATACACTAGAGTAAGACCAAGGTCCAAAAGACACTGCAAAAATAATCCAGTTTGAGACTGCTTTAACTGCCCTGGTTAAATACTAGGGAATCCTGGGAACTGTAGTTTATTGTGGCACCAGAGCTCTCTGACAGAGAAGACTCAATGTCTCACAAAACCACCATTCCCAGTATTCCCTAGCATTGAGCCAGGGCAGTTAAAGTGGTCTCAAATTAGATTATTTTTGTAGTGTGTTTTGGACCACTGTAATCCAAAAAAAGCAGATTTTCCATGCTCTTGTACAAAGTGGTTATTGTTATTCAACTCAGTTACTGTTCCACTTTTTTCATTGAGTTAACCAGGGCCAATAAGTTAACCAATATCTTTGTACTTTCACACAGACCCTTTGCAAATTATATAATTAGTTTACTAATGAGGGTGCTTGACTTGAGCTGAACTTTGAACCTGTCATACCTCTACCTCCAATTTCTTTCTAATGAGGAAAAGTGTGCAAAACATTTTTGCTGCCATCCTTATTAACAGTTGGTGATTTCCATGTCAGTGGATTTTATTCTGGACTTTTAAAGAACTATCCAAGGTGCTGAGGCTGTTGGAGGAGGGGCATTCAACTTGATTTTGGTGAGTGTTCTCCAAACATTCAATATTTGTTTTCATGAGTCTACTCTGGTTAGGACTAGCAACTAGATTTGGGCTCTAGGAGGTTGTCTACATGGGCCAAATAAAATAGCTTCAAACCGACTTGAATCCAAGCTGTACAAGGCAAAAATGGGTGGAAATTGACACAAAGCCATGCTCCAGGGTTAAAAACCAGAGCAAAAAGAAGCTCTAATACTGTGACTTAAGACAAAAAAAATGTGCATCATCGCACCTCCATATAAACAGTACGGCACTAGTACAGGACTGCGGGAAAGCAAAAACACAAAAGTATGACACACAGACCAGGTTGCCATTAATGCAATGGATGTAATTACAACATACACAAAATAGAGAATCCAATGGGGGGCCTGGGATGAAGAGGGGTCAAGAGGAGCATGTGTGTGGGGCCTCTGTGATTGTGCTTTGCCAATGTATCACTGGGCACACTGATGCATTGATGCACAGTACATGTGGTGTATTGCACATGTAACTGTGTGGCTTGGTTACACAGGGGTCCAATGGGATGGCAGCTGGTGGGAGGAGGGAGGTAATTGGTGGTTACAGGAAATGTGTTTGTGCGATGATGTGCATGCATGGTGGGGATGTAAAAAACAACAATGAAAACCAAGCATGGCTTTACACTATGCAGTGCAGACTGCCCATGAGTGTTCAGCCTGCCTTGGGAGCAGGCTGTATGGTCAGTGGGGTTTCCACCTGCTTTCAAAAAACCAAGGATTGAGCCACTTTTTTCTGTCAATCTTTTAAAACCTGTAGTTGGTAGAGCAGCATTAGAATTCAAGTGTTTGTAATGGTCTGGTATGGTCAGAGGGGGTGAGTTTGGGAGGCAAAATATGCCCTCTTACATAGTTGCTGAGGTAATATTGAGGCAATTAGGTAATAAGGTAATTGCCCCAAGATTGCTGAACTTAGATACACTTAATCTAGAGAAAAAAAAGATTGGGAGGTGATTTGATATTCATCTTCAAATATTTGAAGCACTATCATGTAGAAGATGAAACATCTCCCCCCCCCCCCGCTGCTCCACAGGATAGGGCCTGTAATTCTTCAAATTATAATAAAAGAGGTTTTGGCTAAACATTATGATGAACTTCCTGATAGTAATAGCTGCCTGACAATGTCGCAGACTGCCTCATGGGATGGCAGTCTTTCCTACTTTTCAGCTTTTCCAAGCTCTGGACAGTACTCTCATAGAATAATAAATTCATGGCAATATAAGGTGCCCCAAATGTCATATAGTGCAACTCACTGCCAATACATAAATCCCACAAGGCCACTTGTGAGGGATGCTTTAGTTGTGGGTTTCATATATTGGCAGTGGGTTGAACTAAATGACCTTTGGAGTACCTTCCATTGTCATGAGTTGATTATTCCATGACAGTATTAGCCAGAGCTTGAAAAAGTTATTTTTTGAGATGATACCTATAATCGCCTGGAGGGATGGGGTTTTTGTAATCCAAATAAGTAACTTTTAAAAGCTGTAGATCTTCACAGCACTGCAGTTTTTCCTTTGAACAGCAGTAGTTCACCCAGGTCTCAACCAGGGTCTCTGTAAGATGCTTATTAACTTGAGATTCTGAGGACTGTATTTGTGACCTTCTGTGTGCTATAAACAGACTTTTGCCCCCTTTAACAAAACTTCATCATACTTCAGATTCTTAAAGAAACAAAAGTAAAGTATCCTAGTGTTGAAAGGTGCAATATGAAAATACAAACCATGCTTTGGAAGCTGAAAAGATATCATATGGAGACTAAGCTGAATTCCACAGAACTTAAAAGTTCACTTGAATTAAATGGAAGCCAAGCAAGAAAGGTTTTTTGTTATTGAATCAGGTCAATGAATTCTAGAAGAAGAGGAGGAGGAGGAGGAGGAGGAGGAGGAGGAGGAACAATTCAGCCTCATTTTTATTTGTAAGAAATATTCCTGTTGGTTTGATTTTCTGAAGCAAAAATGGTTTGCTTTTTTGTACTCATATCTTATTCTATGATCAGCCTTAATTCCACAATACCAATACCAAGAAATTAGACAACTGCAGATGAGAAGATGACTGGGGGTTGGCATTGTTATAAATTATGCTAATCTAGTTCATTATTCATTTCTATAGAAGTATACAATACCAACACCCAGTCAATGAATTCTAAAAAAAAAGAAGAAGAGCAATTCGGCCTCATTTTTAATTGTAAAAAATATTCCTGTTGGTTTGATTTTCTGAAGCAAAAATGATTTGCTTTTTGTACTCATACCTTATTCCATGATCAGTCTTAATTCCACAATAACAAGAAATTAGACAACTGCAGATGAGAAGATGACTGGGGGTTGGTATTGTTATAAATTATGCTAATCTAGCTCATTATTCATTTTTTATAGAAGAAAACAATAGAAATATAAAATATAGGGATGCAGTGGCTTAGTGGATAAGACACTAATTCTGATAATCAGAATATCAGAAGGTTGGCAGTTTGAGGCTGGAGTACTGCATGATGGGGTGAGCTCCTGTCACTAGTCCCAGCTTCTGCCAACCTAGCAGTTCAAAAGTATGCAAATGCAAGTAGATAAATAGGTACCACTTCGGTGGGAAGGTAAACAGCATTCTGTGCAATCATGCTGGCCACATGACACTGGATTCATCTTTGTCAATGCTGGCTCTTCAACTTAGTAATGGAGATGAGCACTGACCCCGACATTCAGATATGACTAGACAACAACAACAACAACAACAACAACAATAATAATATTTATTTGTATTCCGCTTATTGAAAAAACAATCCAAACAGCTTACATAAAAACCCTTACAATATAACCCCAAAGACCAACCCAACCCCCCTTAAAACAGTATTAAACATCTCATAATTAAAATAACAATAGACATTAAAAACATTAATATAGCCAATAACAAATAAAAATTATCTAGGGAATACTTTTACCTTTAAATAATTTTTCTTCTGCTTATTTTTTTGTTTTATATTTTAACTACTTAGCAAGTATTCCCTAGATAGCCTGATAATAGAAAATTTTAATTTAATATATCTAAGCAAGGGGGGAGGTTAGATAGTGGCTCAGCAGCTCTGGGTGCTTTTGGCTGAAATGGGCAGTCTTGATATATTTCATTTTGACTTTCACATGATATTTGGAACAGATACTGCTTGGGCTGATTTTGTGAACTGCAGGACAAATTGGTGAGAGTGTGCCCTTACAAGTCTTCTTAGTTATCTCAAATGTTTTCACTACCATTAGCTATGGCATCCTGTGGAAACTGAGTTTTTGGGACATTCCCATGCAGTGATCCTTTTCCTATAGGTATGGGCAGCTGCCAGGAGCTGGAAGGCTACAGTGTCTCCTGGAGGATCATGGAGGATCATATCCCCCATTTTGGCCAACTCCCAAATATGTGGAGGTTGAGTTTTTGCCCCAAATGATCCCAACACATCTTGAAGCCCTAGAGGAAACTATGGGCCACTCTGCAACATATCCATGGAAAACAAAATGGTATCCGCAACTCGTTCACGCATGCGCAGTACTCTGGAAGTACTGCACATGTGCGAGCAAGCGCTCACGCGCATGCACAGTACTTCTGGTGTACTGCGCATGCACGTGCATGTGAGCACGCGTGCTGCCATTTCCCCACCACCACCATCGGCCCATGGAAGACCAGGGGATCCCCGGACCGGCCCCAGATAAGGGGAACTTGTCGACCCCTGGTGTAGAGTCACACCTAAGGTAAAGGTAAAGGTATTGCCCATTGACAAGGTTGTCAAGTCATGTCTGACCCTGACCATAAAGGTGGTGCTTACAAAGCCGAACAGCTAGCATTTTCAGAGACTACTCTGTGATCATGTGGCCAGCATGATTGCACAGAATGCTGTTTACCTTCCCACTGAGAAGTGGTATCTATTTATCTACTTGCATTTGCATGTTTTCGAACTGCTAGGTTGGCAGAAGCTGGGACTAGTGACAGAGCTCACCCTATCATGCAGCACCCAGACCTCGAACTGCCAACTTACTGATCTTGCAATCAACAGAGTCTGCATCTTAACTACTTGACCCACTGCATCCCTATAATAGTCACATCTACAGACACGGACATATATTTTTTTGAAAAAAATAATGTTTGTTTGTGTGTGTAGGTACCAAATATATGAACAACTTTTGGTAAATATTTTCTGCATCATTCTAGAAGAGAATATACCATGATGTATTTTAATCTCCCCTCCCCTCAGGAAACAAAGGCTTGGGGGTATGTGTGTGGAAAATCTATTTTCATGTTGTTTTCTATTTTCCCCTCCAGACCTTCATATCCTAAGGTAATATGCATTGAAAATGCATTGAGCTGTTTTATTATATCCCCAATAGAAACAATCCCCCCACATTTTTCTATTATGGGACAAATTATGATTCATTACACACCATGCACCCCATTATTATGGGCAACATTCTGTAATAAGTGTTGCAGCTGTCCATCTAAACATACACATTTAAATATGGACTGATGGGGGGGAAAGGGAGGTTACCATGGCTGAAAGTCATGTAAATTGCATGTCACCTTTACAGGGACACCTGCTTTCACACAGATACAAGCATTAAAGAACCATCAATATGTGAAGGCTATGGAAATTTATTATGCAGCATGAGTTGTATTTCCTTTTTTGGGAGAATTTTTACTGATTCTTCACTGGTCTCCTTCTGAGATTACAACCTGGACTTTTTCCATTCCAAAGTTCCAAATACTCTTATCTGAAAGTAAGGCATATGGTTGATCATGATATGCACTAACTATTTGGGGGGGAGGGGGGAGGTTGGCATTTCAGCCCAGTCAGTTGCAACAACTTGCAACAACTGACAAGAGGGTAGCCATCTATGAGTTTAAAGAGTGAGACAGAAAATACAATCTTGTTTAATCAAACGATCCAATCAAACTCAGAATGAAGCATCTGACAAAGATCTAGCAAACTGTAAAGTTATAGAACTGCCCAAGTTAGTTTTAGCTACATAGGATTTGATACAGCAAATCAGTGCAACAGTCAATCAAGTCTGGTATTCTGTATTTGGACCATGATGCAGTGAGTTACAGGAAGAAAAATGAGCTCATCTACTTTCAAGTATATCTCCTCAGCTGGCTGCTTCTTAAGTTCACATAATTATGGGAAGAGTATAATTATATGAACTTAAAAGAAGCCAGTTTAAGATGTATACTAGAAAGTAGCTGAACTATGGATTTCTCATCTTTCTTCCTGTAACTCACTGCAGCATATACAGCACTTATTTCACTGAAAATCCATTTGGTGGGAAAAAGACACCTACATCTTCAATCCTGTTTGAAAAAAGAAGAGATAAAACAAATTATCTCATTTTCCTTATGTGTATACTCTGCACTCCTCCTGGATATGGTTTTTGATGACCAACCAAGATATAAAGTGACCAGACATATTATTATTATTATTATTATTATTATTATTATTATTATTATTATTATTATTATTATTAAACATTTATTTATAGAGCGCCGTAAAATTTGCACAGCACTTTACATAGTAGAGGTCAAATAAAATAAGAATAAAGCCTGCCAAGAGACGCACAATCTAAAACACCAACATTACAAGATTAAAAACATCTCTAAAATAATACTAACTCGTATAAAAGGAAGTCAAAGAAACAACAAATTAACATAGACATAAAACTTTGGATTTAAACAAGAGCCACTTTATTTGACCTAAAACGCAGAATGAATTAATTTTTAAAATTATTTCATTATTTTTTTTTGCCTTGTGAGTCACCTTGGGTTCCTTTTTGGGAGAAAGGTGTCATAAAAACAAAATAAATAAAACACAGAATGAAGAACCAAGGTGGCTTGTGAAGGGGGTGGCTCAGCCTTAAATAACCACCAACTCTGTCCCCATCACATGTCTCATCTTGGAGTCTTGTTCCAAGCCAGCTTAATTCCATCCTCTATTTGTGGAGACCATCAAAGTGTACCCTTTCCTGCAGCATCATTCACCATGCAGGTCCAAGTATATATAACTATGAGAATTGCTCAAATTTAATCTGAAATTGGAACACGTGCATCAAGGATCTAAAATCTCCAGAGATCCAAGAGTCAATTTTCAGCATCCAAGAACCAGCATGAGCCTTGAAGTCCTCAAACCAGCATACTGACCAAAAAACAAAACAAGTAGTGACTGGGAATCTGCTTCTAGACTTGGGATAAAAAAACCAAGTATAGGTGCCCAAGTGTCATTAAAAATGTAGCTATGATATTTCTCACTGCTATCCTACTTGCTTGTCCTTTATTGTTTGATAAGTTTCAATATGTGTAGCCTGAGGATGTGGACAGGATCCTCGGAGAAGTGAGGGTCACCATGTACATACTGGATCCTTGCCTTTCCTGGCTTCTGAAAGCAGCCAGAGAGGGACAGGTTGAGTGGGTAAGGGGAGTGACAAATGCCTCACTGCATCAAGGCAGATTTCCATCCTGTCTAAAAAAGGCTGTGGTGAGACCATTAATGAAAAAGACCACCCTGGATCCAATTATTTTGGATAACTATCAGTCTCTAATATTCCATTCTTGGGCAAGAATCTGAAGTAAGTGGTGGCCTCCTAGATCCAGGGATTTCTGGATGAAACAGATTATTTACATCTATTTCAATCTGGGTTCAGACGTGGCTATGGGATGGGGACAGTTTTGGTCACCTTGGTGGATGACCTATGCAGGGAACTGGACAGGGGGAGTGTGTTCCTGTTGGTCCTGCTGGATCTCTCAGTGGTGTTCGATACCATCAACCATAGTATCCTTCTGGGCTGCCTTTCTGGGATGGGACTTGGGGGCACTGTTATGCAGTGGTTCCAGTCTTTCTTGGAGGGGTGAACTCAGAAGGTGGTGTTGAAGGACTCCTGTTCAACTCCTTGGCTGTTGACCTGTGGAGTCCCTCAGGGTTCTGTTCTGTCCCCCATGTTATTCAACATCTACATGAAACTGCTGGGAGAGATCATCCAGAGTTTTGGGGTGTGGTTTCACTAGTATGCAGATGATACCCAACTCTATCTCTCCTTTCCATCTGATTCCAAGGAAGCTATCTCCATACTGAACCAGTGTCTGCTGTCAGTACTGGACTGAATGAGGGCAAACAAATTGAAGCTTAATCCAGACAAGACAGAGGTACTCCTGGTCAGTCATGAGGCAAATCATGGAATAGGGATTCAGCCTGTGCTGGATGGAGTTACACTCCCTCTGAATTCTCAGGCTCGCAGCTTGAGTGTGCTCTTGGACTCCACTCTGAGCCAGGATGCCCTGGTTGCAGCAGTGACCAGGAGTGCATTTGCACAGCTTAAACTTGTGTGCGAGCTGCACCCATTCCTTGAGACTTTAGATCTGGTTATGGTGACACATGCCTTGATTACATCTCATTTGGACTACTGCAACACACACTATGTGGGGCTGCCTTTGGAAACTGTCTGGAAACGTCAGTAGGTTCAAAACACTGCAACCAGAATGCTGTCTGCGGCCAGTTACAGGGAGCATATAACACTCTTGTTAAAACAGCTTCACTGTCTACCTGTTCATTTCTTGGCACAATTCAAAGTGCTGGTCATGACCTATAAAGCCCTAGATGGATTGGGTCCAGACTATTTGAGAGACCGTATCTCTCCATAGGAACCTGCAAGAGCCCTAAGATATGCAAGAGAAGGCTTTCTCTCAGTCCTGCCATGATCACATGCTCACCTATTGAGGACATGAGAGAGACCCTTCTCAGTGGCTGCTCTCACCAACTTTTCCCCTTTAAGGGCCGAGGGACTTCAGCTTCCAAAATCCCAGGAGCTTTTGGCCAACATGGGACTATTGGCCAACATGGCTGAGGCTTCTGGGAGCTGAAGTCCCTCGGCCCTTAAAGGGGAAAGGTTGCCTACCCCTGATCTAGAATGCCCTTCCATTGGAGGCTAGGTTGGCTCTCTCCCTGCTGACCTTTTGCCAGCAAGTAAAAACATTTTTTATTCAGTTAGGCATTTTATGTATAATGCATAGCAGGGTGGTTATCATGGAGCAAGTGGGGTTTTCGTTTGTTTTTAACTTTTGTATATTTTATGTGATTTTATACCGGATGTAGACGTTGCACCGGCACAAAGGACACGAGACGCCTCTTTTGGGTTTAAACAGGCCACAACTTTTATTTTTGCTGTATAGGGTCTATTTACAAATATTTACAATTAAACACCCAACACTTTGTCACATGTGTGTGTAAAGGTGTAACCTACCTAGGTGGGTGGTCCTTCACCACATATTAAACATCAACAATAAATTTACAAACCCCTCCCTGCAGGAAATGATGTCATATTACATCATATGACATCATTGCTTAATGACGTCATGCAGTTAACTGCATATGTCACTTCCTGTAATTTAACTTTTTGCCAAATTTACCACAATTAAATTTAATTAGCCAATTAATTTCCCTGTGGGGTGGGGGTCGTTACCTGCCACAAGAGGGGGCCAGCCTAGCTAGGCATCCCCTCTCCCCCCCCTCCACAAACTGCTTTTTAATATGTTCGGAGAGTGCCTGTACATAAACCTCTGAGCCTTCTGCAGAGAGGTGCACCCCATCCCCTCTGTATAGCTGAGGCCTATCCAATTTGATTCCCAAATGTTCAATTATAAAAATACCAAGTCTTGACAGCTGTTTAGCCACTGAACGATTTAGCCACTGTCAAGCACTATTAATGGCAGCATCTTTGCGAGCTCCAGGCCAGCTACGCCTCGGCAGCAGCTTAGTCCATAACAAAATAGCTCCAGGCACAATCTTTCTTATTTCCTGAAGGTCTTTCACCATCTGCTTTGCCAACTGAAGACATGGGACTTTCACTAAGTCATTCTCCCCCAGGTGTATGACTAAAACCTGGGGTTGTGGATATGACCTTGACATCTGGATGATCCAGGGAAGCAACGCGACCAAACCATTGAGTAGCGCTGATGTTCGCCAAGTGTAGAGTTTGGCAATCGAGGGCCTTTGCAGACTGCCAGAAATAGTGCAGCCTGAGGCCACTTTAACTGTTCTGGCTCAGTGCTAGGGAATCATTGGAATTGTATTTTTTTCTGTCAGAGAGTTCTATTTTTTCTATTTTTTTCTGTCAGAGAGTGCCACAATAAACTACAGTTCCCATGATTCTTTAGCCAGGACAGTTAAAGTGGCTTCAAGCTGCACTATTTCTAGCAGTCTGTAAAGGCCCTGAGTTTGCAAAACAAGTGGTTCATGTATGGGGAGAACTGTAAATCAATTTCCCACCCTTGTTTAGGGATGAGAAGGATTATGACAACAGTTTACTTCCCTGCTTAGCAGTCTGCCTGTTCTTTCTGCTAGACAGCTGCCCTAGAGTCTTGTGGGAAGTGCTAAAACTGATATCTCAAAGGGCTCTCCAAATAGCTGTATGGTATCTCACCATCTCATGGAATCTTTAATGTTTGTCTTCTTCCTTTTCCTCATATCCTATTTGTTCTTTTATTTTTTTCAAAGGGTTAAATATAAAAAATGGGGTTCATTCATGGAAAGAGAAGGGGACAAGAAACATCTATGGACATTTGCACTGAGAACATAAGGAAATTAATATACGTTTAAATATCTTTTAGTAAATTTCCCATTTTTTTTTATACAACTGGGAGGAAATAAAGTCTATAGTTCACAGTGTTCCCATTTATATGAGTCCTGCTCTCAAATTTATATATTTTAACACACAAACCCACTTAATTGGAATTTTCTACAAAAATTGGAGCAGATTCCACCTCAACATTAGGAAGAACCTCAAGACAGTAAGAGCTCTTTGACAGTGGAACATGCTCCCTCGGAGTGTAGTAGAGTCTCCTTCCTTGGAGGTTTGCTGTGGTAGAGGGAAGCATCACAATAAAGACCGCAAAAACACTCAGTTGGCAATGGAAGGCCACAACTTTATTGACTACAGCTGATAGGAAAGGTTAGTCCAAAAAGCATAAGATCTGGATCTATCATCAACCAACCCTTGTCGGTCAATGAACTGAATTGTCTGGTCACAGCCAAGCTTCAGGATGACAGAAGGGTAATCGACTGATCATATGTTTACATCTCAGGAAGCCGGTTGAGCACATGTGTGCATCTCTACCCCTTGTCACTGGAGGACGCTGATCCAGTATTGTCCCTGCATTGGTGACACCACAATGCTTTCAGCACCCCCGGGCTCCCAGTGGATGCTAGATCCAGTGCTCCACAGCACTGGAAACCATGCCCACCAGATCCAAGATCTATGCTACTGCCACAAAAGGCAGCCCCCCCCCTGCCTTCTACCAACCATTGCAAGATGCATATCACCCCAACAACTGGGTGTCCCCCAACAACTCACAATGGAGTCCCAAACATGAGTCCCTTTTTGGACATATGTAGCCAGCAAATGTCCCAGATTTCTACCTGCCCCTACTTCTTTATTGAATCAACAGGAAAACTGCATCCCGCTGCTGTGGTGGTGGCTTCTATGAGGAAAGAGTGGCCACCAAAATCCTTGGCAGGAAGCCTGGCAAACAAAGAACTGACACCACCTGGAACTGTGTTAATGGTATGCCATGGGTAAAAAGCAGGCCTTCTGTTTGGGAGCGAGATGCCATGGTCTAGACAGGGCACAGGCTGTGACTGTCTAGCCTTTGTAGGATAATAGAGGCACCTTTGCCAACCAGCCAATCAGCACCCGGGAGGCCAGGAAGTCCCACCCCTTCCAGCCTCCCCAAAAAATCCTGTGGCTCACTGCCCCAGCGCCTGCCAGTGATGTGGCACTTCCACTCCTGGTGCAAGCCAGGAGTTGTAGACCTGTCCTGGACCAGAAGTGCCGGCCATTCTCATCCCCAACAACCAATCTGGGCTCCGGCAGCCCATGCTGCAGCCTGCTGGGGGATAGCCGGGGCAGAGCAACCATCCTGTCATGACACCCTCCCCCCACAACAGCCGAGTCAGTTTTTTAAACAGTCTGTCCATCTGTTTGGGGTACTTTGATTGTGCATTCCTGCATGACGGGATTGGACTGGATGGCCCTTGTGACTACTTCTTCTTCTTCTTCTTCTTGTCTCTCAATTGGTCTTCACTACTGGAAAAAACAAACAAACAGTATGCCTATTGCTAGTATGGAGGGGATCAAGTTGCACCAGCTTGGCATGAAGCCAGAGGGCCTTTGCAGTTTGCCAGAAATAGTGCAAATTGAGTCCACTTTAAGGGTTAGGGAATCATGGGAAATGTATTTTATTGTGGCATCAGAGCTCTCTGACAGATAAGGCTCAATGTCTCAGAAAAAAAACAATTCCCATGACTCCCTAGCACTAACCCTAACCCTTAAAGTGGACTCAATTTACACTATTTCTGGCAGTCTGCAAAGGCCCGTAAAGGATGAAGAACCAGCAGAGGTTAAAAAAAGGGGGACAACCCTAATTCAGCATCACCAAAAAAGGGACCCAAATTCAGCATTTAAGCATCTCTGATCAGTTGGGTGAATCTGACAGTTTTGCTTTTCCACTCAACATTAAAAAAAGCTAGTATTCTTCCTGTCAGAGTTATAAAGAAATGTGTGACTTTTGAATAGCTTTTTCTTCTTCCAAAAAACAGAGCTGTGTTTTCTTTCAAAAGTACAGAACAACTGTGTCCAGTTGTGACACAGCTATTAGGCTGTGTCACTACTGGAATAACCACTTGGTTAGTAACTGCACACTTCATGGGCACTGGCTTCAGTATCTTCCCCCACTTTTAAACATTTCCTCCCAGCATGGTGAAGTAAGAGGTCCCTCCCCATTCCTATTGGAGCTGTCATTGGTTTCAATTATTCAAGCACATCATGACACACACACACACACAAATGTGTATCCAGTGGATGCTGTGGAGCAAGGGTTTGCTGGATGGGGCAGAATCATTTTTTGATTAATAGGAAAAGTGAGGGCACCCCCTTCCTTTTTTCCCTCTGAGTTGCAATACTCACAGGGGCTGGGCTGGGGTGATGAATTTTTTCATGGTTTTGTGCTGGCCAAATGGCTGTAATAAAGATGTAATGAATTTTTCATGGTTGTAGTGCAATTATTTTTTTCATTGCTTGACAATCAATAGACAATCAAGTCTCATTAGCTTTACAAATTAAAAAAATTATAAGAAAACTATGGAAATGTTTCATTGCTATGGATCAATACAGGTGCGTTACCTCATTTCTAATAGAAATCTAGACAAGAATTAGTATCATGTTTTATAAACTATTGGCAAAAGAAAAAGTACATGTTTTATTGGGCTATAATTCCAGGAATATTAAGGATAGAGAAGGAAACAATTGCCAGAACTACACTGACAGTAAATGTACAGATTTGCAAAAGGGGCAAAACATCAATAGCTGGATTCAAACTCTTCTAATCTTGCTCACTCAAGAAATGAAATACTTTACACCAAGGTACAGAGGCTGCATCCACATTGTAGAAATAATCTACTTTGATACCACTTTAACTGCTCTGGCTTGATGCTGGGAAATTCTGGGATTTGTACTTTTCTGACAGAGAGCTCTGGTGTCACAACAAACTACAAATCCCAGGATTCCATAGCATTGAGCCAGGGCAGTTAAAGTGGCATCAAATTAGATTATTTCTGCAGTGCAGATGTAGCCAAAAAGAGGCCCATTTTAAATAGCTAGGTGACAAGTAACAAGAGTGGTAAATGGCAATAAGAGGTATTATTTTAAAAGGACAAAACAGTGAGGGGAAATGATAAATCCTGTGAGTACAGGAATAGATATATGAAATGTATCTAGAAAGACTCTGAATAACAATAAGACTAAGAGAAAAAATGTGAAAACAAGGAGAATTATGCAGGAGACTTCTAGGAAGTGTTGTATGATGTAAATAATAATATGAGGAAAATACTTAGTTGTAGATTTATTGTGTATAAAGATAAAGATATAAAAAAATAAAAAGAGACCCATTTTAACAATTTGGTATGATATTTTTTCTCAGACTTTATTGGAATAAAGTTATGTTTACTCTGTTTATATTGTTGTAGAATATCATAACATGCTCAACAACTATTGACTTTCTCCTTTCTTTGCTTTCTTTTTTATTAATTTCACAACAAATGTGATTGTATCAATTTACATTTCTGTACTTTTGAAACTGGAACACAGTGTGCTGTGATAGATGAGAATGTTTTTGAAAACTCAATAATACATTAAAAACCAAAAAACTCTGCTTGCAAGGGAGAAGGAGAAAGAGAGAGAGATTGGTTTATTTTTGGGGGGGGGAGGGTTAGTCATATTGACAGCTTGTGTAAGACATGCCTGGGTTCTCTGGGGCAATCTTTTAAATGAATATTGCAAACATGGAACCCTGCAAGTGCTTGCATGTTTAAACCAGATAACAATAACAATACAACAATACTGTAATAACAACATTATCAATGGCAACAACAATACAACATATACCAAACTGGGTGTACTCCCTCTCTCACACACAGTGTTTATCCATACATCCATAATCTATCTATTGATATAGTTGTACAGTGGGCTCTTGGTGTCCATTGGGGTTTTGTTACAGGACTCCCTGTGGATACCAAAATCTGTGGATGCTCAAGTCCTATTATACACAATGGTACAGCAAAATGGTGTTCCTTATATAAAATGGCAAAGTCAAGATTTGCTTTATGGATTTTTTAAAAAAAAATATTTTCAAGCTGTGGATAGTTGAATCCCTGGCTATGGAGGGCCAATTGTATTTCCTGAATCTCATGCACCCATTAAAACAAGAGTTCAGGACTTAATTGCTGAAAAATCTCACAACATATCTTTACTTCCAAAGTGAGGAAATTTGGAAATAAGGGTAAAATTGCTATCTTCAAGAGGCTAATTCCTGCTTTCCTGAGGAGTAACAGCCAGGTCATTACATCTAAAAACCTAAAGTTCCACCAGCCTTCTTGCACTGGGCTTTGTATTCTATTACCAATGGAACAGGCCTTTTTAGAATCAAAGCAGGTTTGTGTTCCCCAGCTGGGGAATGGAGCAGGGGAAGACCCATGTCTAGCTGCTGTTCCACAGCCAGGATAAAATGAGTATGCTGGGCTTTCATATCTCCAGCAAGTATGCTGACATTTCACTGGAAACATCAGTGACTCTCTGGAGATCCTGGAGGATGATGTTTGTTCTTTTCTCCCATCTGAGGGAGAAAATGACTGGTAAAGCATACACAGTGGCATAATGAAAGATTATGCCAATGTCATGTCCCCAAGAAGACTCCACCTAATATTGCCTTATTCTGCAACTTTCTGAACAAAAAAATTACCAGTGTGTCTCCTTCCTTGAGGATTTACCATTCACTGAGACAATGGCAACTGGTTGTTAATGGGTTGAGGAATCTAGCCTGGGGTTTTGTCTAGGAATTATACAAGTTACTGAATCTATTTTAGAGGATATTTTAGTGTGCTACACCTTGGGTAGTTCCTTTCATGTTCAAACAAAAACCCAGAGCAGATTCAACCCCTATCCCCAAAACTATAACTACCACTGCTAAATCATGGGTCTAAACCAATTAGACCATGAGATTACAGCCTCACTTCAAAATTTACTGCTATACAACTGCAGGTGTGTAATCCATTGATATCTTCTACCTGTTCTGAGCAGTTATGGCAGGAATGGATGATTGACAAATGATCTCCTGCCTGCAGCAGGAGAGATTGCTTGGTATAGCAATTTCTAGTTGAAATATCTAGCATCTTTTATACAACTGTTAGATGTAGGCAGCCAGACGATTGAACGTCCTCATAAATACCTGTTTGTATATGTAAAACATTGTTCACTGGGCTGGAACCAAGATAAATTAATTTTTTCAATTAATGGAAGTCTATGACTGTTAATGAGGGTCTGGAAACTTCCAGTCTCATTCCAAATTGTCACCTCATTCCACATATTTAAACAGAAATAGGAAATAGCATATTTATCACTAGACAGTGGGGGAGGAGGGATTCTGGATTAAACTTGAATGTGCAGAAACTATAGATCTTTATTTACCAGTATTATTGGTTAAATAATACTATTAACAATATCTGGACTTTAGAAAGCTGTTTATATCTCATAAGTCATCTATTTTGTCATAAGAACACATGTAACATTTCAGCACTTTTCCAACTCTATGGGTGTTTTACATTTTATTCAGTAAATCTGAAATAAACCTTTACATCTTCTGCAAAACACGTATTATTCAGTATCTGGAACATTTCAAATAAGATTTATAGTATGTCACCTTGTGGTTTAGGCAAAAAAAAAAAGTTTGAAAATATTGAATCTTGTAGGGTCCATCTCCCCCCCCCCAAAAAATCTGTCTCACAATAGGGCAGATTTGACATGAACTAGTGAGATCTGGCTGGCTCCATCCCTATTGATTTTTAGGTGGGCAATAAAAAGAGTGCTGTTTTGCTGAGCCCCTGATGCATTGTTTAAATAATAACTTGCTTCTGCTTTTATTGAGCTGAAATTTTATTGTATTCTTGGATATTATGTTCAG
This sequence comes from Phrynosoma platyrhinos, assembly GCA_020142125.1. Taxonomy (NCBI): domain Eukaryota; kingdom Metazoa; phylum Chordata; class Lepidosauria; order Squamata; family Phrynosomatidae; genus Phrynosoma; species Phrynosoma platyrhinos. Next base: position 169,077,091 of record CM034708.1, on the reverse strand, counting down.
AGCATTTGTGCTATGCTTTTGATGGGCAGAAAAATGATTTCTAAAATCTTTCAAAATAAATAACAATACACAAAATACCATATGTTCAGTAATCAAAGCAAGGCTTTGTTGAGATTTGTAGTCAAAATGGAAATGTATAGATGTGGGAAAGTTCTAGCTGTGAAAGTTTTAGCCTGCAGGTGGATTACATGAAAATAACATAGGACGTTATCACATGGGGGAAATCTGCTGGTTAATCCACACAAATCCCAAACAGAAATTGGATTTGTGCCTCACGATTTCACACAATGTCACACAGAAACTGGACAGAAACTGGTGTTATCTGAGATCTTTTGAAATTCGGTAGTTTTGAGGAAATGCACTTGCGTAATGTGAAAAGCAAATGCGCATTTGGGAGCATTTCCCTGCTTTTTCCATGGTTCCATGGCAAGCATTCCTCTATCTGTGCATGTGCAAGAAGATCATTTCTAGTACATTTACAGGCTTTTCTCACTTGTGCGTGAACGTTAAATGCGCTTACTGTAATTGCGCAATTAAGGTGATTACGTGTGAAAGCCATTTGAGGAATCGAGGTTTATTTTTGGTTTATTTTCGGAATGCCTCATTTCCACTTTATTATTGCTTTCTGGCCCACGTGTGATAATGTCCATAGCCAAGGTCAGTGTGTGTCTGGGAACATAGGATACAAGAAGAAAACAGATTAGGTCATCAGAGTGTGTGAGAACCACCAGTCACATGACACAAGACACAGGAAGAAGGCTGGGTTTAGAAGCCATTTAGCAAATGTCTATAAAGGTATCAACCTGGCGGTGGAGTTATGGTTTTTTGCCTTGACTGGATTGCTGGGCTTGGCATGGAGTTTCCTTTGTTTTCTGACTGTTAATGGATGTTCTACAATGTAAATAGTTATCATGTTAATTCTACAACTGAAGAATAAAGGACCTTCTTTTGAAGTGAATCTGATCTCTGGTCTGGTTTCATGGAATGCTGCAAGCTGCAGGGAGCTACAGATCCAGAGAAGTATGGAGCTGATGAATGGCAGTCCTGCACACACTCTGCACACTCTCACCATAAATTCAACAGGCTTAATTTCTTAAATTCTAAATGTTGAATTCTTCTTTAGATGTATGTTGTGAAAGTGGTGATGTAAAGAATATTCACAATTTTCCCCATTCTCAATGAGAAAGGATGTCGTAATACACTACAAGATTTTTCTTAATTTCCCCCCCCCCCCACTCATTTTTGGCATTTCAGGACTTTGTTTTTGGTAAAAAAATGATTTCACAAAAAAGTTTGCATATTACAGAAAATAAAACATGTTGTGGGAAATGAATTGCATTCACACAAAATGTTGCCTTTTGCACAAAATATGATGGCTGTTCAGTATTTATTATGTCACAAGCCTGTCTTATGACTTCCAGTTCTTCCAATTCACATTTGCAGTTATTGCATAATTGCAACAACAGAAACTACCCTCAAAATCCTACCACTGAAGAATCACAACCCTCTCAATGCTACCATTTCCAAATTACTGGAGAATGAAATGGTGAGTAATGATGTGTCTAGCTCTCACTTGTTCATGGACCATGCTAAGGTAGCTTAATAGAATGCTGACAGGACCCCAGAGGGGTCTCTGCACCTTTCTGTCTCAGCCATAACCCTGACTGGAACTGGACTAGGCACATCATTATTCAGAATCCCACTCTCCAACTACCTCAGAAATTGCTTTGTTGGGCTCTCACCAAGATGGCCAACTGTTAGTAGCATGATCTGTATGCTGCTCCAGCTTTGCAGGACTTTAATATATTTAAGCTTATAAAGATGTGGAAGGATTCCACAAAGGCAGAGATGTATTATTCTAGATAACAACAGGATAACTCCTAGTGGGCTGGGGAGCTGTCTGGTTGAGCCATGAACCCTGGAGTTCACATGAGTTTGGAAATTTGACTTTGAGTATGAGTTTGGCCCCAAAAAGCACCAGGCAAGCTAGAACACAGAAACCCACTTTGAAGCCTGCCATATATTAGCTACCATCACCAAAAAGTATATTTGCTTTAAAGTTGCCATAAATCAGAAATTACTGAAGGCACACACCACCAAAAAATAGACCCATGTGAGAAACAGACTCAATTGCGCGCCTGCTGTTATACTGTTCAACTTAATACTGAAGCAATAAAACAATAAAACTACCTTGAACATTGAATTTTAAGTTAGTTCAGTTGCAAATGAACCATCTGAAGATTCTCACACCTGGCCAGAGAAGGTGGCAAAATTCTCAGCTGGTACACAGACATTTAAAGGGATAGAGAAAACAAAAATCCTTGTGTTTTGTGAACTGGAATGAAAGATAATCACATCTATACTCTTAAATGCAGGAAGAATGGTTTGCAATGTTAAGAAGCAAGTGAACATACAACTGCCTTAGAGATGGTAACTATACTATTTGGTGAACATATGGCAGGCTTCCCTGTTTTCTGCCTCATAGAAATAAATGCAATGGTGGTAAGGTTCAATTGCCCCAAATCAGTGGTCTGTATAAAAATCCCATAAAACAATGGCTGCATCTGCACTGCAGGTATAATCCAGTTTTACACCACTTTAATTGCCATGGCTCAATGTTATGGAATTCTGGGAAATATAGTTTTGTAAGACATTTAGACATCAGTCAGAGAGCTCTTGCTGCCACCATAAAATACAATTCCCAGAATTCCGTAGCATTGAGCCATGTCCATTAAAGTGATGTGAAACTGGATTATTTCTGTAGTGTGGAAGCAGCCAATGAGACATGAATCAGTTGGGCTAGACCAGTAAAAATGGTCTTAACTGTGCAAAGGATTGTAGTTTTTATATTTCAGTGCTGTCAAAACTTCTGTTTCATTTCTGTTATTCCATATCACTTGCAACAGGGATGGAATAAGGTGGTTAGTGGGTTTATGCTATAGTTTGCATGGGTTAAGATACAAGAAGATAAAATAATAAAGATATAAGAATGTGGACATGTTTTGTGTTACAGTGGGCAGGGGATGTGGATTTGTGGTTCAGATTCCATTTGTTTTGAGACTTTAGTTCTAACTATATAGCTTCCTGTTTTAAATCAAAGGGGTTTTTCTGTTTTGGAATAACCATTTGAAATAAGTGAAATAATGCACATTACCATTTAAAATGTTCCCAGCCTATAAGACCATTAAATTCAGAGCCTAAAATTGCCTAACTGCACCACAGGATATCAATGATTGTGACAACCAACAGGAAGTACAAAGGAAGCATCTTATTTAAGAGGTGCTTCTTCTTATGGGAATGTACATATTACATTTTATGTTACGAATGTATTATTTTGTTTCAAAAAGATCATGTGTGTGTGTGTGTGTAGTCCAGAAGAGAAATTCACAGAGACTCATTTGAATTTGATTTTTGGCTTGCAAAAACTGATGAGAAACAAAATGCTATTACTGTCTAAACTGTAGTTTATTTTACTCAGAAAAGCTGATATACTAATTCTGAAAAATTTAAATTCCTTATTCCAAACTATTCTACACAATTTGTCTGAACAGCAGGAGTGATCCTATCATTTGGAAGACATGAAAATTGAGCAGTTTACTTTTCATCTACAACATTAACATTTATATTGAGTCGAAAGGAGAATATAATTTGGAAAGGAGTAGAAAATATTGTTCATTCCATATTTTGTAAGTTCCTCTGGTTCCTACTTGCAAAAAGATTATTTGCCCTGATTTCATTAAAATGGAAATAAATTTTATACCATTAAAAGGAAGATTAAATTTCAGTGTTGCTCACCCCCTCCCCACACATATCCACTCTCACATATCAGTAGAAGAAGAGTGCTGAATGTAGAAATGCACATGAATATAGATACCCAGTAGATCTTTATACATTTTTTTTCATTCATTGGATAGCTCCATGGAAGTCACTGTCTTCTGCCTGCACTATTCAACAACAAAATAGACTTAAGAGCTGTTTTATTCATATTTTGTCATCAAGAGGAATGACTTAAGAACTGTCAAAGCTGATAAATAAAAAATTCACTTGATGAACAATCCAATGCTGTAAATTATGCACTTGTAAGAAATAACCATTGCATACCTAGATTTTTTTTACTAATTATCCATGTACCCTGGCTAAACTTTAATAGGTTCAACTATTTCCAGATGTGACAAGTATTCAAAAGAGAGACAGCCAACTACCCTAGGTCTGGAGAGGCAATTTTTCTATGTTTGTGGGTAGTTAGATCCAGAAGAGGCTTTTCAACCAGGAAATGAAAAGAAATCACTTCTAGTGGGGGTAGGGAGGAGAAGGCCACTTTCATCCTAAAACAGTTTGGGGCCCCACAAAAACTGTGAAATTCCCCCTCCACGTGAAGGCCATAGAGCAGGGGTAGGCAACCTAAGTTCCGGGGGCCGGATGTGGTCCCATGAGGCCTTTGGACCGGCCCCAGGCTGGTCCTGCCATTGCCGTTGCTGCTGC
>CM034708.1:169040711-169059918 GCA_020142125.1 Phrynosoma platyrhinos | reverse complement strand
AATAATAATAATAATAATAATAATACATTTTATTTATAGCCTGCCACTCCCTATGGATTGAGGCAGGTTACAACGAATAAGAATAACAATAAAATACAAGATAAGATTAAAATCCACATTTCTAAATAATCTCCTACCCAACCCCCTCCCAATCATAAAAAGAAGCAAACTAAAAACAATAACAATATAAAATGAATAACAATATAAAATACTAATTAAAAGAGGAAAAATAACAAATTAAGTAAAATTAGAGGTAATTAGAGGTGAGACATTTATCTTTCTTGGGGTAGATGGGGGCTATCAATATCAGTGGAGGGGAGGCTAATAGGATATCCATTTTGATCTTCATCAATTCTTCTAGAATTTTTTAGTCACTCTGCTATGATTGATGCAAATAATTTGTAATCAACATTGATCAGGGAGATAGGTCTATAATTTCCCATTTTATGTTTATCTTTATTTTCTTTTAATATTAGGGAGACATATGCATCCTTCCAAGAGTATGGTATTCCATCTTTTAATATATCATTTAGGGTGTCTCTTAATGGAATCAATGCACATCTTCCATTTTTTAAAATAATATGTAGCTGATAAGCTCTCTGGTCCCCAAGCCTTTATTTTTGTTTTTCTGATTGCTTCTGAGATTTCTTTTGTTGAGATTTGTTGATTTAATATCTTTTTCTGTTCTTCATTAATTTTAAGATTCTTTGGGGCTATACATGCTGCAGCTCCAATATGGAGGTTTGCCACTCTAAAAAGAGCTGGGAAATGTCACTCCTTTTTAGAGCAGCAAAAAGCTACCTTTGCCACTGCTGTGGTGGATTTTTGGTGCTCCTTTGGCACAGTGTGTATGAACACTGTGCCAAGAGATTGCCCTGACATTGTTCACCATGCTGTGGGGTGCATAACATGCCGGTGGCATCGGGGAGGAGTTGGGGCAGCCGGCTTGCAGTCACTTCACCCCGACTCCCCCCAGGCTGGCCCTTTATCCTTTCTGCTTTCCACTTTATTATTATAAAAATGATCAAAGAACTTTTTAAAAGTTTCTATTCTTTAGGTCTGAGTTGTTTTTCCTTCATGTCTTATTTCTGTGATTCTTTTCTTTTCTTTCTCTTTTCTTAATTTATTTGCTAGTACTTTCCCTGCTTTACTTCCACATCCAAAATGTTTTTGCCTTGCTATTTTTAATTTTTATTCCAATTCATTTATTGGAAAGGATTTTAGTTGTTGTGGAAGTATTTTTATTGTTATTTGTAAGCTTTTGTCTCCTTTTCTTTTCCATTCTTCTTCCATTTTTAATTTCTTCTACTAATTCTTTTTCTTTTCTTTTTTCCTTACTTTGGTCTATATTTTTATTAATGTGCCCCTAATGACAGCTTTGCTGTAGCCAATGTGTAACTGTCCCAGTTTTGAGTTTCTCACATATGTCATGCCTTTTTCTCTCATCTTTGTTTCTTGCAAAGATATTATGTCACTTTTGGTTTTCTCCAGGTAGTGAAATATCATGTTGCATTTGTATTTAGAGTTTAGACCTTTTACATTCCATGATATTGTTTTCACATCCATTTTTGAATACTTAATTTTGTATGCACTTTTTGTTTGTTTATTTGATTACCTCCCCTTCCTCCCCTTTTTTTATTTGTGTATTTATATATTATTATTTGTCAGTCATTCTTTCTGTAGACTCTATTTTCTTTGTTGTTATCTTTATTATTCTGTCCTGTTTCTCCATCACTGTCTTCTCCTGAATCTAGATTCACTAATTTTGTATTTATCTCTTCTCCAGATTTTTCCAATTCCTCTTCTGTTTCTATGTCTGCTTGTTATTTTTCTTCTTCTTTCTTTCCTCTCTCTTTGGGCTCCCCTGTTCTTTTCTCTTTCATTGATTGTGTTGTTTTTTGGTATCTCGTCTCTTCTCTCATTATTATCTCTATTTAATCTTTGTTTCATTTCTTTAGCTCTATTCACTGTGTCAATTTTGTATCTTCTTTGTTTGTAATTGAAGGATAATCCTTCAATTTTATCCCATTCAAATTTGATTTTTACATTTTTCAGAAGATGAGTCAAAGTCTTATATTTTTGTCTTTCCATCATGATTTGTGGAGGAATATCTTTAAATATTTTGATCTCATTTTCTTCTATCCAGAGCTTAGTATTGTCATTTTTACGGATTATTAGATCTCTTGTTCTCGTTTTTATCATGCATATGACAATGTCTCTTGGAACTTTTTTATATCTAGTTTAAAGAGTTTACTCTAAACAACTTGTCTATCTCCATCTCCATTTTCATATTTGTGTAGCCTATACATTTTGCCAGTACTGGTGTTAATCTAGTTAGCAGGTCTTCATTTGGCAATTCTGGTAATCTTCTTATCTTTACAACCCTATCTCTGTACCTCAGTTCATTTGTCCACTCCATTAGCTGTTATTATTGCTGTTTATGCTTTATGATTTATTTCTTTTGTCATTTTTTTATTTTATTTTTTCTACTTTCTAAATTTTTGTTATGTCTGATGTCATTTTCTCCATCTTTTTAATGATATTGTCTATTTCCTTTTTAAAAATTGTTTGTTATTTCTGTTCTTGTCTCTTTGATCTCCTCTCTTGTCTCTTGACTAGATTCTCTAATCTCTTCTTTCATCCATTGTCTTAGATCTTTCATTTCTTGTCTGATTTTTCATATTTGTATCTGCCAGTCTTATGTTTTCTTCTGTTAGTCCTCTCCTCTGCGTTGCAATTTGGAGTTGTGATTGGATTGGACCTTTTTTCCCTGTTGCCATTTTGTATTCTTTATCTGCTTTAGTAACAATATATATATATATTATTTTACAAAGGAAGAAAGAAAGAGAACTTTTTCTACAATGAATAAGAGAAAAAAACAGATATATGTATATCACAGCACTTCACAAAATCATAACATTTCAGTATATAAACTGTAAAACAGTCTATATTCTAATACATAGTCATGTTAGAATAATTTTGTCAGAGCTGAATTCTTTATCTTCAATTCTGCTTCAATCCAATGATTACACTTCTTATAGACTTTATCCTTGGTCTTATATTGATATAAACCTTATCTACTCTAATTCATTCAGTGCTTATTATTTTTCTCTCAATTCATTTATCCCCCCTCTCCCCCTCTTAAAGAGTCTCTTTTAAATGTTAATGTGAATACAAAAATCCTTTTAATACTAAATAGTTTTTCTAATTTTTCTAAATCTTATGTATTTCTCCTATTAACAATCACTATATTTAATTTGTCAATCATTATACTTCTACATAAACTCAAATTTGGTATACTCAAATTATCTCTAATTTGTTCCCACGTATCTTAAATTCCAAGATTATTAAATTCAAAGCATTAAATTAAATTCCTCTTGTATTCTTATCTCTTCCTCTCTTTTTTTCATAAGTTTATTTGTATCAATGTCTTCTTACATTCTCTCTCAAAACAAACTCTTATTATCCTTCTTGTCCCTTTTTGGCTTGTCTTTGTTTCTTCAACCCTGGAATAATTCTGCTATTTAAGCACTTCTATCCAGGTTACTCTCTCTCAGTCCTCTTTTTTTTTCTTTCTTATTTTTTTTCTATATTCTTTTCTCTTTCTTACTTTTCCCTCTACATTCTATGTTCAGTTTGCTCTGCTGTTCTGTCTTCATCTCCCCTTTCTTGCCTTCTGCATACTTTCATTTATTTCACATCTCCGTGGTTGCTTTTTGATTTTATTTCAACTCATTGACTCATCTCTCTCTCTCTTCTGTTGTTGTGGAACCCTTTTCCCTTCTATTTTCTCTCTAATTCCATCATTTACTACTGTTTGCAACAGTTCTCAATGATTTGCAGCAATTTACAGTAATTCTCAACAGTTTTACATCTTATTGCTTTTTGGCTTTCCCCTGTTTTTGGCTTTGCTTTGCAGTGCCTTCCAATGCCTTTATATTCTTTTTACATATTTTTTTCAGTCCAGTACTTGCCGCTTCCCAGTAGCTTATTGCTATATAGATTTTGGCTATACAGCTCCAACTTTTGTTCTTTTACAGTTCTCTTTTGGATACCATCTCCCAGTTTTGTTATAGAAGACCAATATTGAAGAAAATGAAGCAGTAAGAATGGCTACAGATGTCCCTTATATTATCTCTGTATTTTCTCATTTAAGTCTATTTTATGGTAGCGTGAGTGTCATTTACTTTGCTGTACTTGTTGTACAACAATAGTAATATGGGTTGTGGTAACTCTGCTGTCTGGTTGCTCTCATCTTGCCACAGCCATGAGTAAGATGATAAATTTCTCCTGCTCTGTTGATGATCCACAGCCAAGGTTGACCCTCAATGAGTTCTTTCTCTTCCCCCCTCTTATTGGAGGGGATTAGGAGCAGGTTTTTGGAGTTGTAATTAATTTTCTACTCCTCCAAACCCATTTTTACAGGGGGTAGGTTTCAGAGCTAGTCTGAGCACATATAAAATGGTAGTGTAGGCTTTCTAGATTTTACTTGGTGCTCCTATGAGATAGCCACATTCTTGAATTTTATTTATTTATTTATTTATTTTTGCAAATGCAAATCTTTGAATTTCCACAGCCTTTAAAACTACCCCCCTGCAATATACAGCTTTTCCAGCAGCTGTGTACCTGAAAAATCCTTTGAAAAATGAGAAGAGAAGGCTATTTATTATGTTAATCATAAGGTTCACAGACTAAAAAAAAAAATCTACTCTATAATCACTTGACACAGCTTTAATCTACAATAACAAAGCAGAGCTGTCAGTTGAATGGCTTCACTTCCAGATGGTTCACCTGGTTTATTTCACCACCTCATGTGTCAGCAAGATCAAATGCACATCTGGAATGGTCACTTTTAAAAAGACAGCAGTTTTAAAAACAGAATGAATGTACAAATAAGCATTTATTTCAGATATATTCAAAATTTCACCCTTAGATAACTTGTAATTTAAGTGCTTTTGTAGTTATGATCAGCAGTATTTTATCCAGTTTAAAATTCCCCCAGAGGCTGATTTCCAAATCCATTATTTTGTAGTTTTAGGATTATTTTTAAAGCAATATGTCTAATAAATTAGTAAGGCCTCCACTTTTCACCTTCTCTCACCTTTGCTTCATTAGTTCTTGTGTTTGTGCATGTGTGTGTGTGTGAATGTGTTCATTATTTTACTAATAAAACTACAAAACCTATTTGGAATTGCATCCAAAGTTCTGTGTGATTTGGAATTGGTATACAAAGGGAAAAGATCCAAAGCTGAACATTACCCAACCAAGGTATTTTTTATTTGAGCTATTAAAATTTCCCTAAAATATGGGTAGCCTTCTTGGACCCCTAGTCTTTTGAATAACAAATGGACAAGAATGCAGGAGGAGAAAAAAACTAAGTTTAGGTCAGGGTGATGCAGGCAGAGAATGGGTGTGATAAAACAAACAAATCAGAAATCACTACATGCAAACTAGCAATTAGTGAGTATAGTTATACAAAGATTGCTAACACTTAACAGGAATTTGCAGAAACTGTATTCCTCAGTTGGTATTGGCCATTCTATGGCTTTATCATTGCCACACCATACTGCTATCCATTGGATGCATATTCAACTTTCCCCTAGTTTTGGTATAAGTTATTAAGAAAGATGATAACAAAGGGATCCGTATAAAATTGGGCCATAATGAAATGCCATTGTCCTTTATCTCTTTCCTTTTAAACTATGGATTCTAAGCTTTCTCATACACTGGCCTATTTGATGATTTATATTTGATATCAAAGTCACGTATCTGAAATGTGAAATATACAAAGTTTGGCATTTGATATTTGGCAGCCTTTGAGGTCTGAAAGTTGACATCTGACATTTGTCAGCTTAAATTATTTGATAGTGTTTGATGTCTGACATCCAAACTTTTGGGATATGATTGATTTTGTAACCTGTAATATTTGAGCCTCTATGTAAAATATTTTAAAGTAAAAACAATCACGCATTTGAAAAGTATTGTTCCATCCTTTCAGATTCTCTTCCACTTTATAAATTTGCTTTGTCTTCTGACCCTAGTCTTCATCCTGTTCATTTCTGTTATCTTTAATTTTATCTCCTTGTTTTATGTCCCATCCTTGTTGGGTTTTAAGAATAGCTACAGTGAAATCTTGGCAATAGGAACAACAAGAATCTATCCAGCATATTTTAAATCTGGGCTACATCTCTAATTTTCTATTTGTTCTGCCCAAACATTTGAAGAAGTCTGTTTGGTCCTTTCTATTAATTGTGTTCTGAGTCTCAGATAAAAATCAAACAATGTACAATCACTGATTATGCTCAATGTACAGGATAAATTAATCCTACATAGACTCATTGATATCAACTCAACTTGTTTGTTAACTCAGATTTCATTGATTTCAGTGGGTCTGCTTTAAATTGGATGGACATAAACTTGTATCACATTTGCAAAAAAAAAGTGAAGATCAGGGTCAGAGATATTCTGAATCATCTATTCCAAAGCAGTGACTATATTATAAAACTGGAAATCTCCTATGCCATAAGTGGTATGCACAAGGGTTTATGTGATCCATACTTTATGTCATATGGTGGAGAGTTGGACTAAAACTATGAGAAACAGAGACTGGAAATCCACCTTAGGCAAGTCTCTCAGCCTAACAAAAAAGCCTATGACAAACCTTCCTGAATAAATCTTGACAAGAAAATGCTAAGATAAGGTTGGAGTCTATGCCTGCATCTGCACTGCAGAAATAATCCAGTTTGATACCACTTTACCTGCCATGCCTCAATACTATGGAATTCTGGGCATTGTAGTTTTGTAGCCTTCTCTGTCAGAGACCCTGGGTGCCACAGCAAACTACAATTCCCAGAATTCCATAGCATTTAGCTATGGCAGTTGAAGTGGTGTCAAACTTGATTATTTCTGCAGTGCAGATGCACTGTATAAATCAGAGTCAACTTGGACAAATATAACACCAACAATCATAAAGATAGTTTTTTGTGGATTTTTCAGGCTCTGTGGCCATGCTCTAAAAGTTTCTTTCTGATGTTTTACCAGTATCTGTGGCTGACATCTTCAGAGAAATCATAAAGATGCTTATGCTTCCCATGGAAATTGTCACCTATATATCCTGAGAAAAAACCCAATAGTTAATTAATAAATGGCTGCTTCTAAACTCTGAGGAACATTATTTTTCCATTCTCTGTTATATATGTGTTACCTTATTTTTAAAAGTATAAAATGTTTGATTCTGTACTAGGCAAGGATTTCTTCTGTTATGTGGCTGTAATTTTTTTAAAGCCACTTGAGACCTTTATTTAGCATTAGTAAACACTGAAGTGTTCAGAGCAGGCACCTCATTGTACATGTGAACATTTTCAGATGGCTAATTCCTCTCCTTGATCTCTCTTTAACCACCAGTTTAACCAGCGTCACTGGCAGTGTAACCTCCAAGCATGGGAAAGCACAAATCAGCTGGCAGGCTGATTTGCACAGTAATGAGTTCTGTCTTCCTGCCTGCACTAGACTGATTGAGGAAAAGAGGTTTTCTTCCAATGCAGTTGGTTAAAAGTAATTGATAAAGTGGTGTGATATGTTTCAGTTTCCAAGCTTTTCCCCATCACATCTCTTGAGCATATCAGAAGAAGAAGAAGAAGGGAGAATGGGAAAAAAATTCTCCTTATTGTAAGGAAGCTACATAGGCAGGGTAGAAATTATGAGGCCCCTCTAGATGTTGAACTTTTAGGATTCCTCGAAGAGGTTCTTAGGCTGAATTGCACAGTGGCCATGGCTAGCGTAGTCAATAGTAAGTGTGAGAGATCTCCTCTCAAGGAGATATCAATTCCAGGCTCCTGTCAGACCCTTTGCCTTGCAACTCTTACACCACTTCCTGGGTTAAATATTTAGGATTCTAAGGTGAGTATACTATTGGACAAATGAATGTGTTTTCTGGTGGGTTCAGGATTGTACTGTGTAACTGATCGGCTTTAAAACATTTGACTTGATGTTAATTACATGAGGAAAAGGTATAAAAGCAAACCATCACATAGATATAATGAATAGCAGAACATTCAGACAAGAAACATATAAGCTGGCTTTACACTCATTTCAATTTAACTACGGTATTTATTTTTTTAAATCAATGCATCAGTTTCCTTTAACTTTATTCCCAGACACTTCACTATCAACCAGTCCAAACTAAAACCTAACTCTGTATCTGAGGAAGTAGAGCAAGGGGTGAAACAGACCACCCTGAGGAAGCAGCTCTGCACTGCCCCTTTGCTTGCTGGATCAGGGCCGTGGCAACTGCACGTCATGGCCCTGATCTGGCATTTTTCTGGTGGAAAAGAAGCAGCACAATGCTGCTTCTTCTTGTGCCAGAAAAAGGTGCCTCTTTTGCTACTGTTGACATCTCCTGCCACCGACATCTCTCTTCTCTGATCCTGGGCTCTTCTCTGCTCCATGTAATTGCTGTGCTGCAGGAGCGTTCCCACACTGTCCAGCATCTGGTTTGGTGGGTGGCATGACTCCAGTTCGAGGACAGAGTCAAAGTAGGTGGCAGGTGGTTGCTACACTCCCCAATCCACTGAAACTCTGGGTCTTTTTGCCGGTTTGCTTAGTCCCTAAGTCTGCAAAAACTTATGCCATACCATCTTTCACACAGTTAGCCTCAAAGGTGCTACAAGATCCCTTGTCATACTGATATTCCAGCCTAACATGGCCATGTCTATGGATTCTCCATCAAAGTTGTCATGAAGGTATTGGTGCCAAGGCAGGAAGGATGTGCTCAAAATTGATTGAAGAGGTGGTTGAAACATTGCTTAGTTCTGTTTTTCCCCCTTTAAAATAAGAAACTTCCAAGTTTGCACAGTTCTTTGCTTTTATGAATTTGGAATTTAAAAATTCAAATGTGCTGGAAATGGAAACTGATCAGTTAGTGGTATATATCAATTAGTGCACTCAAATTGGTGGTTTTAACTGTTTTAAATTTTTAAGTGCCTGACTTAGAGTCCATGAATATTCAGTTATGTTTGTGCTGAATTGGAATGCCCACAATTTCCCTCCTGAAGCACCTCATAAAGAAAGATAACATGGCCATCTTCATGCTGAGGATGACTGTACCTACTTACTAAATTTATGTGGCTTTGATGGGGATTAATTGAAATTTTCAGATTTGTTCATGAAAATGAAATTTCCATCCTCATAAAAGGATGGAAACATTTGGGTTTTTAAAGATGATATTAATGATGCTGTGGGAGAAAGTGAATCTGTTAGATTTGTCAATTTCTTTTATGTGCTTGTAAGGAACTGACACAGAGATGTCTGACTAGGCTAGCTGGAGCCCTGAAGTCTGACACTGAGCTGAGGCTACATGGTCAACCCTCCTTGCTACATCTGAACTGGCAAAGGAGACAAGAAACAAAATAAAACAAGAGAATCTGACTCCCAGCTGTGGGAAAAGAGCGGGATACAAATAAATATAATAAATAATCTTGACCCTGGTGTGATTTGAACACAAACCCTTCTGATCTGGAATCAGATGCACTGCCATTGTGCCACAGGCCCAGATTGTAACAGGGCCAGCTAGGATAGAGCTACAACAAATAACTGAAGGACTGTATGCCAGTGTTAACTAGAAGACCATAAAAGACAAAAGAAAATGGCACTGCTTCTGTCACAATTATTACACTCAAAAACCTACTTAAATAAAAACATTTTTGCTTGCCAGTGAAAGGCAAGCAGGGAGAAGGCCAGTCTAGCTTCCCATGGAATAACAAGTTAATTATTTATGCTGCTGTTGTTAAAAAAACAAAAATGTGCTTCCTTTTATGAGGATGGAAACTTCACTTTCATGAACATCTGAAAATTTCAATTAATTCTCATCAAAAACCTAACCAAGGGAAATGCCTTGCCATCTCCACTTACCAAATTCAGTAAGTACAGCAATCCTTAGTATGAAAATGGCCATGTTGTCATTCCTTGCTATGTATACTGATAAAGATTAGGTGTCTCAGGGAGGAAATGGTGGGCATCTAATTCATGATACCATAGTTGAATATTCGGGAGCTCTTAGCCAGACATTTAAGAACAGAAACTCCATCCATCCCATCTATCAACTTGGAGCGACATTAATAATTCTCTCAGTCTGTCCTTTGTACCTGAACACAGATGCCTCAATGACAGCTTTAATGGAATCATAGTTGTCTCTTTTGGTGCCCTCCATATTTATATAGGGCATGTGTTTTAGTTATGTTTTAATTTTTTGGTATGTTTTTAATATTAATTTTATATTGTTTTAATTATATGATTTTAACTTTTAATTTTTTATTGTAATGTTTTAAAAAATATTTTTATCTTATGAGCCACCTTGGGGCCCTTTCTGGGAGAAATGAGGCATAACAAATAATAATAATAATAATAATAATAATAATAATAATAATAATAATAATAAGGAAGAAAGTGAATCTGTCAGATTCTTCAATTTCTTTTGAGTGTTTGTAAGGACCTGACACAGAGATGTCTGATTCTTGAAGACTACAGTCTGACTCTAGGCTAGCTGAAGCCCTGGAGTCTTTGACACTGAGCTGAGGCTACATGGTCAATCCTCTATAGTACATCTGAACTGGGGACAAAAAACATAAGAAAATAAGAAAATCTTGACCCTGGTGTGATTTGAACACACAACCTTCTGATCTGGAGTCAGATGCGCTGCCATTGTGCCACAGGGCCAGTTGGAATCTGATGTGGAGCCACAACAGTAATAACTCAAAGCAGTATACCATGGTTACATTGAAGGCCATAAAAAACAAAACAAAGTGGCCTTGGCTGGCTAAGCTGAGGGCCTTTGCAATGGATCCTTGTGTCATAGGGTTTCCTGAGCATCCTGAGGCAGGGTATAGGCTTATTATTTGAGATGCTCATCCTGTATTTAGAGGAGGTGCTCCCTCAAGTGGTGAAAGTCATCTGTTTGCCATCTCTAAAATGGTGAATATATATTTTTGTCACAGGATGTGTGTTTAATGAACACTAATATTTGATATGCTTTATTTTGTGATGGTCATTGGAAAGTAAACATGGGTTTAATTTGCAAGTCTTATTGCAGAAGCCCACTTCTCCCATAGCTGGAGATGAAAAATGTTGATCATGGGGAATTTATATTCCCTTTAACATTTAGTTTGGGTATAGAGACTCACCAGAGTGGCTTTTACTTCTCATGTACCAAACAAGTAGAGATTAATTTGTTTCTTCCACTCCTGGAACCAATAGGAAGCAAAATATTTTTTCCTGATTGAATGAAGTGGGAAGCCTAGTATGTGGAATTCTTCATTTGGATCCAACTGCTCACTGCCATTTCATGCTTCACAGCAAGCAGCATGATCAGCCACATCCCCATAGCCAGATACATAGGGATTACAACAGCACTGGAATCCCTGGAGGATCCTAGCAAATCTTGCCCAATCTTCCCTAATTGCAGTGAATGTGGAAAACCATGTGGGGCAGCTTCAATGGCTTTACAGTAAATAGGAGGCAGCTTTTGCTGCTGCACAACAAAGAAGAAAATGCCAGTTTGAAAAAGGACATTAAAACACATAAGGGATACTTACACATGAGTATATACCTAACAGAATTCTGGCTATTACTATCCAAGTGCATAGTATGATGTGAACAAGATTGCAAAGGGATTCATTACAGCCCATGCCAAATAATATTATACAAGATTATTATACCATAATACCACAATATACAATAGAAACTAGTCCAGATTAATAGAGAAGAATGCACGTGTACCACCCCAAAATACTTCAAACACTTCCTTTGCATAAAGGCTCATGGGTGGTTAGGTCTAAAAAGCATGACATTTTGAATGGGTTCAGGCTGGTTGATCACCTTGTTTTCCTGATAGACAAACTCTCACCCCCATTCTACCCAAGGTTAACTTTTTCCATTTGTCTTTCTTCTTTTTTCCTCAACCCAGCTCTCCCCTGCTAACCAGGGCTTCAGAAAGTTCTCATTCTTCCCTTTCCCTTTTCCAAAAGAAATAACACAGTGATAACCATCTGGAGAGCTGCAGTTGCTCACTAGGAATATAAGTCTTTGTTTCATTCTCACATGGAAGAAAGAATCATTTCAAATTTGTCATCCATTACTAGTAGAGATTTTGAGACCTTTTACACGTTTTTAATAATTTTTCACACTTTTGATTTTTTTGGCAGTATGCAAAACAACAACAATTTTTGCACAGGAAAAAAAATTGGTCTATGTCAAACCCATTTTTAAAATCAAATATAAATCAAAACCCTAATATGTACTTCTTTCTTCTGAATGACATCAGATTTCATGGCATAGAAAACAGTGTTATGCTTTGCAGATTTTGGAACATAATTGAGGAAAATGAATTTTGTGTGAAGATGACAGACATTCATTTTAAATGCTGTGGGATTTGTTTGGATAAACTTTGAAAACAAATACTTCTGAATGTATTGGATGTGTATTTCAGCCTTTGAACAGTTTGCAATGTTCCATGTCTTCAGATTTTAAATATTAGAACTCTGTAAATACAGATCTGCACATATCATAGTTTTTACAGCCTAGTGTCAAAATGTTTTTTTAAGAAAAGAAAAAAAAAGAAACCAATTTCGGAAATATTTTCTTTATTTTACTCAAATGTTGTGTAATTGCTTTGCAACAGACATATTACATTGGACTCTTCCCCTCTTTAGGGGTTTGGTCGCCCCCCCCCCACCGATGGCAAAAACCATCTACCCCAATATTATTCAATATGCACCTGCATGCATGTACCATAATATGGGGCATGGTGTTCCATGAGTGGACAAATCCGTCGTTCACCAATCTGCAAATATGAAAGATCCACTGTATTTCCCCCCCAGTATCATTACGCTCTTTAGTTCATATTACATTTAACACATTTTGTCATGTGTATCACTTACCATGTCAACCACATTTCTATCTGTATACTCTTGTTAAGAGGTCAGTGGATGGGGAAGTTAGAAAATCTGGAGCACTCTCATTCACTAAATATAATAGTTCAAAATGTCAAACAAGTTCTAATTAATAACCAGATTGTTATAATCTATTACCGATAAATCTTACAACTTGTTTCTTAATGAGAACTGTTCTGGCCACAGAATGTTCATTAGTTATATTCATCAGATAACAATATACAAAAGCCAAGGAAATACACTCTAAGATGCAGTTCTTCTAGGTGGAAAATGGGTCATTATAGCTGGCATAGGTGGAACTGATAAGTGAGTAAAGATACAGGTTGAGTCTCCCTAACTAAAATGTTTGGGAGCAGAAGTGTTTTGGATTTTGGATTTTTTCAGATTTTGGGATATTTGCATATACATAATGAGATATCTTGGAGATGGGACCCAAGTCTAAACATGAAATTCATTTATGCTTTGTCTATACATTATACATATAGCCTGAAGGTAATTTTATATACAATATTTTTAATATTCTTGTGCATCAAACAAAACTTTTCACAGTAACAGTCCTTTTTGAAATTCTTTCTACATCTGACCAGCCACTCCTTTCCTATACCTCCTCTGTCTAGCTGGAATTTGCTTAACAGGAAAAACACCAACTAAGGGAAGTGGGGAATTCCACTCAATGAATAAATAAATATGCCAATAACTGAAATAAATAAATCATAATGAGTTATGAAGTAACACATAATATTATCAAAATTATAAAAGAGAACACAGAATAAGAGAAATCTAAACATAAATTAGTCAAAGCCACCAGGTGTAAGACAAGCAGCTGCAAAGTGAAGCTAAACTAGTATAAACAATATTACAAAGGTAGATAGATAATTGACATTAGTGTAAGCCTAAAGATTAAGGTCTGTAATACAAATGGGAATAATAATAAAAAAATTAAATTAATTTAAAACCATTTTTTTTTTAAAAACAGACCTGTACTGTGAAAGGTGAAAAGGGGGTTGAGAAACATAGGAGTTTATCACACGGGGGAACTCTTGTGCGGAAACGGGGCTTTAAATTAAACAAAACTCGCAAAAGTGCATGTTTTTTCAGACGACGTTGCTGTTAAAAGGAGATTAATCTGAATGGAAATTAGACAAAAACTGCTTCTTTTTACTTTCAGATTAACTTCCTTTTAACTGCACTGGAGATTATCACACAGGGAAATCCCATTGATAAATTGCTTCTTCTTTTGCGGTTTTTTCCAATTTAAAGCAGCATTTCTGCACAGAACTCCCCATGTGATAAATTCCATAGACTTTTGGTGTCAGCTTGCAGCAATGTTTATGCAATGAACAATGATATAAAGCTAGACCCGAAAAGAATACGATTCTACTCTAGTTGATTGTACTGTTGCTGTGTGCACATGCCTACTACAGGCAAGGTAAATAGAACATGTCTCTACATGTCTCCTACTACAGGCAAGGTAAATAGAACATGTCTCTAGAATCTCTTGCTGAGCATTTATGAACAGCATAACAGAGATAAATCATAAGAAAAGTGGAGGCTACTGAAATAAAAAGTCAATCCTCAACTGAGTCCTAAAGGTTCCTAGAGACCAGCATTTATAAACCATTGGCCCCACCCCTTTTGCTCTGTTTTAAAACCCAGCAGGCAGAAGAGACTGAAGGAGGCAAAAGAAGATGAGGCCTGCAGGCTTCCAGAGAGCAGCACTTACCATCCATTGCTGTCAATTTTCCTGTAGGCCCTAGAGGCAAAGGATGGTGGGGCAGGGAGCAGAGGCTGGGAGCCTAAAGGGGTGTGATGTTGGGAGGTGGGGGACAGAGAGAAGGGACAGGCAGAGAGTATTTTTTATTATGGGGGG
The DNA here is from genome assembly GCA_020142125.1 of Phrynosoma platyrhinos. Lineage (NCBI taxonomy): Eukaryota > Metazoa > Chordata > Lepidosauria > Squamata > Phrynosomatidae > Phrynosoma > Phrynosoma platyrhinos. The sequence continues at coordinate 169,045,104 of CM034708.1, read as the reverse complement.
CAGCTGGATGCTGTGGATGAATGCCAGGGAGTGGCAATAAATACTGTGCTGGGCAAAGGGAGATATGGTGATAGCAGGGTGAAATGCTGTTATAAAGGAAGGAGAGATCAATCTTTAATATCTATCTCACCTTCCATTCACCCTGCTACTCTGAGCTGGATGGAGAGTGAGCCAAACCACCCATAGAACATTTCCTTGCTCCTGTGCAATGTCAGGTTGGTTTAAAGGTAAAACTCACATCATTCATGATCTTCTTATAGATGAGAAAGCTGACTTGGCATGTTTTACAGAGACCTGACTGGAAGATGATACTGCTATAACTTGGGTCCTGGCCCTACCAGCCAGGTATTCTGTCAGTGGGCAGGTAAGGGGAAGTGGACGGGAGTGTGTGTGTGGAAGGGCCAGATGCCTGTCTGGAAAATGGACCACATCGAGTGAATTTACCTGAGCCTGAAGATAAGGGATACTCTGGGGATTCTGTTAGTATACTGACCAGCCAGCTATCTAACAGACTCTCTAGCTGAGCTGACACAACAGTCTTGGAGCTGGTGTTGGAGTCACCCAGACTTTTAGTTCTAGGTGACTTCAACATCCTATTTGAGACTGGTTTAAGAAACTTGACAGCTGCAGCTCAGGTGTTCATGGTATCCATGACAAACATGGGCCTATCCCAATTAGTCTCTTTGCCCACACATTGTGCAGGTAATACCCTCGATGCAGTCTTCGGTATGGAACAGGCACAGCCATGGGTGGAGGTAATTAATACCACTGCATTGTCATGGATGAACTATTTCCTGGTCAAGATTGGACTTAAAGCCACTATCCACCCCTAAAGGGGTCAAGGACCTATTAGAATGGTCTGCCCTTGGAGGCTGATGGATCCTGCAGGATTCCAGAAAACCTTAGAGGATTCTATGGTTGGTACCGCTGGTGATCCTGTTGATGCCTTGGTTAATACCTGGAACTATAATCTTACGATTGCTCCCAAGCATCTTTTCCAACCCACTTCTTATCGTAATCTATAGTATACTGAAGATCTCTGGAATATGAAGCAGGAAAGACAATGACTAGAGTGCCGTTGTTTGACAAGGCATGCCATAGAAAATTTCTCTATTCCTATGGAGTGGCAATACATACAGAGATGATTTTCTTCTCTCCATGTATTGCATCTGCAAATTCTCATCCAGCTGAGCTGTTCAGGGTGGTAAGGGATCTGATTCAGCTACCCACCTCCCAGAACCTATTACTAGAACCTCCTATAGCTCACTGTGATGTTTTAAATGATCATTTTGCAGATAAAATCTCTCAGATAAGAGCCAACTTGGAGATTGGTATTATGGCAGAGGCTATGGGTGAGGTGTTCAGGGAATAAGATCATACTGGATTAGTTTGAGTCTGTTAGTACCGAGGACATGGACAAGCTTCTTGGAAGTATGAGAAAGATAACTTGGCCTCTTGACCCCTGCCCTTCATGGCTGGTCATCCAAGGACAAGATGCACTTAGGACTCACCTAAGATATATTGTAAATGCATCTCTTAGGGAGGGCTATTTTTTCATCTTGCCTAAAAAATAGTAGTAGTGCGGCTCCTTCTGAAAAAGCCCTCCCTAGATCCTTTAGACATGAATAATTGTAGACCAGTCTCTCATCTCCTGTTTTTAAGCAATGTGACTGAGAGGGCTGTTGCTCTTCAACTCCAAACAGTCTTGGATGAAAGAGATTATCTAGGCCCATTTCAAATAGACTTCAGGATATGATACAGAGTTGAGACTGCTATGATCACCTTAGGGATGATCTCTGCCTAAGCATTGACACAGAAAATGTGACTCTCTTGCCACTTTTGAATCTCTCAGTCACTTTTGATAACATTAACCATGGTATTCTTCTAGGATGCCTGAGAAAATTGGGAATCAGGGGCACGCATTGCAGTGGTTCTGGTCCTATCTGTCAGGTAGATTCCAGATGCTGATGCTTGGGGACAGTTGCTCCTCCAAATGGGAGCTTAAATTTGGTGTCCCTCAAGGTGCTATCCTGTCCCCAATGCTATTTAGCATCTACATGAAACTGCTGGGAGAGATCATCTGGAGGCATGGGGCGGGATGCTATCAGTACGTTGATGACACCCAGATATAATCTCTCCATGTCTCGGACCACAGCATCAACTAAGGAAGGCATCTCTTCTCTGAATGAATGTCTTGAGGCAGTAATGGGCTGGATGAGGAAAAACAGACAAGCTGAATCCAGATAAGATGGAGATGCTCACTGTCAGAGGCCCTAATCCGGATATGGAGGTTTGTCAAGTGATCCTGGATGGGGTCACACTTCCCCTAAAGAACTGTGTTTGCAGCTTGGGGTTGCTCCTGGATCCATCGCTCCAGATGTCAGCCCAGATAGATGCGAGAGCCAGGAATGCCTGTTATCAGCTTCAGTTGATACGTCAACTATAAATAATAATAATAATAATAATAATAATAATAATAATAATAATAATAATAATTAATGTCCCGCCTCTCTGTAAAATGCAACCAAGGCAGTTTACATGATAAAATGAACAATCCTGTCCCCCAATAAGCTACTCCCCAAAAATACAATTAAACAATGAACATTTAAAAACATACTTAAAAATAACAAACTACAAAAACATATTCAACTTCTCTTCTTTTTTGTTGTAGGAACCTGTCCTCTCTATCCATGATAGTATGTACCATTTATTTTCTGTTAAATAAATAATGCCCAGGGATGCATGTACTTTGTTAACTGAGGTATGCTTACATTATATTTTATCTTATATATGGCTTCTTGTTTAACAATTATTTATGTTTACTCATACACAGATGAGCATTAAGCTCAGTCATAAATGGTGATAGTGGATAGGAAATTTTAGAGAGCCTTGTGCTGCCAATGGGTTCCTTTTAAGTTGAAGTTGACTTTACAGTGGTCAACAACAAGTACTGCCAAACACAGAATACTTATCTTGAAGAAGTCCTAATTACAGTACACTCATCATAATGTCCTTGTCCCTCTCCTGCAAGTAAGAGGTAACATTATTAGTAGTAAGTTATATCCAAGCTCTGGATTAGAGTGAGGAGCAAAACAAACACCCAACCTTCTCTCCAGGTTGCTTAAAGCTACTCAAAAAGATTATTGTTGCTGTCTCTCCTACAGCTCAAACTATGTTGGTGGTGACAATGTCAAATTTAAGGAGTCATATGTGAAAAATACTATTTGCAAGATAGGATCTGTGGTTCTAATTGAAATTCTAATTTCAGTGAAGTGTGGCAGACTTTTTTTTTGTAGGCTCTGGATTACATATTTCTAATATTTAATGATAGAAAATATTAATGTGGCAGATGGTGGAATGAAACAGAGAGAGAGGGAAGGAGGCATAGGGAGGTAGGAAGAGAGAACAATATAACCTCGACTTTTTATGCAAAGTTCATGAGCAATTAACAAATAAATTAGGAGGAGGGTATGTGATATCTTTGGAGTACAACTCACTATTATCCTTCACCAGCATTGGTTATGCTGGCTGAGGCTGACAGGATTTGTAGTCCAACATGGGGAATACCACATGACCACTGGAGTCATCTTTGGACAATGCTGGTTCTTTGGCTTACTAATGGAGATGAGCACTGACCCCTACAGTTGGACATGACTAGACAAGCTTGTCAAAGGGAAATCTTTACCTTTCTCAGAAACATAAGGACATGTCACTAGTCAATGACTCTTAGCCTCTCAGCATAAAATGGGTGGGTGGGTGGGAGAAACAAATTTGCAAGAAAGTATGTTTGAGAGAGAGCAACTCAAGAACACTTAGGGTTAAATTATACAGGATAGATGCTTGGAGGGAGGAGGTACAGGGGCAATTGCACTAGTCCTCACATAAGGGGCAATCACATATGGAGAAACCATATCAACACTGGTGTTGCTGCCAAATCATTTCTTTCAGAATCTCTAACTTGGGAAAAAAGAGCACGGAAAACATTTTTTTCCAGAGGTTGTGCAATGTTGTCATAACAGTACAAAATAATAATAATAATCGCCTCAGGAACTGCCACTAGAAGCAACCTAAATCAACCATGCTCAGTTCTTTTCATTACCATCACCCCCCAAGGCAATATACACAAACCCCCCATTTTATTCTAAATGGCTAAGATTCAGTGACTGGTCACATGTCATTAAGTGAAGTTTCTGGTAAAGGTAAAGGTTTCCCTTTGATAAGATTGTCTAGTCATGTCTGACTGTAGGGGCAGTGCTCATCTCCATTAATTAGCCAAAGATCCAATGTTGTCTGAAGATGACTCCAGTGATCATGTGGCCAGCATGAATGTACAGAAAGCTATTACCTTAGGAGGAATAGCTAATACCCCAGAGGACAGGATCAAAATTCAAAA
>CM034708.1:168987484-169001348 GCA_020142125.1 Phrynosoma platyrhinos | reverse complement strand
AAAAGGCTGCTCTAAGAGCCACCACGTGACTCTTTGGCACCCCTTCCAGCACAGCGTGTCAAAAGGCTGAGCTGGAAGGACGTCCTGATGGCACGTGGCGTCAGGACATCTTTGGGGAGGGGTTGAGGCACACAGCTTATGGCTGCCCCTCCCCATCCTTACCTGCAGGATGGCCCAAAGGGTCTGTCTGTAGAGGCCCAATGGCAGCCTGACAGGAGTAATGATACTCCCTGGTGTAACCCTGACATTAGCCCCATTATGCCAGTTTCTGGTGCTAGATCTGATTAGCACTGGCATGACTCTAGAAATAAGAATAGTCCCTTTGGTTGTCTAGAAAGATTTTCAGTCAATCACAATTAGTAATATAGGGCCTCTGCAGACCAGCCCAAAGGGCCAGCCTGGAGACAGAGTTGGGGTGGGTCAGCTGCATGATGGCCACCCCAACCCCATGCCAATGCCATCCTGATGCCACATGCCGTTACGCATGGTGCATGGTGTCAGAATGTCCTTCTGGTGCAGCATTCAAACACGCTGCTCCAAAAAGGGTGCTGAAGAGCTGTGTGCTGGCTCTTAGGGTGTCCTTTTGCCACCCCTAAAAGGAGTGGTATTTTGCCACTCTTTTCAGGATGGCAAAAGGGAGAATGGCGTGGGGTTGCCACGGCCCCAATCCATCGTTTCCTGGGGTGGCCCAGAGCCGCCCATCTCCAGTCCCCCTCAGCCTGCTTACTTTGCTCATTAGTTCACTCAAGCCTGCCATGTTCACTCATATTGTAGGTTAATTATTTTAACACATGAAGAGATCTTTATTTTCTGTGTCCAGGTCCTAGTTTTTCTTTGTGTTTTAATAAAAGTGCTTCTTCAAGATCTGTGATAAATCTAGGTAGCAGTTTTAAATGGGAGACAATCTGAGACTCTTAAGAGCTTATCACAATGCCTAAGAGGTGTTTTACCTCTTCTGGCTTCAATCCTTGATCATGGATACAGCTGGATGATATCAGACATAATTCACCACCGATTCTGCCACAATGCTATTGGCTGAACACAGCCCTGCTCGAAGCTGTGCTCAGCCATCACTTAAACTTGAGAAACTGGCTGGCTAAGTGGTCCTTAGACCTGGGCTGCATTCAACTGGTGGCATCACGGCAGAATCAGTGGTGAATTATGTCTGATAACATCCAGCTGTTTCCATGATCAAGGATTGAAGCTGGAAGAGGTAAAATGATTCTTTAGGGCATGCGATAAGCTCCTTAATTGGTTCACATCATTGTAGAGTAACAACTTTCAGTTAGGATTCCAGAATAAATGCTGGTCTCTGTTAAGTCAATCAGAGAACATGTGTAATAATCCCTCTGGATTCAAGGGAATTGCTTCTCATTTGCATTCTAGCAGCTGAATCTGCAGCCTGTCTTCCCTTAGTATGTGCAAATTTAAATAGACAAAATTCTTAATGAGACAAATTATACAAGCCTAACACCACTTGAAAACACAGACAGCATAGAATACTTATGCACTTACTGTTTTTTAAAGTCCCAATGGCCATAGGCCTGTTCATATAACAAGTCATGTAAAGGTTAAACATAGTAGTAGAGGATTCAACCTATATGTACTTATTGATTTACTGAATCTTCATCCTATGTTTTAAACATGGTGCACTTTTTTGTTTTATTTATCTCTTGGGGACTTAATAATCTATAGGTGAGAAGCCTACGCAAAGGCAGGGAATCTTATCTTATTGAATTTAAGCTGCATCCTAACCAATTTTTTTGGTAGTTGTCCTTGCTTCAAAATACTGAGTATGCATTTGCCATATCTAATTTACCCTGAATACTGCAAAAAGAGAGATAAGGTGGCTTTCCTCTTATAAAAATATATATCCAAAGACATTGATAAGACTGATTCATCTCTTCACTGAATAGGGGGAAATTCATTAATAGTAATAGGCATGTCTCACAGCTTTAGACAGTTTAGACATTAACTGAGGGGAGTTGCAGAATGCCAGAAATAGTGCAAATTGAGTCCACTTTTAGGGTTAGGATTAGTGATAGGGAATCATGGGAATTGTTTTTTCTTTTCTTCTGAGACATTGAGCCTTCTCTGTCAGAGAGCTCTGGTGCCACAATAAAATACAGTTCCCATGATTCCCTAACTCTAACCCTAAAAATGGACTCAATTTGCACTATTTCTGGCAGTCTGCAACCCCCCTGAGTCACTGGGACTCAGAATCTCTGCAAGGTGGAGGATTGAATAGGATTGTTTGCCCCAGGAGGCTGATGGATCTGGACAGATTACTGATGACTCTTTGGGTTGTGTGTTGCTGTTTTTTGTCACCTTGGTAGGTGATTGAAGCTCTGGCTGACTTCCAGAATGGGAAAATAGCTAGAGCAGTTTTGAACCTGGAGGCCTAGGTTTCTAAAGGTGCCAGGAGTACTTTTGTACATTTAAAGCTCATGTGCCAACTGCACCTATTCCTTGAGACACAAGATCTGGCCACAGTGGTACATGCCTTAGTTATCTTCCCATTTGGACTACTGTAATGTTCTCTACTTGGGGCTACCTTTGAAGATTGTTCAAAAACTTCAGCTAGTTGAAATAGCTGCAACCAGACTATTAACTTGGGGAGGTCACAAGGACAATACAATAATCCTGTTGAATTACCTCCGCTGGCTGCCAGTTTGTTTCTGGGCACAATTCAAAGTGCTGCTTATGACCTATAAAGCCCTACATGGCTCAGGTTCTTGCTATTTAGCAGAGCATATATCCCTGTATGAGCCGGCTCAGATTTTGAAATCATCAGGAGAGCCCTTCTCTCAGTTCCACCTCCATCAAAAGCAAGGTTAGTAGGGATGCAATAGAGAGCCTTCTCGGTATCTGTCCCTAGACTATGGAATTCCCTTCCCAGGGAGGCCAGGAGAACTGCCTCCTTGTTATCCTTCTGACAGCAGGTTAATTTTTTTTTTATTTAGGTGGGCTTTTAAAACATACATTTTTAAAAGAATGGCCTAGGATGTGCTGTATCATTTCAAGTGAGCTGGTTAAGAGCTTTTATCTTTTTAATTGCATTTTATTATTTTATTATGCGATTTAATACTGGTTTAATTCTATTTTAACATTAAATTTCAATATGTTTTAATTGTACTGTTCCTTTAAATTGTGAGCTGCTTTGATTCTCAGTTTTGGTAGAAAATGGTATTGGAGGAGGAGGAGTAGATCTCAAAAGCAAATAAAATAACTCTAGCTAGTTTGAATTCTGGATTCCTAAAAAGCCAGGATCAATAAACATATTTTGATGCTCACTTGTTTGATCAAAACTTTAGGTGTATCCACACTGCAAAGATATAACAGTTTGACAGCTTTAATTTTCCTTGCTCTATGTTATGTAATCCTAGGATGTGTACTTCAGTGAGTAGTACGGATTCAGAGGGATTCACTGGGGTGGACAAATTGCAACCTTTCAGATTTGCTGAACTCCTACTTCCAGTGGCCTCAGGCAGCATAGCAAATTGTATGGAATATTGGAAGTTATATTCCAACAATATTTAGAGGATCAAATTTTATCTACCCCCTGGGCTAAAAATAGCTTAGCAGTACATATATAATGGCCTTTTCTTTTTATGATGACGATGAGTTGTTTGGATTTTCCCATGCATCTTTTTGTGCCTATGCATCTTTACTCATGAAGGCTGTCAAAGCAACCATGCAACACATCACCATTCAGTCCTAGAGGAGAAAAAAAGTGCATATTGTTATGATTTAAAACATGAATGGAAGCATCTGCCAATTTTCTTTTCTTCCATATTTTTTAAAAAAATCTCAAGTTCCTTTTATTAAATTTTTAAAGAATTGGTGGATTTGAGCAAATTCGTATAAAACAAAATCAAACCTCAGTTCTCACTTATCAGTTCTCACTTTTCTGATCCAGCTAATAAACAAAGCTAGTACCAACACAGACAGAACCATGTACATGCCCGCCATGTAGTTTTTCAAGATGAAGGAACCTGTCAGAAAAAAGAGATAGAAAAATTATTTTGGTACAGCAAACATGATGGAATATGCTAGGCAAGAAGCCATCCTCTGAAGAGCCAAACATTACAACCTTTCTGCCTTGTTGGATAAAGCTGTCTGCTTAATTTTTCCCTTATATTGTTTGTTAAAAAATTAAAATTTGGAAAATGTTTATTTTAAAAAAGGAAGCAAATGAAACTCTCAACCATCCTCAAAAAAAAAACTAAATAAAATGAAAGGAAAGGAAAAGAAAAGGAAAGGAAAAGAAAAGAAAAGAAAAGAAAAGAAAAGAAAAGAAAAGGACTCCATAGGTGGTTCTGTGACTTGGATCTAATGCTTAAGATCATAGGATATGATATGGTAGAGGTATACTCATCCTGCCATAAGTAGTTTCTAAAGGGGTGATATGACATAGCAGGTATCAGTGATTAGAAACTGGCAATCTTGGCATGAGCAATAATCATGTTTCAGAATCAGAGTTTTGTATTCAAGTCCTTTACTAAGGAGATTATCACATGGGAAATCAGCTTCAGGTTACATGCAGTTTCTAACTGTAAGAGACAGATCTTACCACACTGTCCCTTACCCAGGCAGTAGGCAGCCTGTACCCAATCTGGACTTCTTTAGAAGCTTTTCAAGAACTGTTCTTGAAACTGCTGAAGAAGCCCAGGTTGGGTACGGGCTGCCTACTGCCCAAGCACAGGGCAATGCAGTAAGACCTGTCTCTTACAGTAAGAACTCACATGTAACCACTAGCTGATTTTCCATGTGATAATCTCCTAAATCTTAAATCAAGTCTCAAGTATCTACTTTCAAGTCTCAAGTCAAATCTCAAATCCTTGAAAGAGACTTTCAAGTCAATTCTCAAGTCTGGAAGCCAACCTTAACAGAAAAAAAGGAGGTGGTGATAGAGTGTAGGGATGTGGGGTGGGGTCACTGAAGCAACTTGAGTTCAAGTTGCTTCAGTGATCCCACCCCACACCCCCACACCTGAGTCAACTGACTTGAGTCTACATTACTAGTTGTGGGTCCATCTCATCAGACAGCCTGAGAAAAACTTTGTTTCAGAGGGCCCAGCATGAAGGTACTTCACTCAAAGTTTTTTTTTAAAGCATCTCTATACATTTATATGCAGAAATTGCTTTTCTGTGTTGTTGTTGTTGTTGTTGTTGTGTACCTTCCAGTCTTTTCTTACTTATGGTGACCCTAAGAAAAGTTAGTATTCAATTTTCTTGAAAAGATTTCTTCAGAGGTGGTTTGCCCTTGCCTCCTTCTGAAGCTGAGAGAGTGTGACATGCCCACGGTCATGCAGTAGGTTTCCATTGCAGAGTGGTGACTTGAATCCTGTTCTCCAAAGTCTTTGTCCAATGCTCAAACCAGTAAAGCATAGTTGTCTATATTGTTTAACTATCCTTGGGACATTGTTTTGAGCCTGTTTTCACATTTACTACTATACTGCTGTCCTTGGATGCTGGGTCAGTCTGATGCTGAGTCAGACACTGTGGCTCTCCAATGTGGCAGTCTGAAAACAAAAGTGCAGCAGCTGCATACACACTGCACAGAATGAAGTAGTAGTTCAACATAGTAGCATTTCTGTTGTTATTGCTGTTGTGTGTCTTCAGGTTATTTCTAATTAATGTGAACCCCACCACAGCGTCTTCTTGGGAGAATTTTTTTCAGAGGGATTTGCCATTCTTACCTTCTTCTGAGTTTGGGAGTGTCTGACTTACCCAAGGTCACCCAGTAAGTTTCCATCATTGAGTGGGGATTCGAATTCCTAGTCCAATACTCAAACCGCTATGCCACATTGATTCTCACTATTATTCTGGTCTCTTCTAATGCACACTACAGATAAATAAATCACATCCTTAAACAGTTTCCTACTCACGCAGTTTTCTACATACACATACACATTATAAGGAGGGATGGTACTCCAAGCCTCCCACTATGAGAGCAAGATAGTTTTGTTTTGTTTTCTAGAGAAATATTGTATTGAAGACCACCTATCTGCAGTCTGATATGCTACAGTCCACAATTCTGCTACCTCATTCTGAGTAGTGTGTATAAATTACTAAGCTGTAATTACACATGATGCACTGCACATAAGAATAAAATAATTAATGAGTATTAACAAATTAAGGGTCAATTATTTGGGACGTAAGTCCTGTTCAACCTCAGGCTAAAACTAGACACCTCCAGGTAGAAATGGATATCTGGAGTTTATACTATCTTACCTTCCTGTGTTCCAGCTTCCTGTATGTAAACAGCTTGATTGGGAACATTTGCAGTTTTTCATATTTGAGACCTCATTCCCCCCCCCCCCCCCCCACACACACACAGTTGCATAGTTGAATAGTGGTGCACATACATTTAGCGTTACATGAAAGCACGTATGTTCACATAAATGTGTGAAAGCCAGGAACTGGGCCTGCAGCACCCCTCCCTCCCTTTTCCAGAATGAACAGTGGGTTGATATAGCATGTAATGGTTGCTACTTTTTTATTGCACTATGGTTAGAGGTGCGTGTTTGTGTGACTGTGGGCAAGTGTTGAGGAGGTGGGTTTGCTTGAGGAAGAGGTGTGTGTGTGTGTGTGTGTGTGTGTGTGTGTGTGTGTGTAAAGGTGTTCTACAAGATACCCTTTTCCTCTACGGCATGGCTGAGCCCTTCACTCTCTTACTTACTTGCCTGCCTGCCTTTCTTCCTTCCCTCCCTACTCTGCTTCACCTAGGAAAGTTGGTTAGGAAGGGAAACAGGCATTCAGAGACTGTTCAGCCAACAAGGGGGTCTGAGCTTGCTGGAGAGGAGAAGGAGGAGGGCCAATAGCAACAGCAAGTACATTTCTATAATGCTTATCCATGCACCTAAGCACTTCCTAAGTGGTTTACAAAGTGTAAGGTAATTGCCCCCAACAAGCTGGGTACTCATTTTAGCGACCTCAGAAGGATATCAGACTGAGTCAACCCTGAGCCCCTGGCTGGTATTGAATTCACAAACCACAAGGTTTGAGTGGCTGCAGTACTGGCATTTAACCATTGCACCACCAGGGCTCCAAAGCAGGCAAAGTCCTGGCCTCTTATCAACTTAGGGGGGCTCACTTGCCCTTTTGGATTTCTTTTGGACTTCTTCATTTGTTTGTTGTCATCCTTCAGTCTCTTTATCTTCCCCTCCACCCTAGCTTCACTGCCCCCAAGATCTGGCTTCTGCCCCCCTCCCTTACTTATTTTTCCCATACAAGCCTCCCCCACCTCTTGGTCATTTTTAACTTAGTTCGAATTGCTTGGGGGGGGTCTTTGTGAGCAGCAGCAGCAGCAAAAAGATTTTATGAGCAGCAGCAGCAGCAGCAAAAAGATTCACCAAAAATCAAGAAGCAAGCAATTATAAGAGAGGGAGAGAAGGGAAAAATGAAAGAAGGAGGAGGACAACACACACACACACAAGGAAAAGGCAATGGTGCTGGAGGTGGGAGTGAATGCAGGATGACCATGTTATGTTACGAACCAATTCCAGCAAGTCAGTTACTAAAAATATGCAAGTCTTGAGTTGAGTCAGTCATTTATTATCAAGTCAAGTCCAAGTCAAGTCATTGCAGTGACTTGAGTTCAATGGCTCATTCCCACTATGGACGTTATCACACGTGGGCCAAAAAGTGAAAATAAAGTGGAAATGAGGCATTCCGAAAATAAACGGAAAATAAACCTCAGTTCCACAAATGTCATTACCTTAATTGTGAATTTACAGTAAGTGCATTGAACATCCACACACAAGCGAAAAAAGCCCGTAAATGTACTAGAATGTACTATATCCAAGGGTATTAAAACAAAACTGTCAAAAGTACTCTCAGAGCCATTAGCAATGATTTTTGAGAACTGCTGGAGAACAGGAACATTCCCAGGAGACTGGAGGAGGGCAAATGTTGTCCCCATCTTCAAAAAGGGAGGGGAAAAAAAAGAGAATTCCAACAATTATTGTCCAGTTAGTCTGACATCATTACCAGAAAAGTTTCTAGAATAGATCATTAAACAGAGAGTCCATGAAGATTTTGAAAGCAATGCCATTATCACAAAAAGTCAACATGGGTTTCTAGGAAACATGCCAGACTAATCTGATTTCCTTTTTTGATAAAATTACCAGCTTGGTAGAAAAAAAGGAATGCTGTGGATACAGCATTTCTCAATTTCAGTAAGGCCTTTGACAAAGTCCCCCATGATATTCTTGCAGACAAGCTGGTAAAATGTGGGTTAGGTAATGTAACTGTTAGATGGATTTGTAGTTGGTTGACTGGCTGAACCCAAAGGGTGTTCAACAACGGCTCCTCTTCATCCTGGAGAGAAGAGACTAGTGGGTGCCACAGGGTTCATCCTGCGCCCAGTGCTATTCAATACCTTTATCAATGACTTGGATGAAGGAATAGAAGGCATGCTTATAAAATTTGCAGATGACACCTCCCTATCCCTGAAGCACCTTCCCTTCCCCTTGTACATACTTCCCTTCTCCCCTCTTCTTCTTCCCCCCTGTTGTAAATAGTCCCCTCCCCTTCCCCCATTTGTAAATAATTTAAAACATTGTTGTTTTTAGTGATTTTTTTTAAAAAAATTCATGCCGCAATCCGCACACATACGCAGGTCCAGAAAAAGCTGTATTTTATGAATAAACTTTCTATTTCTAAACCTTGTGACATTTTGTGCTCAGGTGTGTATGTTCAATGCAGGATCAGTGCTGAGAACCAGTGAGGACCATGAGTGAGGTGGGCATACTATGAGGTAGGAATGAGTGAGGTGTGCATAGTGTGGGGTAGGAATGAGTGAGGTAAGCATGGTGTGTGGTAGTTGGTGGTGTCTGCTTTGCTGCTTAGTGGTCATCTCCTTCCCCCTCTACTTGATCTTCACCTTTGGGGGCGGCGAGAGCATTGTGGCACTGCCACATCGCTGAAGAGGCTGGCATACTCATCTACAGGGCGTTTCTCAGTGATCTCCACCTTCATAGCAACCCCCTCCTCCACAGGTGGAGAGCTCTCCCTCCTTCTTCTATCCAGGCCAACAACCCCCTTCTGCATGAGTGGAGAGTGACCCCTCCTCCCTCTGCCCACAGCAGTCTCCACATCCACAGGTGGAGAACCACCCCTTCTTCCTCGGTCCAGGCCAACAGCCTCCACCTGCATGGGTGGAGAGTGACCCCTCCTCCCTCTGCCCACCACCGCAGCCTTCATCTCCACGGGTAGAGAGTGATCTCTCCTCCCTCTGCCCACCACCACAGCCTCCACCTCCACTGGTGGAGAGTGATCCCTCCTCCCTCTGCCCCGGCCAACAGCTTCCTCCTGCAGGGCCTGGGGGATGGCCTTTGCTCTTCTTCCCTATGCCACACCATCCCCTCTGCCACCAATGGCCCTCTGGGGCCCCATTATGGCATTCACAAGCCATCCTAGCAGACCAGTCTGGACTTCTAGGGAGTCAGTGACATGCTGCTGCTGGAGGGATTTCTGTTGAAACTCCCTCCGGTGCGCTGCCTTACTCTGCCTGAGCTGATACGAACATTCAGTGAGATGATAGGAATGTTCCCTGAGCCATTTCCCTGGTTCCAGGAGTTTGTCCATTTGGTCTGTGCTGCATTCCATGAAATGATGCAGGGCAGTAGTAATTGCTGAGGCTGCTGAGTGATGCAGCCTATTCCCTTTGATCTCAGCTAGGCAGACTGCCGGTGGCATTGCAGCTCTGGGATTAGCTGTTTCATCCTCCTCTCTCATGCTACTTCTTGTTCTATGGGACATATATGGCACAGGGCACAGTTTACACACAAAACATGTCCTGCAGAGATCGAGGGTAGAGGGGAGAAGTACATGCTAGGAAGGTTTGTGTAGACACACTGGATACATGCAGCTGGTGGTCATGTGAGGGACATGGTCAACAGGACACACAGACAAACGTTCCTCCACATTCCCTCCTCCAAGCATGCCAGGGTGCAAAAGCGGTGTACAGGGGTTCTGAAAACCTGCGCAAGTACACAAAAAACATCACAACAGAGATACAAACTGCTGTTTTTCTTTAGTGCAGGTGTACATGCAGCAGAATGCATTTATTGTCATAACAGGGAATTTACAGTGTGAAGCTTGGAGCTGATGGATCAACTGGGTGAATTGTCCAGGACCTGCCCTCTCCTTGCCCTCACTGTCATCATCTCTTACTACTGTACTTGTCCATGGGACAGGTGAGCGGTCATGATGGCTACTGAGTCTAGAAGATACAGTGCTCCAGTCTGTACTATGAGATGGTGGCCTGCTCATGGAAGATGTAGAGGCACGGGATGGTGGTCTCATGAATGAGATATCCATAGCCCTCTGACTGCAGGATGTCTCATCTGAGTCAGGGTGTTCCTCCTGGTCATCTAAATGACAAGAGATGGGGTCATCTCTGCCCTCTGCCCACCCTAGTACTTTCCCCTGCACCCCTCCCCAGGGCCCCAGCTCATCTTATCTTGAGAGGGCATCAAAAGTTCCTGGGTGCATTCTCCCTCAGAGATGTCCTTCACAGGTTCTGCTCTGGCTAGCTGGCCGATTGGGACCCTCACAACTTCACTGATGGTACATATTCTGCTAGGCTGTATGCTACCATCCCTGGCAAGGAAGGCATGGAGTTCTTTGTAGAAGGGCATGATGGAGGGGCTCCTTCCACTTTTGACCTTGTGATCCCTAAACTTCTTATAATCTGCCTTGAGGTTTTTGGTCTTCCGACGACACTCCTCCCAAGTGCATTGGTGACCCTTAGCCCTTATGCTTTCTGCCAACTCCTTAAATGTACTGACATTCAAACATGAATTTTTCAATTTCTCCAGAATGTGTGGCTGTGACCACACAGCTATGAGGTCAGCCATCTCCACATGTCCCTCTCCCTCTTTTTGGCTCGACGAATGTGGATGGCTGTGCCATTCTGCCCACTGTACAAGACAAACGCCAAAGGTGCACAGCTATGGAGGTCCACAGCTACAAAAGTCTACTGTGAAAATAGCACTGGAATGTGCATGGGGGTCCAGGTTAAAAGTGAAACATTCCCTTTAATCACTATCACAGGGATACATTTGCCTGCAACAGTTTCACCTTCCCACTCTGGTGCATGTGCACTGCAGAAATTAGGGTTAGGGCTAGGATGCACCTGTGGCAGTATACCCACTCCTGGGTCATTAGGATGCTTTAAATTGAAGCTTTTTTTCACCTGGCACATTTTCTCAATGAGCGACTCAGAATGCATCACATGTGTTCTGGTGCATTTACAAGGGCATTTTAACTCTTGGGTACCCTTTTCCCACTATCCCTCCATCTCTGCATATAGATGTACCTCTGAAGGTGCACACTTTTTAGGAAGAAGTGGAAAAAAGTGGCTCCTTTTTGGAGGGCCCTTTCACAGGAAGGGGCAGGTAGGGGGCATTTTTTAGGTATGTGTCATCTAAAGACCACACCAGGAGTAGGCAACCTTTCCCCTTTAAGGGCCGAGGGACTTCAGCTCCCAGAATCCCAGGAGCTATTGGCCAACATGGGAGTATTGGCCAACATGGCTGAGGCTTCTGGGAGCTGAAGTCCCTCAGCCCTTAAAGGGGAAAGGTTGCCTACCCCTGGACCACACCTTTCATTCACCCTCAAATCACCCCTTTTTGCCGATATGCATAGCCCCTAAGTCTTATCATCTTGGCTTCTAGGGCATTTCTGGGACCCATTTGTTTGTTCTTTTGGCTGTCCATAAGATCCTCCGCACTCTTCTCCAGTACCACATATCAAAAGAATTGATTTTCCTTCTATCTTATTTCTTGACTGTCCAGTTCTCACATCCATACATGGTAATAGGGAATATGCTGGCTTGTATGATTCTGACTTTTGTGCTGAGTTGTATGTCTTTGCATTTTAGGATCTTTTCTAGTTCTTTCATAGCCACCCTCCCCATTCTTAATCTTCTCCTGAGTTCCTGGCTGCAGTCCACATTCTGATCAATGTTTGATACGAGATATGAGAACTCTTTTTACTATTTCTATTTTTTCATTGTCTAGTTTGAATGTGTGTAAGTTCTCTGTGGTCACTATGGGCCTCGGCAGACGGTTAATTGGGCTGTCTTGGAGGCAGGGAAGAGGAGGGGCAGCCGCACGCTCGGCGCCCCTTCCTCCTCCCGAGGTTGTCCTCGGAGCAGTCGGCCCTCCGCACAGCCGGCGCTCTGAGGGCAACCTCCCGCCACAGCGTCTGCACACGCTGCAGCGGATAAGTCAGTGAAAGTGCACCCTACGCTTTTGGGGCACACTTTCACTGACTTCTGAAAGGAGCGCTGATTTAGCGCTTCTTTCAGGGGCACCGACGGTGCGCTGTGGTGTGGATGCCACGGTTCCGCGGCGCACCGTCCTGCAGCATCCCAGACGCCCTCATCTGCTTCCCCCCTATTTTAGTTTTCTTTATGTTCAACAGTAAGCCTGCTTTGCACTTTCTTCTTTTGTAGCCAAAAATCTAGTATGGGGAATTTTATGTAGCTCAAACTGAGAGAGGGTTGGCTACAAGGACCCTGCAAGACCATCTCCCATGTGTATACCAAGAGGCTGATAGATCTAAGAATTGATGCAGAGGCAGAATTCCCCAATTAAAGTAATATTTTATTAAAGAGGGAAACTCACACAGCAATTAACATACATACATACACACACTCATTCAAGGCTCAGGAAATCAGGGGCTAGCTTGGAAAAGATGTTGAGGCAAAACTACAGGTGGTACTTACTACATATGAGGCTTTCTCCAGAATCCAATTGGGTGAAGTGGTGTGAGGCACAAGTGTTCTGGGAGCATTGGTTTAAATGGAAGTGCTGGTAACTAGACTAGAGAGCACAGTGACACTGAGAGGGGAAATCCAGGGGGTTTTAAGAGCTAAACCTAGCTGCAGGGCAAAATTGTGAGATTGTATGGGTGAGGTAATCCAGTCTGGCAATATTCAAGGTGAATGGGAAAAGGATTAAGTCATTAGCTGGCCCATCAGGAGAGACATCTAGGCAGATCACCCATTCCTCTGATTATGGAGGTGATGATGGTCCATTTGCAACTCCCACACTACCTGACTGTGTTTGAGATAGTTTCTTCCAAGTGACCTTTGTATGACCTGCCTGTCATTACCCAGGTGACACTTGGGGTCCACTGCAGGGTACATCTGGGGTTATGTGGAATATCACAGACACCAAAATTTAGAAAAATGCACTTTGGCTAATCCTTAGTAGTTGTTTCATACTACTATAGTTGTGCCATAATACTAGCAGAAAATAACAAAGATGTGGAATGATTACTGAAGAAAGTCAAGGAAGAAAGTGCAAAGGCAAGTTTACATTTGAACATGAAGAAAACAAAACAATGACAACAGATTATTTACATAACTTTAAAAGAAATGATGAAGACATTGAAATAGGTTAAGATTATCCATACCTTGGCTGAGTCATTAATCAGAATGCAGACTGCAGTCAAGAAATCAAAAGAAGATGAGGATTTGGAAGGCCAGCTATGAAAGAATTAGACAAGATCCTCAAGTTTAAAGATATATCATTGAATATCAAAGTCAGGATGTTCATGCCATCATATTTCCAATTTCTTTGTACATTTGTGAAAGCTGGATAGTCAATGTGTTTTATGTTTGTGTAACACGCTACATCACTATTTCTTGATCTTGACTAGGAGACCCATTAACTTTATTAGTGAAGAAAGCTGAAAGAAAGAAAGTCAACTCATATAAAAGTGATGTTGGAAGAAAGTTCTGCAAACCATGTTGATGACCAAAAAGACAAATGAATGGGTCCTAGAGCAAATCAAGCCTATCCTGCTTTGGTCAGGCCTCACCTGGAATACTGTGTCCAGTTCTG
>CM034708.1:168963142-168987384 GCA_020142125.1 Phrynosoma platyrhinos | reverse complement strand
CTATGATTCTATGATTCTATGATTCTAACTCTCTCTGGAAGCCAAGATAACTAAACTGATATGTGGTACATTGGACATATCATGAAAATACATGACTTTCTAGACAAGACAATAATGCTTGGAAAGAGAGAAGGCAGCAGGAGAAAAAAAAGACCACATTCCAGATGGATAGACTCAATCAAGGAAGCCACAGTCCTCAGCCTGTAAGACCTGAGCAGGGCTTTTGAAGATAGGGTGACTTGGAGTTTTCTCATTCATGGGGCCTCCAAGTCAAAGTCAAAGTCAAATTGATGGCAGCTAACAACATCAACAACCAACTAAGACTTAACTAGAAAAACAGAGCTACAGAAAACTGCTGTAGAGGTGTAAGGTCAGTACTGGATGAGATTGCAGTCTCCTTGATGTACCGAATGTGCAGCTTCGGGTTCTTTTTGAATCAATAGCACCTGTGGAACTTCAGAACACATCAGTTACTAGGAGTGCTTTTTATCAGCATCAGATGATGCACAAGCTGCATCCCTAACTTGACAAAGCAGGTCTTGCTATAGTTATTTCCCCCTCTCACCCCAGGAATAATGAGACAAGACAATGGCAAGTGGGTTCAAATAGGGAAATTTATTAACTTGACCTATTTATTAATTTCTTAATGGAACTGCAACCTAGGTAGAGAAATAGCCAGGTACAGGAGCAACCGGTGGTCTATCTTTGAGACCACATTTGCAGCCTCCCCTGGGAAATGACACCTGAGCCCCAATGGTAACCCAAAAGCTGGTATAATAATAATAATAATAATAATAATAATAATAATAATAATAAAAAATTTTATTTTTAACCCACCCCTCTGCTAAGCAATTGGGGTGGCGTACAGAATTAAAACAAGACAGCAGTTAAAACAATTCCATCCCCCCAATCCCTGACCCACTCACCCCATAAAAATCGAATTAAACTAGTACAATAATTAAAATAACAAAATAAGTCAACAACAATAATTTAAAACCCTAGAACAGACAGTGGTGTCAGGAAACAGTAAACAATCCAAACTTTGTCTGGGGTGGGAGAATTATTCTGGGAAGGACTGCCAGAAGAGATCCGTCTTTACTGCTTTTTTAAAGCAGGCAAGAGTAGTAATAAGACAGATCTCATCTGACAGGCCATTCCATAATCTTGGAACGGCGACAGAGAAGGCCCTCTGGGAGGTTTGTGACAGCCTAGTTTTCATAGGCTGTAGCAGGTTCCTCCCAGAGGACCAAAGTGCATGGGGGGGGTCATATGGGAAGAGGCGGTCCTGGAGATAAGTTGGACCCAAGCCATGTAGGGCTTTAAAGGTCAAAACCAACACCTTGTACTGTGCCCAGAAACTAATTGGCAGCCAGTGGAGAGATCTCAGCACTGGTGTAATGTGCTGTCTTCTAGATGCACCAGTAAGTAACCTGGCTGCCATATTTTGAGCCAATTGAAGTTTCCGGGTTAGGCACAAGGGTAGCCCCATGTAAAGCACGTTACAGAATGTGTTTATCCATTGCCCGGCCTGCATCAGGAAGACTAACATGAAAGTCCCTCTCCCAATGCCCAAGAATTAAAGAGAGGGGTTTATTCTCCATGCAAGGGGAGTCTCTTTTCCCACCTCCCAGGTCCCAAGGCCCAAAGAGGTGGTTCCAAACGGTGTCCTAGGCACACACCGAAATCCAAATTTCTTTCAAATCATGCCAAAGATATGAGGCAAGCATCTGCTTAGCCCCTATCTCCCACCAAGGCATCCAAAATACCCTTAATGCCCTTTTGAAGGTCCATTAAGAAACCAGAATTGCCAAGTTTAGACAGGTCAACTCCATCCACTCTATAAAGTTCGGGCCTTTGAAATATGAATTGAAGATGTGGTAAAAAGTTACTCAACCCACTTTCCAAAGTATGGCAAATCTCAGAATTAGCATGCCATTGGGCTTTATCGAGGCAATGAGGGTCATCATTGCCCCTCCATACCTGATAGGGTAGCATCGCCGACCACACCAACTCAACCTGGGGCCACTGCTGCTAGATCACTTTAAAATCTTTCTTTGCTTGCATGACCAAAGCAATCTCTTTTAGCAGATCAAGATCGTTACCCCCAAATAAATAGCCACAACTTGGTGAGGAGACCCACGGTGCTCCTTAAATAACAATGGCAACAGGCAGTGCAAATGCAGTCCATGCTTGCTGAGCCTTTGAAACTGAGCAATGTCACTCAATCCAAGATGGGATCCGAAGTGGCTCAACTTGGCTTGGCAGGCTGCCTAATAGATCATGCTGTGGCCACACACAAGCACTCAATGTCTCCTCAGCCATTAGCTATGATCTGAAAAATTGAGAAAAATATGTTAACAATGAAAGTTCTGATCATATTTTCAATAAGCAGAGGACTTCCATTGGCTAATTTGCTTGATAGCTTGAGAATGAAATCCAAGCGCAGCAGCAGTCTATGTGAAAAGAGTTCATGGCAAACTGCATTTGAGAGGCCAAGTGCAGCTAGTGCCCTAGAAGTAATACTCTAGAATTGATATTTAGTTAGTGGTGAAGCATCCTGATGAATAAACAAAGGACCTGCACTGTGTCTTCTCACATGTACGTAGTCAAGGAGTACTTGAAGTGGGCAGATGTGAGGGTCAGCAGGTAATTCAAGTGAAATGGTTGAGCCCTTGACTTCTTGGTCAGTTTTGGAAGAACAAATTAACAGCATAACAGACTGGGGTGTAACCTGGAGATCACAAAATATAAAGCCTTTTGAGATGTGTCTCATTTGGAGGACAAAACTAATTCACTTATTCTTAATGCTCCGAAGAACACCATCAAGGAGGCGGCATGGAATAGTAGAGCCTCATATGATGATATGCAAATATCAGACCATACTTGGCATAAACCTTTAAATATATCAGGAGAAAGTAGAATCCTAACATCCACTAGTCTACCCCTCTCGCTAGTCTAGCCCCCAAGCACTTTTCTGATGCAGAAGTCAATAGTTGTATCACAAACCCCTTGGAATTTCAGCCAAAATACAATTGCTTAAAGGTGCAACTGAATAGCAGAAGGAGTCAAACTTCTACCATGTAGGTACATGCAACAGTGTTGTAAATGCAGCACAGATGGAGGTAAGAGGTTAGTTAAAGGGTGTCTAGTCCTAAACTGAAAAAAAAAATCTTTTAAAGCCCTAAGGTAGCTCTGCCCGGTGGATGGTGCAATGGACAAACTCAGTGCTCTTGCATCTTGGCAGATGAAGCGCTTTGTGGACCAAATTTGTGGGCCAAATATCCACTATGTGTATGATCACCTTGCATAGGGCGCGCTGGTGTTATTAGTTGCACTCAGAGTTGGGAATGCAAAAGATCCCAATGTAAAGTAGGGTAAATAGCTGCATGCATACAGAAAGCCTCATCATATAGTAGTCAAGCAGGCCTTGAGTAGTCAACATAAACCCAGTGTATAATATCCATATATTGAATCAAGGCCTCTGTGTGTATGGGCTGTGCATAGATATAGAACCCATTCGACCATTTAGCAAAATTGTGTTCAAACTTTTACTCCTTTAAAGCCCCCTTATTTTTATCATCAAGCTCCTCCTTATCTTTCTTATCTTTCTTTTCCATCTCCTGGTAGAGTAGGGAAAAGTCATCTACATATTCACCCCTGAGTATCTTATCTATGGTAGACTGGAGAAGGTGATTTCCTAGAAGAAGGGACAACTCACCATAGGGAATGGCAGAGTGTACTACTATGTTGTAGCCCTGCTTGACTTGGGACCCTTAAACTAGAGATAGAAAATGTATTTAAACATTTGGGATGGGGGGATGAAAAGGGTATGTTTTTAATGTTTGGAAGCTCTGAAGTCTTTGGAAGACTTAAAGTCTTGTGGTCTGCACTCCCCTGTTTTATAATTGCAATTATTCCTAAATAATCCTGAACAAAGTGCCTTCATGGGTTGTTACTGTTGTGTGCCTTCAAGTCACTTCTGACTTTTGATGACCCTAAGGTTTTCACAGGGTTTTCTTGACAAGTTTAGATACCTTTTTGCTAATGTAAGATTGCTTGCTTAGAATTTTAAAAAAAAATCCTTTAAAGGTCACCTCTTTGCCACACTCTCTTTACATGCCTTTGCTTGGTGTGTGTACACATGCCTGTGTAGGATTCTTAGGAGGAGAGAACAAAGCTCTGCAGAGTCAGGGGTGGGAAAAGTGCAAGTTAAATCCCAATAAGTTATTAAACCATGTGGAGGTAGATTGAGTATAGTTGATAAAATTTAGGAGGGCACTCTCCCAATCAAGAGCAGGATATAGTGGTATAGCCTGTTACACTACATCAGGACAAGAACAGGAGACAGTGGTACAGCCTGTTACATCATCATAAAACATATTCAATTGTTCTGGGGTCCCTTATGGTCCCAAGTACTTTACTAAGGGAGTGATTGTAAGGGCAAAGCGAATGATAACAGCCCAGGACTAGTGTCTGTGAGAGCAATATGGAAAGGGCATGTGCCACATTCACAAGTGACTAAATGGAAAAAGAGGAAAGTTAAACCTCTCAGAGACTTCTCATTAAGTTACTGAATCTTGGGGCAAATAATTTTGTAAATGGTGGCAAGTGATGGAATTTAGATATTCCCTCTCCTGCGCAAGAGTAGGAGAAAGAATTGAGCTTGTAACAGACCTGCATGTTTATTTGTTTGTTTTCAAATGGAATGGAAGCTGCCCTTTATTTACCTGCCATGGATATTTTAAAAAGTTTGTGCTTTGCATTCAGTTAATTGGCTTGGGACTCCTCTAATACATTTTGGGCCCATTTATTTAAACAGCCTGGGTCCCTCTCACCAGTATGAGCAATATATTGTAGGAGGATGTGGACAGGGTCTTCTCAACTGTAGCATCCCGAAGGCAGAGAACCCTCTCCTTGTAGGTCCAAATGGTATCTGTCAATGCTGATCTAACTCCATTGTCAAGTAAAAACATGACTTTCCCTTGAAATCTTCACAACCTAATTGATCTATTCCAAAATGTATGTGCCTGAGGCTTTAACCTGTTTTAACATGTTTAACCTGTTATTTTCTTAAAAAAATATATAAATTTGGTCTCTCTAAAGTGATATAAATTATTTAAATGGATTTGATTTGTGAAGTGCCCAGAGGATCCCATGGTATCAGGTGGATATATGTCCGGAATCTATCCTGATGTGCATTGGGTGCTCTTGCCAGTATCCTGCTATGCATCTTTGCAATCCAGTAAAGGGTTTTCTTAGTGTCTTTGCTACATAGCTAGGCATACGTAAAATTACATAACATAGGTCATATAGGAGTCTGGCATATGTAAGTAAATAATATTTCATCTTACATTGTTCCCTAATTTAACCTTACAGACTACCTTGAGGAGTTTACATAGAAAGGCAGTATAAGGACGTTTCAAACAAGCAAAATGTGTATTGATAGCAACAGGATACAGACCTATCCATTCTCCCACACATACACACACAGAGAGAGTCACATATGTAGCATTTAAAGGAAGCTTCTTCATCTGCCTAAGATTGTCCTTTCTTGCCAACTAGCATTGTTTCCCTTATTGAGAATTGCCTTAGCTGCTTTGAGGTAATGGAGGGAATGAAGAGTGACTGGAATCTGGACTTGGGGAATTGCAACCACAAAATGCTACCCAGCTGTCATGAAGAAGAACCAAATTATTTCCAAAAGACTGTGGAAAACAGGAATGATGGTGCATGTTAGGCAGTGATAATATTTGCTCTTTGTTTTTAGTTTAATAAGTTGATTGTCCCCACAAACATTCCTATCTATATTCAAAGTGCAACAAGTCCAGAATGTATTAAGGATCCTTTCTTTTCAATTTCCCTCTCTCATCCTATGAATAGTTATGTTATTTCCCCACAACTGCACTGGAATTTGAAACCTCTAAACTAGAAGACATGAAGAAATGTGGTGACAATGGAACAAAAACATTTCAGCATCCCTTTTGTTGCCTATCTAGTAAACATTGAAGAGGTGGCCAGTAGGGCTTTGCAGAATATTTGGCCAATATAGTATTTATGGGGACCTTTCCTATTCTGGAGAAGCTTTTCTCAAAGCAAGGGACAAGACCTGGTTGGTGAGTTTCACTGTGTACTGATTGTGAGTCAGAAAAACATGGTTGGTGATAACAGGTAGAGTAAAGGTACCCTTCTCATTCCTCCACCTGGAGTGAGAGTTTCCCTCTGCCTGATAGAGTGCCAATCCTGCCAGAACTACTACATAGACATAGACAGTCTTATCCTCCTTGAATGTGTCAAATCCTACCATGACCATCTTGTGGTATCTTGTTTTAAAGAACTGAATAAGGAATGCTGTGTGACATTGCCCATTCTTTTATCATTAGGCCAGTGGCAAAAAAGTTGCAGTGGTGGGAATGGTGTGGTCTCCTGCTTCAGGCATTGACACTGACCTCCAGGATGAAGGCAGTACAATGAGCCCTCAGTATCCATTAGTGTTTGCTTCCCTTTTGTTACCAAAATCCATGGATGCTCAAGCCCCATTATATACAATGACATAATAATATAGTGTCCATTATATAAAATGGCAAAATCAAGGTGTTTTTAAAAAAATAATGTATGTGTGTGTATGTGTGTATTGTTGTGTGCATTCAAGTCATATAGCGACCCTAAGGTGAACCTATGATGGGGTTTTCTTGGAAAGTGTTTTCAGAGAGGGTTTGCTATTGCCATTCTTTGAGGCTGAGAAGTGACTTGCCCAAGCTCACCCAGTGGGTTTCCATGGCTGAGCCAGGATTTGAACCTCCAGAGTCCTCATCCAACACTCAAATCATTACACCATACTGACTCTGAATGGTTGAATCTATGTATGCAGAATGCATGGATACAGAGAGCCAAGTGTATGTCTCTGGATGTTAGCTGTGGGAGGAAACATATGTAGGAAAGTAAGTACTATTTCACAGATGTCCTGTTTGCTGGCTTTCAGTAGGCTGGCTACTGGCCACTATTAGAATAGAATGTTGGACTAGGTGATCTTTTTGTTTGATCACTCTCTGGCTAACGCTTTCATTCTTCTCACAAGCTTATCAGAGTCCTTTCATTAGCTATGAGGCTGTGATGATTAAAGCTTATAGAGTGAAAAGAGTGAAAATATAGCGGGGGAAAACAAAACAAAAAAAATATAAATGCATACACACCTAAAATTCCATAAGTACCTAGACTGAAAAACAGGATTCAATATGGTTTCTGTGAGATAATGGCTTCCATTTTGCTTCAAGTAGGACTATTTATTTAATTTATGCTTTACCTACATCTTTTGGATAATGGAATAATTTTGTGCTGTTATTTTCTTGAAAGTTTTCTTCTTTTCTTCAATAGTGGTGATTTTGGATTGCTGGTGCAGTCTCGTTTTATTTCTGTCTTAGATACTGTTCAGGTTTTATATTTAAGAGACAAAGCACTATGTATGCTAAGCAACTGGAGCATATTTTTTTGGGAAAGGATTGTGTATAGTAGTTATTCTTATGTTCCATAACTTTTTAATAAAAACTATGAGCATTAAATTGAATCAGTTTAATAAATTGTTCTGAATATGACATAGTGACAGCTATGCACAGCCAACTGCCAGTGAAGAAGAGTTAAGAAAATTGGCCATTGCATCTTTATCCCATTTTGAAGCCCAGCTCAGACTGAGAATTGTTCAATTTCTGAGCTATTTAGATACCCCTTGGAGGAGAAAATGACTGTTATAGCCTGTACTTGCATGTTAATGTCAAAGGAATACAAGAAATACTTCACTGCTGGTATTTCTGGATAAATATGGAATAGTAAAGGCCAAAATGTCACAATAAACTTTTTTTGTCTTCTTGCCCAGTGCAGTGCAATGAAAAGAAAAGTAGGCACATTTTAAAGAAAATATGGGATATGGGATCACCCATCCCCAAATATTCTTAGAAAGACATGCAATCCCTTTTTTGGGTACATGACATGCATTGTTTTGTAAAGTTATCCATGTTAATGTTGCTGTTACTAAATGTTGCACCATACTTAGCAATAGCAAGTACATTTCTATACTGCTTATTGGTGCACTTAAACACTCCCTAAGTGGCTTACAATGTGTAAGCCAATTGCCCCCAACAAGCTGGATACTCATTTTAGCAACCTATTGAAGGATGAAAGGCTGAGTGCACCTTAGAGCCCTGCTTGGGATCGAACTCACAATCTTGTGGCTGTGAATGGCTGCAGTACTGGCATTTAACCACTGCGTCCCCAGGGCTCCTATTACATTCCTTAATAGAATGGCCATCCCTGAGTTCTGAGGCCAAGATAATTTTTGTGCCTGTTTCCATATACACATTTTACATTGAACTAGAAATAAATAGGCATTTTCAACAAGCCATGATCAAATTAGTTTCATAATTTATTTTACAAGGGAGAAATATATATCGTCAATGAACTAGCGCTCATCATAAAATGTAGGTCCTGAACAGATTGGGGGGAAAAACAATGTTCCCCTACCTCCTCAAGAGCCTAGTCAGTCTTAGATTTAGAGGTGGAACAGACCACCCTGAAGGGGCAGCTTGAAGCTGCCACTTTGAATGCTGGGTTAGGGCCGCAATCACAATCCAGCTTTTTGCTGGCATAAAAAGAAGTGGCAAATTGCTACTCCTTTTTGATCCAGCAAAAAGCCAGTTTCCAATGTGCCACTGCTTTGCAGCACTCTTGTGGTGTGTGGATTCTAAATACCATGCTGCTGGAGTGCTGCAAAGTTTCCCCCCACCCATGTGGTTTGGCAGGCAGCATGACACTGGCTTTAGGGTGGTGTCAGAGCATGAGGCATCTAAACACAGCACTCTGAAGCCATCCCAAAGCTGAAACAAAGGGACAGTCTACCTTGCCCTTTAGTCACAAACTTTTTAATTCTTCCAGGCTCCTAAGGATGAATAGGGACATAATAGGGTCACACAGACCCTTAAGCAGAAGTGGGAAATGCTTGGCTCTTTAATCATTTTGGAGCACCTAAGGAAGGTCCTCATCTCTAGTCACATACATTTAAAGGAGCAGGCATGAGAAATCCACTAAAATAATGGATGGAAACACTTAAGATACTCACCAGATCAGTATTTTAAAACTGACCCTAATTTTCATATTCAAAAATGGAAATAATATACAAAAATATTTGGAGGATAGTGAAAAGCAAAGTGTTTTCCTGTTGTGAAGAATTCTGTACTGGCAAGAATCTCCATAGTTCGAGACTTACTTTGTGCAAAATTTGCACACATTTTTTTCAATACAGAACTAAGAATGTTTGTGCAGAAAATGCTGGTTTTTTGGACAGGAAATACTGTCCAATGTAATACTGTAAATGGAGATTCTGGGTAAAATTTACCCATGGCTGATTTGCATAGAAAACTGCATTTTCTATCTCCAAATTAATATTTTTCATTTAAATATAATTTCCCATGCAGAGAATGCTATTTTCTGTGTGGAGAATGATGTAATTAGGGCTGTGCAAAATTGGCACATGGTTGATTTGCATAGAAAACATAATTTTCCTTGAAGAAATTAATATTTTTGCATCAATGCAGAAAAATACTATTTTCTGAGCAAAACATCCACATGCAAATTTTGTGCAAAATAAGTACTAAATTGTAAATACACTTTGAAAACTATGATTTTTGAAGACTTTCTCACAGAAGGAAGAAATTGCTGAAATTTCTCATTAGTATCTTTGAGAAGAAATATAGTGAAGAATTATATCCCTGTTCATACTGCACATGATGACACAAGTCCCCAATCACATGGAGAATTGTATTTGTGTTCATGCAAACACAGGGTTTCTTGAGCTTTTTGCTGAACATAGCACAGTTAGAAATGAGAAATCAGACTGTAGTGTTTCTGGTCACTGGTGCAGTCATCATGCATAGCATATCTGAGGCATCCTCAGGTTAATGGAATCTGCTATAAATTCAGTGCTTGGGCGGGAGTCAGGTAGGTAAAGATGGATCATGAAACAATATGGGGCATGTAATACCTTGGATAGTTCCAAATGGTGCTGCAGCTGGAAAATAATCATGAATATGAATATGTTTCTCTAATAAATACCAAATTGAGTCTGAGGTTGAGATAGGGAAATTTGTGAGCCTAGTGGGACTCATCAGAAGTTTTAATGCCAGAAGTTTTGTTCTTTAAAGGGGTCCAACCTATTTTGACAGGCACAGGTTTCATTGGGGTGGGAGTGGGTGGGCAATTTTGGGGTTACCTCTACCTTAGTCTAAAGTCCTTTTGATTGTAGTCCTCTCTAAATCAAAGGATGGAAATGTATCTCTTTTGGGAATTTTTGGGATTACACATAGAATTAGAGGTAGGAGTATCTTGATATTTCCCTGAAATCAAGTCCTCTGCTGGAACATGTGATTCTATTATCCCCTCTTCGTATCAGGATGAAAATTTAGAATATTAGGTTTTTGACACAAATAGAGAGAGCAAGGCCAAGATACACAGATCCATGGGGCTCTCAGCAGTTCAGACTTCACTAGACCTGGGTCTCCATCTCTGCTCCTGTGTTGGCCCCTCAACCCTGTGGTAGTCCTTTTTTTTTAAGATAAGTAGCTGCCTAATATGGCAAGATGTGGGCTCTCCAGTGATACTTCAACTGTAGATGTCTAAGTTTAAGTGTCTGTAATTCTCACACATTTTGGAGACAGGTAGAATGTCCTGTTAAGGAACCTCTCCTCAATACAATTGAGGTAAAGCTCTTCCCTTCAAGACAGACCCTGTTCAGATTAAAAGGTGTTGAACAGTCCAGTCCTGATGTTACTACCATAGCTTTTTAGCCACAACACTTTCAGTGTTAGGAGCATAAGAGCCATGACAGTGAGCTTCAGAGAATCACGTCACAATAATTCTCCATGGTTGGAAGAAGAAAGGGGTTAATATGAACTGGGAACCTCACATCAGTTGTATTTGTAGCTTGGTAAATTTTCACAGGAAATGGGATCAAGCCCATGGAAGTTACTTTCATTCTAGAAGAAGACAGAATTTCACAGTCCTGTTACTGATAGGCAACATGAACCTTCTGGATTCTAACCATGGAGAATAAATGCTAGAATCCCAATCTTCTCCTGTTGCTTCGTCCGCAGACAAACCCTTTTGTATTTCAGTTTCCATTTGAAGCCTTCAAAATCTACATCCAAGCATATCTCTCTGACTTAGCTCTGATACTTATTTACTAGGAAATGAAATGTTTACTAAAAGAAGATGAATTTTAGGGAAACAAATATTTTCACTCATTTTAATGAAATTTAAAGAACCTTATGCAAAATGCAACAGTTTTTGGCTAAGAGAATCCTATAATTAAGAGGATATATTAACAGTGTTTGGATGAAAGTCTTTGCTTAAAAATCCAGTGCCTAGTCAACAACTGCACCAGGTTAAAGGCCTTCACAGACTGCCAGAAATAGTGCACATTAAACTGAGGCACTGCCCTGGCTCAGTGCTAAGGAATCATGGGAACTGTAATGTATTGTGGCACCAGAGCTCTCTGACAGAGAAGGCTCAATGTCTCAGAAAAAAATACAATTCCCATGATTCCCTAGCACTGAGCCAGGGCAGTGCCTCAATTTAATGTGCACTATTTCTGGCAGTCTGCAAAGGCCCTAAGTCTGCTTTAGTGATTATGTGCCATGGTGGTGATGATGGCTATTTCTTGAAGAACCACACATATACCACTAACAGAGTTTGGTTACAAAAAAGTTTTTGCTTTCTTTGCCCCTTGTATTTCTGGGAATATGCACAGTGAGAATTCTGTAGAGAAGAATGCAGATTTGCTTTCTGTCAATACAACTAACAGAATATTGATGTCTATGCTTCTATGGCTTTGGGGAACTGTAGTCAGGCCAAACTGAACCTGGATGTTTTCATGGACTCCTGCTTATGAATGGTGTCACCCACATCCTATAATGACTAGCATTTCTTCATAAAAGAGCAAACATTCAATGTTATGAACTTTTTTCTACATGACTGAGCAATGATCTGGAAAATTGAAAAATATGATAAATACACTAGAGGGCACTAGAACTCTCAAGATCCAAATTTTTATGAAACTTTGGGAAACTTTTCATTCACTAAAATATTTCTGTTTTGTATTTATCTGTTTATATGAAGATACAAAAAGGAAAAAAATGTGGCAATAAAATTAGATCTAATTCAAACACAAATGATAAAATATGTGATTATATAAGCAGTGTGCATGTGTGTGTGTGTGTATGTGTATCATGGTACATGAAAAAAATCAAACAGAAATACAGTGACATTTCATATAGGGATGGGGTGTAATGAAAATTCAGTCAAGTCAAACTCTTATAGCAGTCCTACCAAAATAATGTATTCCTCAAATCCGATGCAATTGGAAGCTGTCTACATGCAAGTATTATTCTATTATACCTCCATGGAAAAGTTGTTCCAAGGTAATTAGGGCAAGGGCCATTTCTCTGGATTTGTTGGGAATGGCTTGAAAACCTTAGCCAAAATACACACTTCTTCCTCATTAGTTTTAGAGGCACAGACAGATGTAGATTTAAATGGCACAGGGCTTAGATTAGTAGCTAAGAAAGAGGAAGTTCATACTCCTCTCATCCCCAAATCAGTGTCATTGCCCCTTAATAAACTTTAAGAAACCTGTCTGTTCCTCTATATGTGAGTGCTAAAAAAATACCACAGAAGTTCTGTATTACACATTAGTGGCAGATGAGATGAGATGCAAGAGACAATCTAGAGTATTAGATCTGGTTTGCTTGTTATCTAGTAGGGTTCGGGAGTGTACCAACCCCCCAAATTGTTACACTGCAATTCCCATCACCTCTACAGTGCACAACATCAGAAGAATTATAAGAATTGCAGTCCAAGAAATCTGGAGGCTCAGAAAACTGTTGTATTGGAAGTGAATTAGAGGACAAGCACAACACAGGATATGTGACTTATTTAAACTACATCTTTCTCTGCAGTAAAAGTGCATGACTTTCCCTTTTTCTTGTAATCATCATCATTATCTGCATAGTTCTTTTTGATGCTTTGCAGTCATTTGTAGTAATTATTACAACTCTGCAAGATAGACAAATATTATCCCCACTTATTGCAACAGTTCCTCCTACTACAGCTGAGGAGGAGAGGTGGTCCTTGCTCATTCCCACTTACATTTAATCCGATCTGTGAATCATGTTGATACCAGGTCGCCGATTTGATCAAGACCAATGTGTTGTCCCCATTATGGAAGTGAATCATGTCCTAATCCCATGTCATTCTCACTAGTAACATGGAATAAGCTGGAGGAGGAGGAGGAGGACAGGGCACCCCCTCTCAAGGGCCTGGCTAGACTTTGTGCAGCCGAAGGTTGGCTATGGTTGGGGAGGCCCAGTGCACCCATGGGCAACAAAGAGCTCCTGAGGCTCTTCTCTCTTGTGCATGTGCTTTGTGCTGCTCCTGGGGGCCTTCCTGCCTGCATCTAAGATTGCCACAGCTGGCCTTTCCTTCATGCCTCCAGAATACCAGAGAGTTGGTGCCGCTGCAGAGTACTGGAGGTGGGCTGGGGGAAGGTGACTAGAGCCACCATGGCTGGCATTCACCCCACACCCCCAGAACACAGAGAGCCAGCGCAGCTCCCAGAGCACCAGGACTGGCCCAGGGGAAGATGGCTAGTGCCACAGCAGCCAGACTTCACCTTACATTCCCAGAACACTAGAGAGCTGCTGTGGCTCCCACAGTACTGGGGCTGGGCTGGGGAAAGGTGGCTATAGCCACTGTAGCCAGACTTCCCACCACACCCCCAGAACACTGGAGAATGCTACGGCTCCCAGAGCCACGAGGCATTGGGGCTGGGCTGGGAGAAGGCAGCAAGTCAACCCCAGTGCCAGCAGCAACAACCCCCGCTGCTACCGCCGCTGCTGAGTAACCCCTCTGCAATTCAATTTAATTCAGATCCATCATTCACACTTGTTGAACACATTCCTGAATCCATTTTTTCAAAAGAACCACCAGAAAACTACTCTTCAAAATGTGCAGTTCTTTTGGACTTGTAATGGTTCAAAGCAAGTCAGAATGATCATAGTTGCTTCTGAAATCATTCCAAGTGGGGATGAGGCACATATGCAGTGATCAGCAAATCGCTGTAAAACATAGGGGGAAATGATCCCTAAGTCTGTAGCAGAGATGAGATGTTTGGCTCAATCACTGCCTTGAAGCAGGAAGTGGTGCAAAAGAACTGTGAAAAGTAGATACAAGAAGCTGCTCTCTCCCTACTTCAGCATAATGTGCAAAAGAAATATTTGAAATATTATCCAAACTGGAGAAAGTTTTTTTAATGGGTAATTAAAGCCTCTTCCCTCTTTTTATTTTCTTCATCTGGTCCAAGATGCTGCAGTCAGATTGTTAAATGGAGCTGGCTAAAGGGAGCACATGACAGTCTTGTTACATCATCTTCCCTGTTATACATCTGTTTCTAGGCAAAATTCAGAACAATTGCTATGACCTCTAAAGCCTTATACAACTTGGAAAAAGGGTATGCAAAAGACTACATTCTATCATTAGTTTGTCCAGATTAAATATCTGAGGGAGACCTTCACTTTGACCCACATCCACTTAATGCATGTTGTCTGAGGGCATGAGAGAGGGCCTGCGTTGTAGCTGCAGGTGAAGACTGTTGCCTTCACACCTGTTTGTGGGCTTCCCTGATTGGCAATTGTGGAAGAAAGACTGCTGGAGGCTTTTGTCTAATCCAGTAAAGCTAGTTTATTGTGTTTTTGTGCATGGTGTCACTGAACTGTTCTTTGGGATTAAAGGTTACATGATAAAATTTGGCTTTATATTCTGGAACAATTTTGTAATCACAGTTTCAGCAGAAAACAGTGGTTTATGAAACAAAACAAAAAAAAAGGAAAGGAAAAAGAAAGGGCAATGTGACACTAATACACAACGACATTTAACCATAGGTAAAAGCAATTCCATGCCACTTCTCTGAACAACAAAAGCTCCAACCTAAATCTGTCACATAAAAAGTATGGGCTTACTGAAGGGAGAAGAGGATAGAGAAGTAAGCTGTAGTATGAAAGCACTAGAAAGATTTGAATTATCCTACATACCTATGAAAGTGTAAGAAAAATAGTTTTCTTGTAACTTGGAAATGTTACTTTTACTAATTTAAAAATAAAAAAAAATTTTATACTCTGGTACTAATGAATTCTTTTACCTGAGTCCCAATCTTTATGTTACAAGAATGACACCTTTGCATTTCTTATCCACTTTCCTTTCTATTTGAAAATACTGGATTCAGGAAGGGTTGTCATGGTGAAAAGAGGAAATGGCTCATGTACATTTAATGATTGTAGAAGCAGGAATTTCAACAAGTATCAACTGATACCTGGTTATGTGTAACAAGGAACACCTACTAAAATTTGCTCTTCTTTTGTTTTTGTTGTCAACTGTCCTAAAGTCTATTCTGACTCATGGTGACCCTGTGGATGAGTCATCTCCAACACCCCCTATCCTCCATTGCTCTGCAAACTCAGGTATGTGACCTCCCTGATTACATGTGGTTTTCCTTTCTTTCTGCTACCCTCTACTTTTCCTAGCAATATTTATGAATCATGCCTTTTCATGATGTGGCCAAAGTATGACAGCCTCAATATAAACATCTTGGCTTCCAAGAAGATTTCAGGCAGGTTTGATCTGTTCAAGATCCCATTTGTTTGTCTTTTTGGCTATCCATAGTATATCAAATTAGTTGATTTTCTTCTTAACCACTTTCTTCACTGTCCAGCTCTTGCATCCATACATGATGATGGGGAATATAGTGGATTGGACAATTCTAACTTTGGGGATCTGTCATATATCTTTAAACTTTAGAATCCTGTCTAGTTCTTTCATAGCTGCCCTTCCTATCCCTAGGTTTCATCTACTTTCTTGACTGCAGCCTCCATTTTGATCAATGTTTAATCCAAGGTATGGGGACTCTTTAACTATTTTGATTTCCATATTGTCTAGGCTGAATTTATATAGATCCTCCATGGCCATTATTTTGGTTTTCTTTATGTTAAGCAGTAAGCCTCCCTTTGAACTTTCTTCTTTAACCTTTTTTAGTAATTGTTTCAAGTCTGATGTTTTCTGCTAGCAGTATGGTGTCATCTCCATATCTTGACTGTTGATGTTCCTTCCTCCTATTTCTCCTTCTGAGTCTAGACCTGCTCTTTGTGCCATACAAAGTTTAACAAAGTTGAACAAATAGGGTGATAGAATTCATCCTTGCCTGTCCCCTTTCTCAATTCTCTATACTCTGTTCTAGCAGTAGCCTCTTGTCCTTAGTACAGATTTCTTATCAGGATTATCAGTGGTATTCCAATTTCTTTAAGAGCCATTCATACCTTTTCATGAACTATGCAGTCATATGCTCTGCTGTAGTCTATAAATCACATGTCTGTGTTTTTCTGGAATTATTTGGTATGTTCCACAAACCTTCATATGTTTGCAATATAGTCTCTAGTGCCACTTCCTTTCCTGGACTCTACTTTCATCTCTGGGATTTCTCTCTCCATATATGATTGGAGTCTATGTTGTAGAATTTTGAGAATAATTTTGCTTGTGTGAGAAATTAATGCTATGGTCTATAGTTGCTGTAGTCTTTTGTGTCTTCTTTTTTGTGGGTGGTGATGTATATTGATTGTTTCCAGTCTTTTGGCCACAATTTTGTTTTCCAGATTTGTTGACAAATATTAGTTAACACTGGAGTTTATACTGAGGATAATTCCAGTTTTCACTTGGGCCACTCTTCAGATATCTGCAGGCTTAGAAAAACTCTTAGGTTTACAGATTTACACAAAAATCATTAGAACTCCCACCCACTTCTCTAATGTTTATTTATTTGTTTTATTTATATATTTAGATTCCACATTTTTCCCAACATGACAGCCAAGACACCTCATAAATTCGAGTTAAAACAATGGATAGTACAAAAGCTTTAATAAATATGAAAACTATCATATAAAACCTCAATAATTTGAAATACTTTCATAAAGGAAATTAACATAATAATAATTTAAAATTACCAATATCAATGCAGGACAGCCCAATTAAGTCACCTTCTGTAACAGTCAACTCTGAAAGGCTTGGGTGAACAGAAAGGTCTTTCCCTGAAAGTGGATATAAAATACAATAAATAAATGCATGTTCTGGAGTCTGCATAAATGTTGCTGTTTATATATTGTGTGAATTAAGGTAAGGCGTTATGTTCTTGGCATGTAACTGTGCAAGATATATTAGGCAGTTTATGGTAAGTGGCCTGTTGTGAAGGAGGAAAGAGTGTATTTGAAATGTTGCACGTAGCTGATGATTGATGGACAGTTTAAAAGAGAACATTTGAAAATTGGTGCATGTCAGTTTATACAGATAGTTGATAGAGAAGGTGTGGGAATTCAAGAGAGTAGGCAAGCATCATTTTCTTGTTATGGTTAGATATGAGGGTGGATTTAGATTAGACATATTTAGGAGGACAGATGTTTATTTGATCAATACATAAAAAGTGTTTATCTGAAATCAGATGCTTCTGTAGACTGAGTAATCTTAAGCAATTTATCTTATTTCTGTTATATGATAGTTGTTGGTTCATCATACCCAAACACCTCTTAATTGGCTATGCTATTTCTTCTTTCTTTGTATATATTTATATCGTTCTTTCTCCTGACATGGGGCCCTAGGTGGGTCACAGCATGAATTCAACAACATGAATTTACTAGCTTTCAAATACTCTTTCTGCAGTGGCAGCATAACTATAGGGGTGAATATGGAGAGAACACAAATCTTGATAAAAAACTATAAGCTTCAAAGTGAGATATGGTGTTGTTACGAGCTGAGGTTGTTTTGAAATTGGAGTTAAAGAACCACATAGCTGAAGGGTAAAAAAGGAACCCCAGGGAAGTAATAGTTTCTCAACCAGGATTCCTGGGAACCCTGAGGTTCTGTGAGAGGTCATTCAGGTGTCCATGAGAGATCATGACTGCATCTACACTGCAGAATTAATGCAGTTTGACACAGCTTTAACTGTCATGGCACAATGCTATGGAATTCTAGGATTTGTAGTTTTGTGAGATATTTAGCCTTCTCTGCCTGAGAGCTCTGGTGTCACAATAAACTACAAATTCTAGGATTCCATTGGATGGAGCCATGAAAGTTAAAAGAAAGAAACTGTATGTATATATAATAATTTTAATGTTGGGGTTCCCTGAGATCTGAAAATTTGAAGGGTTCCTCTAAGGTAAAAAGGTTGGAAAAGGTTAGTCTGGAGTAAGTTGCAAAATTAAAGTTTAAAAAGAAAAGAAATAAATAAAATCTAACCCTTCCTCTATATCTGAAATATGTCACAACCTCCCACTGAAAGAAGTAAATATGTTGATGTAGATGGGTGGCTTGTCTGACACCCTCTGCCCTCACATGTCCAATGATGACTATGGAAATTAAGTGGATACACAACACAGGGTGTCTGTTTTGGCATTGGAGAGGAATATCCAGAGGGAATGGGGGAATAAAATACAGTGTCCTTCATACAAATGCAATTTGAGAAACACATGTGACAAACATGCTGAAAACAGATAAAAGTTAACAAAGGTAGGACAACAAAGGATGTGGGAAAGTAACAGAGAAGTACATTTGCATCCATTCTCATAAGAGCAATTTAATTTTAAAAGGATTGCAAGCTAATATTAAAGACAAACAAAAATGTGTTGGACTGAAGAATTTACTGCAGAGAAGCCAGTATTTGCAATAATCATGCTCAGAGACATGAATGAATGATTTAAGAGGGGAAGTAAACAGTATTAAATTTGCAAATGATAATATATTGGAAATTGCATAGACATAGTAGTTTGAGCAGATAAATAATACAGAGTGGATGGCCCTTGTGGTCTCTTCCAACTCTATGATTCTATGATTCTATGAGTTGTGTCAAGGGATGGTAGAAGATTCATCTTTGAACAATGAAAGCAAATAATTTGGCAGGGTGAGGGGATCCTCATGTGATTTCTCAGTGGGAGAAAATATATATCTAGAAAACAGCAATTCAAAGAGCATTAAAGTAGCATCAGTCATCGATTAGAAAAGTATTTGCAGTATGATATGACTTCATATTAAAACCATGAAAATATGGCACAGCTCATAGAATATCCAGATAATTGCTGGTTTTTACAGACACAAATCAGCAAAACACTTTTAAAAATGTTATCTTTTATGAAAAAGTAGAAAGAAAACATAAAATCTAAATAAGCCTGTATTTAAACTACAAAGACACCATCCTACAAATTTTACAATTGATTATAAGTAAATAATAAGTAAAGAAAAGGAGATACAGTAACATTTTATCAAAAAGGTTTCTTTCTTTCTCTTTTCTTTCTCTCTCTCTTTTTTTTAAAATATAGAAACCACTTTCTACCTATGGATTTATTTTTGGTGAGAGTATATTTGCAAAATAACCATGCACAGAGCTCAAAAACATCAGACCACTGGCCCAGGTAGCCTTGTTCTGTATTTTCTGAAAATGTCTGGTCATTCAAGATAATGAGAAGTCAAACATACAGATGTATCTGATAACACCTACTGTGCATTATTAGGAAATCCCATCTCACACCTAAAGAACTGCAATTCTTTCTCTGGGAAGAGTTGAATCCCCAACCCAGCTGCACAATTTCCAAACAACTTTCTTCTGACAGTCTAGAAATGGTCATGGAGGTGTTCATTTAAAAGTACGGTAACAAGGAAGAAAGGTGGTGGTAGTGGTGACAAGAGTGAGAAGGGAGGGCAATTTCCAAGAAAAGACTTAAATAGTCCAATTTCCAAGAAAAGACTTAAATAGTCCTGGAGGATTCTGCACCAAAACCATCACAATATTTGTTATCATATTCTCACATCTTCCAACCTTCTCTTGCCCTATGTACTTTTGAATCTCTAGTGATTTCCCCATCCCAGTTAAAGTTGGGTT
The DNA here is from genome assembly GCA_020142125.1 of Phrynosoma platyrhinos. NCBI lineage: Eukaryota > Metazoa > Chordata > Lepidosauria > Squamata > Phrynosomatidae > Phrynosoma > Phrynosoma platyrhinos. Next base: position 168,967,376 of record CM034708.1, on the reverse strand, counting down.
AGAATTTCATTTCATTTCATTTTTAATTATAAGATTTTAATTCTCTCCATATTTGGGGTGGAAAGCACTTCAGATTGTTAAAATGAATGTAACTCCAAGTTGCTAATAGGGACATTTAGAAAACAGTCTCTGACTCTATATTAGAAAGAAATCCCTGATGGCAAGAATTGTTGGACAATGGGATAGATTGCTTCATAAGGTGCATTTTAAACAGAAGTTGGATGACCAGTTCTCATAAATGCTTTAGCTCTGGATTCTTGCACTGACAGCTGGTTGGACTAGATGCCCCTTGGGGTACCTTCCAACTCTATGGTCCTATGACCTTAAAAATGAGAATCTTCAGGACTTTCAATATTCCTTTATAATTGTGCAGGAAAGATATTTTTAAAATTAAGAGAAACTGGGAGAAACTGAAGCACCCATCCAGGACTGGGGCTCTGAGTGCTTTACTTTTAATGCTGTTAAAAGTGTGTGTGTGTGTGTCTGTGTTTATGAATGTGTGTCTGTGTTCATTGATTATTGTGAATTATGGTTGTTATCTTTTTTTTTCTGGAAAGGTTTCTCACCTTTAACGCATATATGGCAGGCATCTGTATGATGGACATATATAAGTCTACCATTAAATATTAATTGCCTCACTTCATGTGTGAGATGCATGTGGGTGTGATTCTTGGCATTGTCCCTCATTGCTGATCATTAGTCTTATGTCCAGAATTCTGTGGAACTGGGTGACTGATTTTAGACTGGCCAGACCTCCCTGATAGTTATTCATCTCATGAGGAGAGTGACCATCAATGGAAATGAGCCTCATTTACAGATGGAAGCTCTCCATGCAAGTAGAAGCTATGGTTGTTCACAGTTCCTTTACAAGGAGAGACTATCCATGAGATGACAGCAATGACAGTAGTGCTAGGATGAGCATGCTCCTCCATGCTGCATGTTTTGTTTAACTAGACTCTGAATGGGGGTTGAATAGACAGAGGTATGATGGGATCCTAAGCTATGCTAAGTTTGAGAGTACCTATAGCACAGGGGTAGGCAACCTTTTTGAGCCAGGGGCCGGGTTGCTGTCCCTCAGACAATTGGGGGGCCGAAGCACCATAAATAAATAAATAAATAAATAAATATTTTTTTAAAATAAATTTTTTTAAAAATATGCATGCAGTCTCTCTCAGCCCCAGAAAAGCCATGGCAAAACCCCTGTGGAGATTTTGCCAAGAAAATCCCAAGAACTAGTAATAACAATAATAATCAATATCATCATGGCGGGGGGCGGTGGCAGCGGGCGGTGGCGGCAGGACCAGCCTGTGGCCAGTCCAAAGGCCTTGGGGGGGCACATCCGGCCCCTGGGCCTTAGGTTGCCTACTCCTGCTATAGCATTACCTTCCATTCCATTTGTACACTGTATACAAATATATAGCACAAAAACTGTATATCTACTTATAGGACATTAAGTTGTGGTTTATTAGCTTGTGCATAGATTCATCACTCTCGAATAGATGGAAACAAAGGGGTGTTTGTGAGTTTTTTGGGCTGTGAGTCCGTGTTCTAGAAGAATATGTTCCTGACATTTCACTTGAATCTGTGGCTGGCATATTCAGAGAATGGTGGCATGGAGGTGTGTGGGGTATATATACTGTGTGACCCTTCCTTGAGAGGATTAGCATGTAAATCTGTGTATTGTTCTGTTGAGGCAGGGCTTCTGGGTGGGAAGATATGTGAGGAGGATTAGTGTCTATTTAATTAATGGTCCATTGTCTGCTGGGAAACCCCCTGACCCTGGGTGAAGTTCATTTGTATTTGCTGAGCCCTGACTTTGGTGTTTTTGAGGACTGGTATACAAACTTTGTTTACTTTCAAGGTTTCTTCTTTCCTGTCGAAATTATCCAGGTGTTTGTAGATTTCAAGTGGCTTTCCTGTGCATTTTGACCCGATAGTTTTTGGCATGGTCCAATACACAGATTTACATGCTAATTTATATGCTAATTCCCAGCAGACAATGGACCATTAATTAAATAGACACTAATCCTCCTCGCATATCCTCTCACCCAGAAGCCTTGCCTTAATAGGACAATTCTTCTAGAACATGGCCTCACAGCCAGAAAAACCTACAAAAAAACTATTGATGCCAGCCTTCGACTTCATATTGAACATGGGGGTTGTTCTGCCAGTAAAGTGGTGGTATATCTTTTTCTTTCTCTTCAAATAATAAAAGCAATGGATTCCTTTTTAACTGTACCTCAGGTCCAATTACAGGGATTGGGAAGAAAACAAACAAATAAACAAACCCAGAAGTGTTTTGCTCCCAGCTAATCACCTGTGAAAGAAAGTGTGTACTGCCCTGTTACTGCCAGCATCCCTGCAATTTTTATTAACAGAGAGCCTCTCCTACTTACATGGGAACACCATTAGTATTATTTAGGCATTACATCTGCATATACAGAGTGATGCATTTCCCTGCTGCTTTTCTCTTTCTGCAATCCTTCATTCTCAGTGTATTGCTGGAGTAAAGTGAGTGTAAAAATTGTACCGTGTCAGAATGGAAATGTTAACAATGCTGGAAATGACTGTGGAAGGCAAGGATGAATCATCCTACCTGGATCCAATTAAAGTCCAGGTAGAAAAGTGGGTGTTAGGAGCTGCACAGCAAATAAATAAATAAATAAAAAGTATATGGTAGCCATGTAATCTTAATTTTTTTTAGAAAAACAACTTTCTTTGCCTCCTTTTAAAAAAAAAGCTGTCAGAGAGAGCGCGCGATCATTTAAGCTCACTTTCCACATCCCTGAGTGATGTAAAATCTGTTGAGATTCACACACACACACTCCTATCACACCTCTATGATTAAGTAGGACTCATGTGATATGATTTTTCCTTAGTTGGAGAAACATCTGCATAATTCATGCTGAACAATCATACAGAAATATTTTTACCAGATGAAATAAATAGAATGAGAAGTAGTTTCTAAAAAAATCCATAATCAATTTGCAAGAGCAAACTTGTTGCCAAGGTAGTATAAACTGCAGCCAAGTTTCCCTACAGAATACATCATTTTACCTTATAATTAAATCAAAAACCTATTCCTTCTAGTGTAACAGACATTCATCTGGTGGAATCTAAATTTTGTACAGTCGTTGGTTAACACTCAACTTATTCCTTGGGGCCACAGATGTCTCTGAGTTGCAAATGAAGGGAAGATTCCGTGCTGGCACAGTGGTTTAATTTCAGCTAAACACACACTCACTGAGGCCACTTACAGTTTAAGTGTGGAATTTTTGTTTTGTTTTGGATTTTTTTTTAATATAGGACTCTGCCTCTCCAATACAAACTATGGACTGAAACAGTATTTGCTTTGAGTACTACTGATTAGCAGGATTTGGATGGCACCCCTGTTCCAAACAAATCAAAAACAATAACTAAATCTCATTAGCATCAAGCATTCAATAAAGATGTTTTCAATGCTGGTTAGAACCAGAAGGATCAAAATAATTAGTGATGTTAAAGATGTTAAAAGATTAATGTAGACACTCTCATGCTGCAAAATTATTAATACATCCTGGCAGATGGTGTCAAATGTTTACATCTGAAAAGTCTGGTTTGGAGTCCATTCAGCCATATTAATGATAGAGTAAGGTGGTTGCCATCTCTCCTCTCCCCCTCTCCTTTCAGACAAGGATTATTGGGTGAAATAAGGGGCAGGATCCAGAAAAGGAATTTCAGCAGATGTTACTTGAGTGATAAACACCACCTCAGTCTTTTCCATCTTTGTAATCTATATGAGATCTTTGAATATAGGTGAGCCCTTCAAATATAGGACAGGATAGAAATGTCTTATTAGACAGATAAATGCTTATCAGGCTTGTGCATCATGTCTTTCTCTATACTGACAATAGGCTGTTGTTATCAAACAGAGCTACTCGAAATGGGATATGAATTTGTTTTAGTCTGGGTTTGGAGATGTAGCAAAATTTACTAATTTCTTCATATTCAGGATGGAAAAAAAACTTGAGGCTTAAATAATTCCAATGTGCAAGAAAGTGAAAGTGACAGATTTATATAGTCTTACCTCACTGTTGGTAGGATGGGATTTACCTGCAATGAAAACATAGTTAAGGAAAGGACTTTGGACAAAACCACTCTCAAATATATGTACAGTGGGCCCTTAGTATATACTGAGGTTTGGTTCTAGGCTCCTCCTTGGATATCAAAATTCATGGATGCTCAAATCTCATTA
>CM034708.1:168931417-168950808 GCA_020142125.1 Phrynosoma platyrhinos | reverse complement strand
AATGAGTAAGCAAATGACTGTCAGAGAGTGGAGATAGTAAGGGTATGATATGTGCATCAAGCAGTTATTCAGGTATGTGTGGAGGTGGGTATCATCATTTCTGCAGGACCTTAAATTAATGTTGCCAGCATTTCTATTGCTGCTGTTGCCTTTCTTCACCTGCTCCTCTCTCTTTTCTTCTTGATTCCCCACACCCCAAAATTTGGCTTGGAAAGTTCAGCTGGAAGTACAGTGGGGTGGAGGGGCAAACAATTCACTTGTACCCCAGGAAATGCTGTTGATACAGGTCTAGTGTCTCCCCATCCTTAATTAGTGGGTCTCCTGACATCTGAGCAATTCTCATAGAAAAGAGGGAAACTGGACTGCAGTTTTCTTTGTGTTGAGGTGAAAAGGTGATTTTGAGAATAAAGCAAATGCAATTAAGGAAGTTAAAAGAATTACTCCTGCAGATTTGTTTTGCATCAATTCACACTTAACCTTTCTTTGTCTCATTATCTCATCTCTTCACTGAAGAAAAATTATACCCCATTTTTCACATCAGACACAGAAACATTTAGAGGGTTTATTGTACCAACCAGTTCTTGAATGTCCTTGGCTGAAGGGCACTATTCATGGCAAGTCAATGGCTGTTCCCTACAGGAGAATTTAGTTACAGATAGTGGGATAATAGTCTTACTGAAAACCACTTTATCACCTAGGAATCCTTATCTTGCTTCTTTTCTGTCTGGGGAAAAAAGGATTGACTTGGCAGAGGATGGATTTGTGCATAAAAGTCAACTTTATTGCTTATATTGAAACCTAAGCAGAAAGGAAGACAGGCCCTTCCTCCTTGCAATTTATATTATAACCAATTATGGATTTTAAACGAGGAGTTGACTTTAGGTGATTGCACAGCATTATTTAGTTGCTCTTCACTAATTATTTGTAATGCTCTTGTGGATGAATAGCAAAATAATTAGGAAATCACTCTGGAACATTTCATGCTGCATTACAGAAGTACCTCTTATGTCTGCAGGTTCAGTCACTATGTCCATAGGAAAGGGTGGTTTGTTGGATTATCTTTCCTGTGAACAGCTAACACATAGCTGTAACACATTCCTACCAAGTGTAGACAGTACAATGGGTAGAAATACTTCTGGGTGTCTGCCCTCCCAGTTTCTCCCCAGGTTTTGGAGTCCCAAGCCTAGGTACATTCACAAAGTAGAATGGATATTAAGTAGTTATTTGTTGCATTCATAAAAAAAGTCCCCAAAGCAGTTTATATATGTATCAGAAATTAAAAAGAGAGACTTTCCTACAAGCTTAAAGACTAAAAGACATGAGAAAAAGGAAAAGCAATTGGAAAGAAAGGAAAGAGGAAAAAGCAAATTCACACAATGTGTTCCTGTAAAATTCATTGGCTGGTAAGTACAGTTCAGCAAGTCATAGAGATAGATGTAAATGTAATGGAAGGCCTCTTGTTTCCTTTCCTCTCTGATAGCCATGGAAAGCCAGTATGACATAGTGGTTTGAGTGTTGGATCACAACTCTGGAGACCAGGGTTCAATTCTCATCATGGCCATGAAATCCATTGGGTAGCCTTGGGCAAGTCACATACTCTCAGCTTCAGGGGAAGGCAATGGCAAATCTCCTCTGAAAAACTCTTGACAAGAAGACCCCATGAAAGCTTTGCCTTAGTGTCGTCATATGTCAGAAACAACTTAAAGGCACACAACAACTACACAGCAGTGGTAATGAGTCACTTAAAGAAGAGGCATCTCACTTGGTGCTGGACCCAGGCATGATAAGACACTATGGTAGACTATTACATAAAATTAAGTTATGACACAGTTGCTCATACCATTAGTTTGGGCTAATATATCAACTCCAGGTGATACAAGGGGGTATCATAAAGTTTTAATTATCACCTTAAAAATTGAAAGTTTGTTTTGATTTGTAGTTGTTAACTTCTCTCTACGTAGTCACCATCTAGATTTACACAATTTTTCCAGTGTTTCTTGGCCCTCCAAATACCATTATTATAGAAGTCTTCAGATTGTGCCTTAAACTACTCTTCCACTTCATGAATGATATCATTTATGTTGTCAAACTGGTGACTGTGCAATGGATTTTTCATTTCTGGGAACAAGAAAAAGTGACTTGGTGTAAGGTCAGGAGAAGAAGGCAGATGATGCAAAATCTCAAAGCCACACGCCCTTGCTTTCAGAAGTAAAAAAAAAAAAAAAATTGAAAATAGTTTCCAAGTATATTAATACATTAACATGAATGATTGTTAAGAGTGGATCTAGTACTGCTATTATTGAACTATCTTCTGGGAGTTATCAGTAGAAATTGTCAGTTTATCAATTACAGCCATACTTGTTTGCTTGGAAAAATGTGATAACTCCTATGGTTGAGGATATTCCTGGCAAACAGATTTGCATCCTTCTACTTAGCAGTATACAAATATTTTGTATTTAGTAGATTGTATATGTTTGCAGTTCAAGTGTGAAAGCAAATAAATAAAATTAATATGGTGGGCTAATTTTAAATTACAAGAGTTCTGAATAAATTAATTGTTAGTTTTCAGCTTTTTAAAAAGAAAACTTTTATAGTAGTGTGTTCTGTTTCGTTCTTTATCTGAATCCTATGATTATAAACAAGAATGCTTCAACCAGACTCTAGTCTAACTAAATCCATCGATCAATAGTTTCTAACCCTGGCTTCTGAGAGGAGATCACTACAACAAATATATAGAGAAGAAATCACATAGGACAAATATGCACTTTCCTTTCAATTCGAATCAAGTAACATAGAGCAATACTAAGGGAGCTGGACAAGAGTGTAACAAGTGAATCTGGTGCTCCATTTTTTTTATCAAAACCAAACCGAAGGGTTCTGCCAAAAAATCAGGATAAACTAATCCCACTTCCAATTATAAAAAGGCAACAATATGAAGAAATAAAAGGATAACTAAACCCTGGAGCAGAAAATCCAATAAAATTAAATTTCTGAAAGGGTAAAAATACCCCACTGGAAAGTTTGCAAGTGCTACAAATAAGTATCTAATGATAATAAAAATACCAAAAATCAAGGCCAAAAAAACCTGACCCCTGAAGTTGATAAATCAGTAAAATTACTTAAAGGGTAACAATACCCCACTGAAAATATGTTGCTTTTGAATTGAGCAGAGTCACATTGTGTGAGCTGAGGAGTTGTTATATTATATATCTCTTTTGAATGCTTGTAGGCCACTGAGGAAGACAGTTGTCAAAACGTGTCTGGCCTTGAGTGTTTATTATTCACCATTATTATATTATTTTATTTTTAACATTTGCATACTTTTCAGTGGAGTATTGTTGCCTTTTTATAATTGGAAGTGGGCTTAGTTTATCCTGATTTTTTGGCAGAACCCTTCGGTTTGGTTTTTTGATCATATGTCTTGGGTTTTCTGGTTGTAGGGACTTTTGTTGGTTTGCTCCATTTTTTTGTACATCTTTTTCACCCAGATAGAACAATCCTGTCTGATCATGGAAGCTAAGCGGTGGCAGCTCTGGTAAATACTTGGATGGGAAACTGCCAACGAATACCAGGCTCTGTAGGCTATATTACAAAGGAAAAAAACTGGCACCATCACTTCTGAGTATTCTTTGCTTAAGAAACCCTTATGAAGTTCATAGGTTGACAGGCAATGTAAAGGCACACAGAGACAAAGAGAGAGACTTAGGGGGGATGCATACAGGCAGTCCTGGGCCACCCTGGGAAATGGAGAATTGGGGCCAAGGCTGCCAGATGTGTCGGCCCCAATCCTTCCTTTTGCCGGCCCAGAAAAGAGCAGCAAAATGCCACTCCTTTCAGAGCCGGCAAAAGGGCGCCCTAAGAGCCACCGCGTTGCTCTTTGGTGCCCCTTTTGGCACAGTGTGTCAAAAGGCTGCACTGGAAGGACCTCCTGATGCCACACACCATGAATAATGGTGCATGGCATCAGGGTGTCTTCGGAGAGGCACTGAGGTGACTGGCGTGCAGCTGCTCCTCCCCATCCCTGTCTCCAGGACAGCCCAAAGGGCTCATCTGTAGAGGCCATAAGAGAGAGATTAAGAGAGACTAAGAGAGAATGAGAGAGATCTGTATATTTCAAATTGCCCTCTCTACTTGACCAAAATGGTGTGGATTGGCTACACCATCTCCAGAGCTGGAGATCAGAACCACTTCTTCTCTTCTGCCCACAAAATACATTTTGGGCCATACCACCAGCTGGAACTGTCTACTTGCTTGGCCATAGTGAGGGCCTCTGCTTTGAAGACAGTAGAGGTTCTTTCACACTGCATATTAATAGTGTTATATTAACTTCCAGAGCTAAATCCTATGGAATCCTGGGTTTTGTAGTTTGGTGAGGCACTCAGGTTCTCTGGCTAAATACCCCCCTCCTTAAACTGGAAATCCCAGTTAGGATTGCCAGAGTGGAGTCAGTTCCTGTACCTTCAATGGTTGTGTAGAAGAGGGAATTTCAGCAGGTATTGCTTGTTCTCTGGCTGTAGGATAAGCAACTCTTTCCTGACATTTTCTCTTTTGCAACTATTAAAAGTACAGGAGCCCCATTTAGTTTGCAGTTTAGCAAATCTAAAGGTATCCCAGATTTCTCATAGGAAGGTTGTCTATGGGGTCAAACAGACTGGAGGGACTGGATCAATCCCCATTTGGCACAGGACCGTGGCCACTAGATGCCATGGTCCCAAGGCTGGCCACTCACATGGTCTTGGAGCTATATTAGCTGGCCTTGGTGCGGCTTCTGGCTGATTCGGGGGCATGCATCATCTGCATGCCATGACCCTGGACCGGCCCAAAGGTGGTGCTTTTTGCCCATGTGTTTCAGTCTTATAGCTAATAGAGAAGATCAGGTTAGATTAAAAATGAATGTATACACAATGCATGAGACCAGCTTGAGGTACTTCAAAAGTTGTTTGATTGGAACTTCTGGTGACCCTAGCCATCATAGCCAATGGTGAGGAATCATGACAATTTCATATCATCTAAGAGAGAACAGTTGCCCCTCCCGGCGTGAGAAACCTGCTTCCACCTACCAAATTGTTCAAATGCATGAATAATGTACCACATAGTTATCCTATGTACTTATGGAGAAAAATGTCTGAAAAATGTTTTCATATCACCATCACCCCTTGCCTTGTAACTGCTCTTTTACTTTTCCAAAGCTGTCAAGATCTGTTAAATATTTTCATTTCATTAATATTTAGATTTTGCTAGTATATACTAGTTTGACAAAATCCAAACATCTTGTAGAATAAATAATTTCTCCAGTATTCTTCTAGTATGGCAAAGCACACAAGGAACGTACTTGAAGATTAGGTATACTTCAGAGTTAAATCAAACAGTGGCACAAATCTCACTTTGCCTTCTAAAAACTTTCCATTAAAGGAGATGTGGGATGTCAAGTTTACACAGTGAAGTACAAGCAGGATTTTGAGGTTCCCACAGGCTGTGCAGAATATCTAACAAAAGAGACATTAATGTAAAAACGTACAATTATTTACCCCATTTGAATAATATTAAATATCAAAGCTGCTTGGGTTCATATCCTATGAGATACTATAGCAAGGTAACAAGAACCATTTAAAAGACACATGACCTGTCAAGCTAAAATACACAGTCTAGCAAAACCAAAGGATTTTGTCACTAAGAGCAAGAATAGTCTTCCTCAGCATTTACTAAAATGTATTCCTCACTAAGGGAAATTAAATTCATCTCTTGTAAATGAGCATAGAACTGTAGCCAGACCTCACCAAGGGGTCAAGTTTGTTATGATCTAATTCTTCTTCATTAGTTTTCCATAGGACAACTTCAGCTCTTAGGTTCCCAAATGTTCAATCACATGGTATTCTCTATGTCAGGGGTAGGCAATCTTTCCCCTTTAAGGGCCGAGGGACTTTAGTTCCCAGAAGCCTCAGCCATGTTGGCCAATAGTCCCATGTTAGCCAATAGCTCCTGGGATTCTGGGAGCTGAAGTCCCTCGGCCCTTAAAGGGGAAAGGTTGCCTACCCCTGCTCTATGTGAATACAAGGATTCCTGCACAATTTTTGAGCACTATTCATCCTTGCAGACCTCATTTTGGAAAGTTTGTTTGCATTCACCCTAGGAGAAAACATAGGAGCTTATTGAATTACAAAATAAATTGTCTTACCCCTGTCATTTTGAATTCTATTACGGGATGCAGCTGGGTATTATTGCATGCAAAATGCCACCAATGCCACTGTCCGGCTGCATCCCATCTAAAACCTGACTAAAATCCATGCTCAGCTGGCTGATTTGCAAAGCAGTGGCATTTGCAAATCAGCCAGTTGAATACAGATTTTAACTGGTCTTTAGGCAGGATGCAGCCAGGCAGCAGCATTGGTAGCATTTTGTGTGTGATAGTACCTGGCTGCATCCCGTAATAGAATTCAAAATGGCAGGGGTAAGACAATTTATTTTGTAATGCAAAAAGCTCCATAGTTTATTCACAAAAAGCAAATTATTTTCTTCTCCTGCAGAAGATGGTGTCCTTTTGTGGAAATGAATTTTCTGAACTGAGTCCCAAATGTGAGGAAAGGCATTCTCCTTTTCTTGTCAGGATGTCTCAAATAACAGGATTTTTTTTTCATCAAGTACGCAAATATTAATGAATATGCAGTAATACATATGAAGAGGGTTGTTGTGTTCCTTTCTAAATATTTTCTTCAGCATGTTTAAAGTTTGCATTTTCTTTAGCATGCATTTGCAGACAATATTTGAATGAACTAGGACTGGGACATGGATATACATCTCTCTATGTGCAGTGGCTGCTAGAAATCTTCATGCACTTAGTGCAAAGATTTGGAAACCTGCAGTCTTGGTTTTATTTTTGATTCCTCTCTGTCATGTATCCTCAAGATTCAGGCCACAGCCAAGGGATGTAGATTCTTTTTGTATAATATTGCTAAATCCGACTATTTCTTTTGGCCTCTACTGTCAAGATTTTGATCCATTCCCTAATGGTCTTGCAACTAGATGTTTGTAACCTTCTCCTGATAGGGCTTCGTCTTTCTCACCTCCATCCTTTAATTTTGGTCCAGCATTCTGCTGCACACATTATTACATCTGCTCATCATTTTGACCATATTTCTCCTTCACTGGCTCCCCCTCCTTTTCCGTATTCAGTATAAGCTGCTTTTGTTGACTTTTAAAGCCTTGCATGGGTTGGCCCCTCCTTATTTAGAAGAGCTTCTTTTCTCTTACCATCCCACTTGTGCCTTTCATTCTGGAAGTTAAGGTCTGCTGTCTCAGCCTAGGATTTTTACTGCCTCTTCCCAGATTCATCCTTTTCACTTGCTGCCCCTCATACCTGGAACCTCCTTCCCCAACAAGCATGGGGCATCACTTCTTTAACCAGCTTCAAAGCTAAGCTAAAGACTATACTTTTCAGGGAAGCATTCGCAGGCATTGCATGATGATTATTTGATGTGTAATTCTACAGTGAGCATGTTGCTTTTTAAAACAAAAAAGTGTAATAATAATAATAATCTCTTCCTTTCTTCCTGTCTCTCTGCCCCTTCCTCTCTTTTTTGGATTCTAGTGTCCCTTCCAAAAGTTGGTCAGGTTAGAGGCTTGCTGATTAGGAAAAGTAGCAAAGGAAGTGAAGAGTTTCTGAATACATGAGACATTCTTTGTAGATTTTTTTATTTAAAAAAACAAACAAACAGAATTACTTCTGCTAGTTAGTTTGAAACAATGTTATGTTTAATCATATCAGGCATGCATGTGTGATGGCATCCAAAATACTATGATGGATGGACCAGGATTCCCTGGGTAAGGGTTCCATCTGGAACAAAATGAAATAAGTAAATTAATACTTTGACCTATCCTTAATAATTCTTGAGCCAAGAGTTACAGAGGTATGTAACTGTGGTCAAAGGGAGGCAAATATCCAATGCTGGACAAAGCTGAGCATGTTGCTTTTTAAAACAAAAGAGTTATAGTTCCAGTGTTGCAAAGTACTTAGTTATTGTTGTAACTGCTTTTAATTTTCCTTTTTCTCAAAATATTGAATATGAAATCATAGAATCATAGAGTTGGAAGAGACCTCAAGGGCCATCAACTCCAATGCCCTGCCATGCAGGATCACACAAAGTACCCCTGACAGATGACCATCAACCTCTGTTTAAAAATCTCCAAAGAAAGGGACTACACCACACTCCAAGGCAGCATATTTCACTGTTGAACAGCTCTTACTGTTAAGAAGTTCTTCCTAATGTTGAGGTGGAATCTCTTTTCCTCTAATTTGTATCCATACATAGACAGTTATAGTTGCTTTTTAAAAAATCTGAATGCTACAAGTTTCTGTCTTGTGGTACAAAACACAATTTCTTTAATTCATCATTTTGTTGGTCCCACACCAATAATAGAATAAGAGCCACAGAATGAGTCAGCAATGGGACCATGTGCTATTTCTCTGCTATAGCATTTAGTGGCAGCACACCCATAGAATTATAAATGAAATTTAAAAGTTGCTGAAAATTAAAATGCTGTTCCTCATTATATTGCAATATTAATGCAATCTACTTTTGGGAATGTTACTAGGGAAATGAATTAATTGCAGGTGACATATTATTTGTAATTAGTTACTTCTAACAGGGATTGGGTGAACAATGCATGCTGATTTCTTTTTTCTCTTCTGTAGAATAGTGTTAGCAATGCGTACAACCTTCCTCTTTTCCTACTGCCTTCTAGCTTGCCAAGCATTATTGTGTTTTCTAGTGAGTCATGCCTCATTACCCTTCAGAAAACTTCAGTTATAATAACAATAGGCGATTACTGTTCTGTTTCAAGGTATAATATGGAGGGGCAAAGGGGTAAGACCACCTAGGGAATGAAGTCCATGTCTGAGCAATGATGAAAACTCAGCTCTTTCAGGTAAAGCCAAACACTCGATCTGCTGGATCATTTCTCCTAAAGTTAAAAGCAAATCATTTTGGCTCTGATATTTCTTTTATCACCAGTTTCATAAAGAAAGTTCCTTTGATTTATTAAACCCAGTTGGAAAGATAAATAGCATAAGCAAAAGAAGAGAAGAAGATAGAAATTAGCCAAAAAGGATGACTTCATGCTATCAAAACTTTAAAATGAGCTACATGAGACTAGTTGATATGGTATTTTCATTCTTGGTAAATATGGCAGCTTCATGCAAACTCATACTAAAATGAAATTATTTTTCCAGCCTCATGTGGCTAATGGCTTTCTGATGTGATTTTCCATCTTTGAATACAAGAGTATGGGTCCAGCAATAGCAAAATCCCCATAGAAACATGGTCCTGCTTGAAGATCTCTCTTTGTTTTTGTAACCACTCAAAGAACTTTTTTTCTTCCTCAAGGACATTTTTCTGGTGTGCCACTCCCCTCTAAATTTAGGTACCACAGGAAAAGTCCATTCTGTGTTTCTTATTTAGGATTTTGATGGCTTTTCTTTTTCTCCTCCTCTTCATGGAATTAATATTAATGTCAAGATTTTTGTTACCAGTTCACTTTCAAGGCCTTTTCACAGGGCATAATTATAGCACTATATTCCACTGTACATTCCATGGGAATATTTTATGGATTTTTTTTAAAAAAAATTAAAAAATATTTATTACATTACTTTTATTGTTACTAAAAACATAAATAAACAGTCACAATGACAACAATAAAAAGCAAAAATACAAAAACATCAAACACAGAAAAAATGCCATACATTAAACATAACAAAACATAAAATCTACAACTCATTCATCTTCTTTTCATTCAAATGTCTCATTCTTATTTTTTAAAACTTAATATTTTTACATGCCTGACTTCCATGCTAGCAGTACTTAGTGCTTTATCAATGTTACCAAACTTTTCTTAAAAATATAGATAACTGGTATTCATTCCATCTTCTGCCATAGGTTTATTACCACTACAGCAGCTACAACAACAACAAATCCATTTTATCTCCATTAATGTTACTTGATTAATCCGTAAATCCTCTAGTCATAATTATACTCAATTGTTTACTTATATATTTCATAACCTGTTCCCAACTTTTTACAAACTTTCCTAATTTTCCATAAGACAAGTCATTTTGTCCAATTCTGCCATTTCCACTAATTTTATCAACTAGTCTTGAATTGTTGGTACATGTCTTTCTTTCAATTTTTGTGCAAACAATATTCTGGCTGCTACAATCATGCAGTAGAATATTCTGACTTTTTGTTTGTCCACTTCTTCCTCTATCATATTTAATAGATAGATTTCTGGATTCATTTTATATCTTAAATTACATATTTTTTTTTCAATTGTCTGATGAATAGAGATTTTTTTTGGCCTATTTACATGTCCACCATTGATGAAATAAGGTCCCCTTTTCTCTCTTACATTTCCAATAGTTATCATCCAAATGTTTATACATTTTTGATAGTATTTCTGGGGTTAGGTATCACGTATGATGCTAAGGAAGTTTTTATAGTTTTTTCCCCATACTTTTCCCCATTTTTCTGTCTATATTATGACCAATATTACTAGCCCAAATTATCATAAAACCTTATCATATCTTTTATCATATCTTTTCTCTGAAGATGCTAGCCACAGATGCTGGCGAAACATCAGAAAGAAACTCTTCTAGAACATGGCCACACAGCCAGAAAAAAAAACCACACAAAAAAAATATGGATGCCAGCCATGAAAGTCTATGACTTCATATCATAAAACCTTTTATAAATTCATCTTCTATTTCCCATTTAAGTAGCACTTTGTATATTTTTGACAATACTTTTTGATTTTCATTAATTAATATTTTTTTCCAATTCTGTCATTTTTCCTTCCAACCCATAATTCTTAATCGCACCCCTCAATTTTCCCCTTAATTGTCTATATAATAACCAATGACACTTAATCTATTTTTCTTTAAGTTCATCTTGTGATATTATCTTAAATTGTTCATTTTGAAAGCTAATTAAATCTCCAAATCATATCCATTTATCATTCAAAATAGTCTCTCTTTTATAAAAAGCCTTATGTGGTGATCTCCATATTGGCATATGAGGAGACCATCTCTTCTTATATAACATCCAAATATTAAATAATGCTCTTCTTATAAAATGATTATTAAAATCCTTATTAATTTTTTCTTTCCCAAACCAAAGATAAGCCAAGTCTCAAATCCTCATCTTCTAAATTTAATAAACTAATATTTTCTAGAGTTGCCCACTCTTTCATCCTCATCAGACATGAGGCTCTATAATATAATTCCAGGTTTGGAGGGCCAAAACCATCCCTTTCTTTACCATCCTGCACTATTTCCATTTTTATTCTTGGTTTCTTTCCTGACCATATATATTTTGAAATCTCAGTTTGCCAATTATAGAATACTTTTTCATTATGAATTATTGCTGTCATTTGGAATAAAAAAAGAAGCTTAGGTAATATATTCATTTTATTGTAGCTATTTTCCCTAGAAAAAAAAATATGTCTTTCCATTTCTTAATTTCACTCCATGTTTTCTCATAATTATTTTTAAATAAATCTAAGTTATTTTTAGATATTGTTATTCCCAAATATTTTGCTTTCTTGTTTATTAAAAAACCTGAATTTCCTATCAGTTATTTCTCTTTCAGTTTGGTCATATTTTTAGTAATCATTGTTTTATCTTTATTAATCTTTAAACCTGAAACCTTCTCAAAATCTGCCAATTATTTAGATGCTTTTTCTACACTTTCCTCTGGTTCTTCAAGAGATATAGTCAAATCATTGGCAAATACCCTGATCTTAAATTCTTCTTAATTTCTATACCTTTAATTTCCTTTTCATTTCTTAGATTACCAATAAGCATCTCAATAATACATAAAAATAATAAGGGGGATAATGGGCAGCCTTTTCTGGTGCCTCTCTGTGTTAATTGTATTTATTTTTTCATCATTGATTATAATTTTTCCCTGTTATGTGTTATATATCACCTTAATCCAAGAAATATTCATTTTTTCCAACACTTCCCCCATAAAATTCCAAGTGATGCAATCAAAAGCCTTCTCTCTCTCTCTCTGTATATATATATATATATATATATATATATATATATATATATATCTTATTGTCAGGATGTCTTTCCTCATATTCTGTTAGATCAAGAATTACTCTTAAGTTGTCTTTTAGGAATCTATTTGGTAAGAATTCACATTGTTCATTCCAAGTCCAATCTTGTAATACAACTTTGAATCTTGTAGCCAAAATGGAAGAGAAAATTTTGTAATCTATATTTAATAATGAAATCAGTCTATATTTTTTTTGGATCTAACTTATCTTTATCTTCTTTTGGAATTAAACAAATGTTAGCTTCCTTCCATATCTGTGGAAATGATGTTTCTATGATCTCATTGAACATTTTCTGAAGTGGTAAACTAATTTGTTCTATAAAAGTTTTATAATATAGTGATGCGAATCCATCTGGGCCTGGAGCTCTATTTAGTTTAGCTTTTATTTCTTCTTCTATGTCCAATTTTGAAATAGGACAGTTTAATTTTTCTCTTTGTTCCCCTGCGATTTTCTTAAATTTTTGTGAAGCCATAAACTTCTTAATTTCTTCTATGCTGACTATCTTTTCCTTATCTATTTTGCTAAAATATTTATATATTTTTTAATTTCTTTCTGCTTTGTTATTATGTTCTTTTTCCTCCGTAATCAATGCTTTCTCAGTCTTTTTCCTTAACTTGTATGCCAACCACCTTCCTGTTTTGTTTGCCTGTTTGAAATGGATTTTTTTTGCCAAAAATAATTTCTTTTGAATTTCTGCCACCATGTATAAGTCTAATTGTTTCTAAGCAATTTGATTTCTCTTTGTATCTCTTTATTTTGGTGATTTCCTTTTGCCAATTCTTTTTTGTTTTTCTAACAATTTCAGTATTTATCATTTAAATCTTTGCATTTTGCTTTCTTCTTAATTCTATGTTTTGTTTTATAAAGACGCCTCATAGGACAGCCTTACTAGCTTCCCAAATTGTTTCCATATTTATTTCTCCTTTCATATTTTCCTTAAAATATAATTCCAATTCTTTTTTGGCTTTTTCAAGCAATTGCTCATCTTGCAAAAGTCTATCTAAACACCATTGAAATTCTTGTTTGTTACTTTTAATTTTTAATACAATTGGGTTGTGGTCTGTCAAGTTTCTTGGATGAGACTCCATACTTATTATATTTTTACATAATGATTTTAAAATAATAAATATATCGATAAGTGAAAAGGAGTCATGTCTAGCTGAATAAAAGGTGAACTCTTTTTACAGGAAACAGAAGTAAAGAAAGGAAAAGAAAGCTATAACTCTTTAGCCAATCCATGTTTATATTTCCATACATCAAACAAAGACAAAAGATCTAATAATTCAAAAAAGCTTTTTGATAACTTCCCTTCTATTTTTCTTATTTTCTTCTCTGACCCAGATCAATCTCTGAGTCTACTATTCCATTCCAATCACCCAACATTATCATAGTCATATTTTGTTAACTCTATTTTCAATTTTCTATAGAATTTCTTTATTTTCCAATGAAGCATAAACTCCAACTAAAAGTATCTTTTGCTCCTGTGATGCAATTTCTACACCTATATTGTGTCCCTTTCCATCCTTAAAAAATTCCCTTGCCTGAATTGTTGCTTTAACATATATCACTCCTTTTTTTTCTTTTTTGTGCTGCTGAGACTAATTCTCTGCCAATTTTTTAAATTTCTTAAAAATCTTCTCCTTTCTTCACTTCTGTTTCCTGTAAACAGATAATTTCATATTTGAATTTTTCTAAATAATGAATTTTTTCCTTTGTTTCTGTACAGAGTTTAGATCTTTGACATTCCAAGATATAATTTTCATTATTCCTTAATATTTAATTTCAAAGTCCAAATTTATCTATTATTCTCCTTTCCTTCCTTCCTCCTTCTCCCAATCTTATTTTTATTCCTTTAACAGAGTATTTACTTTTAATTTTTATTCTCCTTCTCCTTCGTCAGTGACTCATCTTTCCTCTTCCTCCTCTGTTCTTTTTATTCCTTCTTTGGAGTTTTCTTCCATTCATCCTCTTTTGCTTTCTGGGCTTTTGTTGTCCCCTTCTCTGTCTCTTCTATTATATCTCCATCCACTTTTTTTCTAGATCTCTCCTGCACTTACTCCAAACGTTTCTAGCTTTGTCAGTTGAGTTAATCTTGAACTATCTCTCCTTCAGTTGAAATGAGGCACCTTCTATTTTTTCCCGTCTATAGGAAATTCCATTTTTCTTTAGTTGAGTGGTGAATAATTTGTAGTGTCTTCTCTTTTTCAAGATTCTCATTGATATACCCCTGTACATTTTTAGCAGGCTCTCTCCAATTCATAACTCTTTTTCAAAATCTCTTTGGAGTATCATATCTCAGTGTTTTCTTCTCCCAAACTGGATAATGATGTCTCTTGGAATTTTCATTTCTGATGCCCAAGCTGAATTAACACAGACGATTCTTTCATCTTCCTATTGCATCAAGTCTTTGCCCAGTCCTGTTATTTCCACCAGAAAGGGAATGATATTTTCATAAAGATTTTGTTCTTTTAATCCCCTCAATTTCAGGAAATTCTCAATCAGGTCTCTCTCCTCTTGGACCTTGGCTTGTTCATATGATATTCTATCAGTCCTTCCTTCTAAATAATTTACTTTATCTTCTAGATGATCAACTTTTACATCAATTTTCTTCAAATCATTAAATATTTTTTCATTGTTTTATTCATGCCTTTTAGTTCAGTCTTCATATCTGTTCTTAAATCTTTCATTTCTTTTTGCCATATAGCTGTCATTCTTTTTAGCTCCTCCATGAAGTAAGATTGGTCAGATCCCCTACTACATGATTCCAAAGAGAGTCTTCTTTGTTTTTTGGTTTGTAACAGGCATTATAGGCATAATAATTTTTGCTAGCATAGTTCTCCAGGCCTTTGTAGTTTTCTTTAAAAGATTGTTTTTTTACCTTCTTTTGTTTGATCTTTAATTTGTTCTTTTAACTAATGCATTCTGTTTATATCTTTTTTATTGTATTTTATACAATCCTTCAGATCCTCTTTGCTTACCCTCTTATTACTTATTGTCTCCACCAATTAATTTAATACCACAATCAAATTTAATTCACCAGTTTGTAATGATTGTTTTAAAAATATGTAAGATAAATGCTATTTTACTAAATTTCTGTTACTACTGATTAATTTGTTTCTACAATCTTCTATTCTTCTAAGATTGTAACCTTGTTTTTTGATTTTGTGAATTTGATTTATACTACCATTGTTTAATGTTTCACAGTCCCTCTTTAATTAGTCATCAAATTTCCCAGTGCAAATCAGGTCAAAATCAATATAACACTATAATTTTCCAACACTCTATAGTATATACTTAATAATTCTGAATACACACTCCAATATCTTCAGTCAAAAACAGTGTAATTCTCTTCAATTAATTAATTAGATTAGTTTATAATATCCAATTAACCCACTTCAATTTCAATTAAATTCAATTAAATTATAAGTTTCAATTGATACCCTTGATTAATCAAATAAACAATCTATCATCTATATCTTATATTCTAAATCTATCTTTTCCTAAAAAGTATCTCCCCTTAATTGCCTTCAATTACAATCAGACACAAAATTAATATTTCAATTGACTAAAACAACAAGAAGATATCAAAAATCATAAATGCCTATAAAATTGATTAGTAGATACAATCAATATTTTCTCCTGAAATTATCAAACAAGTTAATTTTGTTATTACTAGACTATTCAGTTAATCAGATTAATAATCTATTCAAGTGGTAAGGCAGTTACAATAATAATATAACCTATTTCATGAGTTGTTTCAATTAATTATTGCAATTAAATCAAAATATTCAATTTAGTTTACACAGGTGTACTCAAATCAGCCTATAGCTCTTATCAGTTGTCTCTTGTCCATGTCCTTGAAAAATGTCCTCTCCCTTTCTGTCAGTTTCTGTCCTTGTCATCACAATCAAAATCCCAACCAGTCTCCACCCAATTAACTATCTCCCCATCTCTCTAAATTAATCAAAATTAGTTCTCTCTGTTCTTTATCTGGTTCCAAATAAAGATATATTTAAAAAATGTAACAAAAATGTAACAAAATGTAACAAAAGAGCAAAGTCTTTCTACTTTTCCTTTGATTTCCAGAGTTGTGTTCCCAATCTTACTTTTACTTTTACTTTCTGGCTTCTGGCTTTCTCCACTTTCCAGCTTCTCCATCTCCCCATAGACTGCTTTTTCTGCCTTTACTCTATCTCAGTCTTTCTCTCTCCGTCTTTCTCCTGTCTCAACTGTTTGTTCCTTCTGTCTTTTTTCTTTCTCAACAATGCCATTCTTGAATCTTGCTGCTAATTTCCTCTTTCTCTTATTTATTTATCTATTTTAAGTCCATTCTCACTGTCACTATATCCAGGATGACTAATCTATATAAGCAAAACATGTTATGAATAGAAAAAGGATAGTTAGATCTCCCAAAGTCCTCTAAAGTCTTCAGAAATCTCTTCTTTAATAATCAATAATCTGCTCTCACTCCTAAATTTAATCTTGAGGTCAAAGTCTTTAAATTAGTTGATTTCACTATCTTTACTTAGAAAAGTCCTTACTTTTTGAAGCACCAGGTGTCTTTTACTTCTACTAGTCAATATTAAGTTAAATTAAGATCTTATGAGAAAGGTAGTTTAATTAAAGTCCATAAGTAAATCTTTTTTTTCTTTCTATTCCATACATTTTGCTTGTGGGATTAATCAAATGTCCCAATCTTTTTACTAAAGTCTCAGTAGCAGTTAAAATGGGTTAGTGGCAGCATTCATGCCAGTTTTGCTGGCTACAATTATGTGGCAGTTGATGCTCCTGATCTACTTCATCCCTCCATTCTCCACACCCCTTTTCTCCAACTCCTGAAGAACCCAGAATGGAATCGGATCTTTGTGGAGCCCTTTGAATGGTTCATACCAGGATCCCCTCCCAAGCAGCAAGATTTCTCCAAAATTCTGCTCTTTAACACATATTGTGAGGAACTTTGCAGACCTTGTCAAAGTCCCTCTTCATGCTACCATGGCTAACACCAGAAGTCCTGGGAACATCTTATGGAAATTTGAGATTGGTAGTTTGTAGAGAGGTGTTTAGAATTCTCAGCCAGAGAAGTCCAGTGCCTCACCAAACTACAAATTCCAGGATACTGTCAGATGTTGCCATGGCAGTTGAAATGGCATCATGCTGCTGTACTTGTGTATTATGAAAGTTAATCTGTTTTTCCTCACTTCTCATCTTTATCTTATTGGTCTTGCTGTTCATATTGTCTTGTTTCCTCATGGTTGTGTGAGCCCACTTAAGTCTGTGAATGATGACATGAACATGGGGATATTTTTGTGTGGTCAGTGCAGGCCATTTTGCCATGCTGTTCTTTCTCTGGTCAAATCTTTCCTGATTTCTTTGTTGCTACACTGCCTGTGGTTGGGGTAGGCAAAAGGTACCCTACGGGTTGCATCCATCTAAATGTCTAAAGACTCCCCATTTGCCAAACAATTTGGTGTAAAAAATTGCCATAATTTCTCCCAAATATTTCTGGTCTCTTTGTAAATTCCAGGCAAGTTTCGAACTTGATTTTTTTTTTCATTTTAAGGCTATTTTGACCTAATAGCAAGCCTATAAGATATTAGATGGCTTTCTATAGGCACATCAGCTTCTTTGTCTTTTGGAGACTGGCTAGTTTCCTCTTGAACACAGTACAAAAAACCCTTCACCTATTTGTTTCAAATTTGGCAGTCATGATCATCTCTATATGGGCTTCTGTGCTTCCAGGTTCTTATTTAAAAAACCCCAAACCATCAGTCATTTGTTGTTTTCCAATAATAGGCAATGAAGGGACCAATATTTGAATTTCTCTGCTAGGTTTCAAAATTAGATCTGAGCTGAACTGAGGAGTTCTCAAATTAGCCTGAGATGGGTTTTGCTGTTTTCCAAATTACTGAACTGGACTTTGAACCAAATGTTCTGGCCAGTAGACATTACCATATTTTTCGCCATATAAGACGCACTTTTTCTTCCCCAAAAGAGGGATGGGGAAGTTGGTGCATCTTATAAAGTGAATATACAGTGGGTAGAGAAGGAGGAGGATGAGAATGAGGAGTGGGGAGAGAAGGAGAAGGAAGCCAGGGACAGAAAGAGGGGTCTGAAAATGGAGATAGAAGGGAGAAACAGTCCAAGGAAGAAAGAGAGGTCTGAAAACGGAAGGAGAAGAGAGGAAGAGTCCAAGAAAAAGGGGTCTGAAAGTGGAGAGTGAAGTGAGAAGGAAGAAACCAAGGAAGAAAGAGGGATCTGAAAATGGAGAGAGAAGGGAGAAGGAAGAAACCAAGGAAGAAACAGGGGTCTGAAAATGGAGAGAGAAGGGAGAAGGAAGAAACCAAGGAAGAGGTGTCTGAAAACGGAGAGAGAATGGAGAAGGAAGAAACCAAGGAAGAAAGAGGGGTCTGAAAATGGAGGGAGGAAGGGTCCAAGGAAGAAAGAAAATGAAGGGAGAAAGTGTTCGTGTGTGGATGATGAGTGTTGTAGTGATGCCCTTTGGCACCCAGCAGAATCTGCAGGACAAGCTGGCTGCTGTGATCCACAGCCACTTTGTAACTCTTACCAACAACTGTAGTTCAGCTTCTCTTCTTCAAGTTCCTGTCTTCCTCAGTCAAGAAGACACATTGTAAAGTCCAAAAGCATAGCTTTATTAATGCATATAAAAAGTAAAAATAAGATAACTAAGTAAAATCCATTGTGATGAACTTGTCCAGTGATGAACTTGTCCAGTTCAGCCATACAAGATTACATCTTTAACAATCCAAAAACATTAAGATCCAACTTGTTATAGTTATAAACACTGTTTTTAGCCACACACTCTCACATCTTGAACAAAAACAATTCTAGACAAAGAAGATTTTCTAGGCCCTTCCCATACTCTGCCTTCTAGGTGTTAACCTTATGTTAATTGGATAATGCCTGTATGATGTATACTATCCCAGCCTCTTGCTGTCCATCATCCACCACGTGACTATCTTTCCCAAGCTAACGATGTTTACGTATTTGATATCTCTTGTTATCCATAACAAAGTCTGGTTCCATTAGTTCTACCTCTGGGAAAGTACATGTTGATGTCTGTATTGGCCACCTGGTGTTGATTCACTTTGTTTCTCTAGATGTTGTTTGTGTTTTGTCCAAAAGCTGTTCTCAAGTGGAAAATTACAGACACATACACATCTTTACATTTCACCTTTGACTGTATAACCCATCCATATCTTAACAGAAAGGGTCCAAGGAAAAAAGAGAGGTCTGCAAATGAAGAGAGAAGGAAAAAGGGG
>CM034708.1:168878928-168899699 GCA_020142125.1 Phrynosoma platyrhinos | reverse complement strand
ATTTGTGTGGATTAACCAACAGATTTCCCCTGTGTGATAACGTCCAATAATATTAAGGATAAGACCAAGGAACAAGGTAATCCAAAACTAGATTGATTTGGATTTCATTTTATGACTTCATCAAAACAGTCTTTCTGTATTGTAAATATTATATTTGAATATGTTAATTATATGTCTGAACTTAATGTGTTTCAATGTTACGTGAAGAGCTTTCTGGTTATGAAATAAGTACCAATCTGGAAGGATTTGTTATTGCAATCCTGAAGTCATTTGATCAAAGATAGTATCTGTGATGACAATGGAATTTCTTCAAAGTGAATGCTTTGAGGATTATTTTAATTAGCTGTTTCCAAATAATCTGACTCCTGTTTTTGCTCCCCACTCCCAAAAATACTATAGTCCTTAAAATATGACACTATGAAGTGTCCTTTGGCTCTTCTCTTTCCTGGTCTCCTTGAGTTTAAAATCTGTTCTATTTTTATCTCCTTCCATTGCAAAGATACTGGTCATTATTGTGTCCTTACTGTGATTAATAGCATGATGAATATTTATTTTTCTTCTTTATACAAGACTTACTGACTCTTTATTATTTGGTCCCCTCTTCTTTCTTTACTTCAGGAACTGGGAATATGTGGGAGTAAGAAAGAAACACCAGTTTTATAGATGATAGAGGAACTGTAGTTTATTTTCTGCTTAAAGGACAATTTCAGTTAAACTGAGCACCAGCAGACTTCACAGGTTGCTAAATGTGCTATTTTTATCGTCACTGAGGTAGACATCTTTGAAGTCTATAGTTCACTGATGTGAATTGATTACATAGGCCTAAAAGCAAAATAGGTAGTTTAAGGCTACTAATACAACTCTTAAAGGATTACATTGGCTCCCGTTCTTAAGATTTTCCCACTGAACTCACTCACTGCAATACATGTTAACTACACTAAACTCATACAGAAAAGGTTAAATGTCTCACAAAAGTACAATTACCAGAGTTCAATAGCATTGAGCCATGCCACTAAACTGGTGTTTAAGTCCCATTAAATATAATACTATAGTAAAATGGTGTCCCTTATATAAAATGGCAAAATCAAGATTTGCTTTTTAGATTTTTTTTTTCAAGCTGTGGGTGGTTTGAATCTATGGATAGACTCTATGGATGTGGAGGGCTAACTGTAAATTTTAGGATTGTACAGACTGTTAAGAAAATGTCACTAGTTACTTGAATCTGGGCTTTAAGGCATAGATGTTTTGTCCAAAGCATTATCAAAACTGTGACTATGATTGAATTAGACCAGGGGTAGGCAACCTTTCCTCTTTAAGGGCTGAGGGACTTCAGCTCCCAGAATTCCAGGAGCTATTTGCCAACATGGAACTATTGGCCAACATGGTTGAGGCTTCTGGGAGCTGAAGTCCCTCAGCCCTTAAAGGGGAAAGGTTGCCTACCCCTGAATTAGACAGTTACTGAGGGGCCTGCAATTCCTACCAAAATCCTATCAAAAGTAGTAGCAGAAGCACTTGCTTCTAGTGTCTTATGCTGCTTTTCTTTCTTTCCCACCAGATATCCCTGATTCTTGCCTATACACAAGGGACTCTGGAACTCATAGCTCTTGATATGATAGACACTATCAAGTTCAGGAAAACAGTTCTCTCATTCTCATACAAATCTGATTTAAGTGAACAAGCACATCTTGCTGTTCTAGAAAAGGGCTTATACTGGGGTTGGGTATATTAGTTCAAAATGTTACTTGAGGTATTTCCTAGCTGCTTATGATTGTCTCCAACAAACCACACAATCTCTGGAGAACAGAAAAAAATAAGTTTTAGTAAGTGCCATCAGGCAAAATCTATAGTTAATCCTCATTTCCCACCTTCATAGTAATGTGGATTGCGTCATGGGTCAGGCTCCTCTGGATATACAGGTCACAGTGAAGGATACCTTCCCCAAATGTGGGGCCTTGCTTAAAGGAGTTTATCACATGCACTTTTCAGCCTGATCTGTGCACGAGATGGGATCAGGCTGGAATGACAAAAAATGGGTTTTACTGCACATGAAATTGCCACTACGCTGTCAGCCAACCATCACCCATCCCCGATCTGGCCTCTGCCACTGATTTTGGTACTATGGAAAGCTTCTGTAGCATCAATTTCATGTGTAGTGTAGCATCAATTTCATGCACAGTAAAACCTGCTTTCCCCCATTCCATCCCAATCCTGTCCCAAGCATGGATGGGGCTGAAAAGTGCATGCAATAAAATCCCTAGAAAATATTTTTAAAACTGTCTGCATGTATTCAAAATAAATGTGTGTAAATTGCAAATAGCAACTGTTAGTCTTTAGACAAGAAGAGGTAAAGCATTATATCCTTAAAGGTAAAGATATTCCCTATTGACAAAGTTGTCAAGTCATGTCCTACCATAGGGGTGGTGCTCATCTCCATTACTAAGCTGTAGAGCCAGCATTGTCAGAGACTACTCTGTGATCATGTGACCAGCATGATTGCACAGAATGCTGTTTACCTTCCCACTGAAGAGGCACCTATTTATCTACTTGCATTTGCATGTTTTAGAACTGCTAGGTTAGCAGAAGCTGGGACTAGTGATGGGAGCTCACCCAGGCCTTGAACTGCCAACCTGCCATCTTGCAATTAACAGAGTCAGTGTCTTAACTACTTGAGCCACTGTATCCATTATTATAGCCTTATAAGTATATATTTTAGGAATGTGAATGGGTTTTGGAGAACCAAAGGAAATTGGCAGAGAGTTTTGTTTGCTTGTTTGTTTTGCATCTATAATTTCAACATTAGAATTTTTTGTGACACTGTCACAATTCAGCATCTTCAAAACCATCACTAAGACTACTGCTAATAGCATGACATGGAAGCCACTGGATAGTGTGAGATGATCATTATATAGCACAATCTGCTTCTCTGGAAAACACTTAGGCCAACCCATCTCCTAATCAAATCCTTTAAAATCCATATGAAAACCCAGGCAGCCACAACTACGAGAGGAGAACTACACTGACAGTGAGTGGGTAACTGAATGATGATTCCTATCTGGCTCCCACCAGTGAGCTGCAATGTAGACAATTACAGCAGAACTCTGGAGTGCATTATTTAGTCAGGATGGGTTCTTCTGTCTCACCTACTCAGAACACAAGAAATCTTATGGGATTTGACAGTCTTGATGAAAGTCACATTTTCCTACCTTCTGAGAGTTTTAGCAAGACAATAATAGAATTATAAAATCATAGAACTGCAGAGTTGGATGTCCCCTTCCATGCATATCTCACTTAAGCAATCACATATCAGTGAAACATATATGCTGTTTCTAATAAATCTGTGCACATAACAATGGAAAACTATATGAGCAGCTAAAATGTGCATAATTAGAGAAAAAAAGAAGACCAATTTAACACTTACTTGATCAATAGGAACATTATATAAATTAGGTAAACTGTACAAATATATGAAATCCTGGATGGTTGACCCCACCCCCACCCCCACCCCTTCCAGCTACCCTGATATTCCCTGGTAGGGATTGAAGAAAGAATAGCAGTTAAGGAGCCTTTGCAGATTGCTAGAAATAGTGCAAATTGAGTCCACTTTAACTGCCCTGGCTCAGTGCTAAGGAATCATGGGAATTGTATTTTTTTCTGAGACATTGAGCCTTCTCTGTCAGAGAGCTCTGGTGCCACAATAAACTACAGTTCCCATGATTCCCTAGCACTGAGTCAGGGCAGTTAAAGTGAACTCAATTTGCACTATTTCTGGCAGTCTGCAAAGGCCCAATGTTTGAGAGCATCTCCCAAATGCACTCAGACTGAGTAGAGCCTTCCTTATGAAATCTGACATGATCAGAATTCATAACTATGTTTGGAGAAGCTGACTGCTGAGCTGGCACTTAAAATGTTTGGTTTGGTGTAGCTTTGCCTTGAGATAATATTGAGAAGGTAAAGATGACATCAGTGGTTTTCATGAACAAAAACTTCCTATTCTTCTTCTAGAAGAGAGTAACAAGAGCTCTTAAGGAAGGGAGGGGAACCCATAGAATAATTTTTGCTAAGCATCGAAGAGCTAAGATGTAAAGTCTTTGATGGTGTCATCTTGAGTTCAGAAATGGGACAGACAGTTCATGACCGCTTCCACTTTTGCTTCGGGGAACTCTTTATTATTCATGGCACCTATATATAGGAAAAGTTTAGTGAGCAAGAAAAACAGAAGATGGTGAACTTGTTTCAGAAATATTTGAACTACTTCTGCTTAGCATTTTTCATTTGATGTACTTTTGTATGTGTTTGTGTTATGAAGTAATGTAATCATACACAGCACATTTCAGTTTGTGTTTAACAGTTGGCAAACAGGGAAAAATAAAAATGCCAGGATTTATTAATCTAGTTTTCATAAAGATTAATTATTCAGTCAAAAGCTTTGTTTTTTTTTAAATATCCCCCAATATAAACATGGAAGAACAGAAGGTATCCCCTTGAGTATGCCTCTTTATGTCTTTATGTTCAAACAGAACACAGTAGGTGAATTCATATTTGTGTTTGAATAGAACATTAAATTTCATTACTTTAGAGTATAAATCTTTTTTAAAGACACACACAGCAGCTGTGGTGTAACACAGTTCCATAGATTCTCAATATAGCATCTGACTGAAATATGCTAATACCAATAATGTGTCAATGTATTTCAAAGACCATGGATGTTATCACACGTGGCCCAGAAACTGAAAATAAAGTGGAAATGAGGCATCCTGAAAATAAATGGTAAATGAACCTTGTTTCTGCAAACGTCATTACCTTAATTGCAAATTTACAGTAACTGCATTGAACGTCCACACACAAGAGAGAAAAAAAACATAAATGTAGTAGAAATGAGCCTCTTGCACATGCACAGATAGAGGAATGCTCGCTGGAACCATGGCAACAGCAGGGAAATGCTCCCCAATGTGCATTTGGCGATCACATTACGGTAAATGCGTAATTACCGTAATTACGTATTTGCATTTCCTCCAGGCAAGTGGATTACAAAAGATCACATTTCTGTCCACTTTCTGTCCACTTTCTGTGCAACGTCATGTGAAAACATGGGGCAGTAATCCAGTTTCAGTTTGGATTTTGTGTGGATTAACCAGCAGATTTGCCCCTGTGTGATAACATCCCATGATACCACAATTTGCTTTGATAAGTAATCAAGACCTATGCAAGTTCTGTTTGGAAACCAGCTATATTGCATCAAAAGCAGCTGTCCTACAGAGGACTGTCTTCTGTTTAAAGGGTTGACAGAGGACAAGAGGGCTTTTTGAAGATATTCCTCTTTTTGCTGGTGTCCTGTATTTGAATGACAGTCTTGTTCAAGTCCAGTTTAATGATAAAGAACGATAAGATGAGAGGATAGGAGCCCTAAAGTTATCTGTCAACCTGGACAGTGGTCAGAGCAAATAATCGCTGGGTTTTGTCTCCCCCTCTATGCAGAGATGTATTATACTTCTATATTTCTATATATCAGAAATATATTTCTATATTTATTTATATAAATGGATTTATATATTTACGGTATATATTTAGAAATATTTCTACTTTTCAAAGATATATTATAGTAAAAGAGTTCTCATACCTGGGATCAAACATTGATCAGAATGGGAACTGCAGCCAGGAAATCAGAAGAAGATTAAGAATGGGGAGGGTGGCTGTGAAAGAATAAGAAAAGATTCTAAAATGCAAAGACATACAACTCAGCACAAAATCATACAAGCCATTGTATTCCCTGTTACCATGTATGGATGTGAGAACTGGACAGTTAAGAAAGATGATAGGAAGAAAATCAACTCATTTGAGATGTGGTGCTGGAGAAGAGTGCTGAGGATTTCATGGACAGCCAAAAAAACAAACAAATGGGTCCTAGAGCAGATCAAGCCAGAAATATCCCTGGAAGCCCAAATGACAAAACTTAAACTGTCATACTTTGGACACATCATGAGAAGTCATGAATCATTGGAAAAAAACAATAATGTTAGGAAAGGTAGAAGGAAGTGGAAAGAGAGGAAGGCCACATGCTAGACAGATGGACTTTATTAAAGACACCACGGATATGAGTTTGCAAGAGCTGGGCAGAGCAGCAGAGGATGGGGGGGGCTGGGGATGTCTCATCAGCAGGATCACCTTGGGTCGAGATCAATGCAAAGGCAGTTAACAACAACAATTATATTTCTGATTTTTTTTTTTAAAAAAAAAGTTTCTATACACTGGAATCAATATATCACTTGTATAATTTTATTATTTTATCTATAGTATGTTTTAAGGATATGGACTTTTTTCTGTAACTGTTTTAATATGTAAGCAGGCCTGAATACCTAGACTGAAGAAAAATGTGGGACATAAAAAAATAGAATAAAATCATCATCATCATCACTGTCGCTGCTGCTGCCACCACCGCCACCATTAACATTTATTCTTTGTCTTATAATAAAAATATACAAATTCAAAAAATGTGAACACTTTTCTGCAAGTCTCTGTGCTCTTATGTTCAATTCTGTCAAATCTCTGTAATGACTGCAATAGGTGGCTGTGGACTGTAGTGTCAGAGAGAGAGAGAGATTCTTACAATATATTATTAAAATAACAAACATTAATCAAAGATATATTGAATATCATCAAAATTTCTGCAGAAAACAAAGCATCAGAATTTATGTAATGCAACTGAAGCAAAGATTATACAATGAAGATTATACCTTTCAGTTAGGCCACTTTGTAATTTCATTAACATAGCCAGCCAAAAGTCCTAGCATGCATAGATGCATAGATAATATGATAATAAACAGATAATAATGATAGATTCAGATTAAGAAATACAAGATACAATTGCATTAATCTGCCTTCTCTTTAAAATCCTTAGGCAAATGTTTCAGTCAGACAACACTGTACATTTGCCCACTAACTCTTATGAGTTCCTACAGTTATGAGTCAGGAGGATGACACACAGCCCAATCCCCTATATATGAGAATATTCCAGCTAGTTCAGCCAGTTTCGTACCAAACCTGATGTATACCCCCTTAAAACATATGTATATAACTCACATTTTGCTTTGAATTATCCCAAAATACCCAGAGCTCTCTGTTGTGATGGGGGGGGGGGGGGGGAGCTGTTTATAATGCATCCTGCTGTGCCACCTGACATAGTCATCATCACCATGCACCGTTCCCTCAGAACGAGGTCAGAACGAGGCATTGAGATTGAGGCTGGGCACCTTGTTATCTGGATCAGAGGGAGCACTATGTAATGGCAGTAGCTGTGCTAGGCAGTACAGTGGGATGCACATGCAAACAGCCATTAAGTAGAGGTCCCTAGTAATGGGGGAATGTCAGGGCAGAGCCAAAGCCAGAATACTCTGGTCTGATCTGGAAGTATTCTGGCCCATGTACATCCAGCTTTGGAGATGAGATCAAAGTCTAAACATGAAATTCATGTGTCAATAAATCTGTGATGAGCAAGAGGGTTGTCAGGGTGCCTGCCATCACTAACCCACATCCATGAACCATACTGGGAGACCTGGAAAGGCGTGAATTCCCAGTTTACCTGGTGGCATTTGGTTAAAGGTAATCATATGCCTTTAACATTATACATAGATGAGGATCTGTTCACAATAATGTTGATTTCTTTTCCCATTAGGGCACATGGTCTGATTATGATGATGGCATTCCTCTTGGTTGGGGAATATGTGGTGAAGCAAGGGGGTGGTGAAGCAAGGGGGACCCACTGAAGCTTTACTGGGTCCTTGGCAACACAGGAGAGCAGATCAGAAAGCCATCCAGAAGAGATGGATATGAGAAGGGTGACAGAGGTGAGTGGCAAGAAGGGAGGTGAGGCCAACTCAAAAGGGGAATGAAAGAGAGGGTAAGGATGGTGGCAAGCAGAGAAAATGAGGAAGGCACGGAAATGCTGGAGATAGACAGGCTAAGGAAAAAAAGAAGGGAGAGGCAAATGGGGCAAGTGGTAAGATAGGAGTGGCTTGCAGAGGAGGAAAGCAAGCAAACCTGAGCAGGATAATGCTAAGAGGGGTATGTTCACATCTTTGGTTCAGCTATCTGAAATTTTATGGTTCACCCAAGATCCGTTGTCTACACTGTATATCTGTGTACCAGAGTTTACACTATAATTACTTCATTATGAGGTTTACTCTATCTTTATCTCAGTTTACTCCCACACTCAGTGACGGTTCAATACAGTTTGTTGCTGAGGGAAAACAACACATGTACTCTCTACCCATTTAAGTCAAGTCTCTACCCACTAATTTTGGCATATGAGGCAGAAAATCCTGCCAGCATCTCTTCTACTCTCTGGCAACCAAATACAATACCATCAGATAAAATCACCGAGCATTTCTTGCTCTTTCATCAGTGGCAGCTGGTGACTTCCATGTTGGTCAATTAGTGAACCCTGTTTGGGTTTCAGTTTGAACTTTAAGGAACTATCCACAGTACCCAGCCTATTTTAGAGAGCAGGTTCAGCATCTTGGATGGCTCCTTTAAAGTTCAGAGGAGATTAACTACCCCACTGATATGAAAACCACTGCTTTCCAAAATAGCTATATTCACCCTTTCTAATGATAGGCCCACCCTAATACAATGTAGAATGCTTCATTTTTGCCAGTTGAGTTTAAATTTCATTGTCACATTTTTGGTTAAAATATGGCCTCAAGCCAACATGTCATTAGCATAGTATAAATACCTGCATGCAAATATATGTTATGCAAGTATTACATAACCCCCATGCAGAATAGCAACATTACAAAATACATGTTAATGAGAATAGCAACATTGCAAAATACATGTGCAACGCAGAATACATGCACAACCACAATGCAAATTATAAGATGCACAACTATAGAGTAAATTATAAGATGCACAACCACAATGAACAATGTACAATCACAATGCAAAGTGTAGGACTCACAACCACAACATATAATGCACAATGCAGAACTTCGACAAAGACAAGGCACAGGTGAACATGCTGTCTGTGCAAGTCTGCATCCATGCTATCAGCCGAGTATGTCCATTGCACAATGGTGACTTTTTGGCCTCACATGCATAGTGTGATTTATGCATGTGTATGTCACCAGAATTTCAGCCGATAAAATACATAGTATAGGAGAGCTATAGTTAACATTAGCTTACTTCTGTGATGTGAATTCCTATCCCTGAGGGGCAAAAGTCCTCAAGTGATAGTTTATGTTCTGCCTTCTCCATGTATGACTGCTTTTCTTAATAATCAAAACCAGCAGGCACAAGCACAACAATCATGGCAAAGGGTCACAGAGGCCTAAATTAGACACAAAGGGAGCCAAGGAAGGCTAAACTCTTTAATTTCATCTCACTCTTCCATGATTGATGTATTCTATAGAGAGTGACTTTTCTTTTGTATACATTTGGAGCTCCAAGTTGAGGCTTAACAGATGCTGAAGGGAAATGGCTCCAGCATACATTTGTTAGACAGCTGTGTTTTACAACAGGAATGATTACAACAGGGAATCTGTGTTTCCATGACAGTAAAACTGACACAATGTATGAAAGACAGAGCTTAGGGGTGAGGGAAAGAAATCAAAGGACAACCACAAAATATGTTCTGTCTGATATACGATTTGCCTTCTAAATAGCTAGATACTTGCTAGTGTTGTCATTGACACATCACCCTGGAAGGATATGATAACTAAGTGTGTAAAAATGGATTTTATTATTATTAGTTTTTTTTTTAAAAAAAAAGCCACACATTTACCAAATTTTAACAGATCTACTGTTTACATGAAACTGGGTGTTACCCAGAGGGAAGAGACATTGCAAAGAAAATAATACTGTGTGTGTGTTTGTGTTTGTGTGTGTGTGTGTGTATGAAAAAAGTAACATATGTGGCAAATAATAGCTTTAAAACTAGCCTGTTTGATTCCCTAACTGAAAGATGAGGGGGTACAGAGAAGTGAATCAATAGTGTCAGAACTCTGTAAGACCCAAGGTCTACTGGTTCTTGTCTGACAACACTAAGGGATCTCTTGGCACGTAGGTATATGTCTTGGCAGGAAAAAGAAGAGAGCAAATTAAATCTGATCTTGTGTTTAGACTAAAGCTAGTGTGTTCTTGCCTATCCATGGCAAAAATAAAAGATGTTTTTTAACCATTACTTTGATAGAGGGGTTCTCCAACCAGACCTGTTCATTAACAGCACTGCAAATCCAACTTGTGTTTAATAAAGTGGTAGACCTTGACAGCAGTATATGTGAAATGGATCTAAGGGTCATAGCAGACCACAAGCTAAACCTGAGCCAACAGTGTGATGCAGAAGCCAACCGCTCTCCAATGCAATGCTAAATTACATCAACAGAAGTATAGTGCTCACATTGAGGGAAGTAATAATATCACATCCTTTTACTTTGGCAGACCTCACCTGGAATACTGTGTCCCTTTCTGGGGACCACAGTCCAAGTCCAGAGGAGGATGCCCAAGATAGTGAAAGGTCTGGAACCAACTGAGCAATAGCAATAGCATTTACATTTCTATAACACTTAATAGTGAACTCAGCACTCTCTAAGCCAGGGGTAGGCAACCTTTCCCCTTTAAGGGCCGAGGGACTTCAGCTCCCAGAATCCCAGGAGCTATTGGCCAACATAGGACTATTGGCCAACATGGCTGAGGCTTCTGGGAGCTGAAGTCCCTCAGCCCTTAAAGGGGAAAGGTTGCCTACCCCTGCTCTAAGCAGTTTACAATCTGCAAGCCAATTGCCCCGAACAAGCTCAGTACTCATTTTACTGACTTATGAAAGGATGGAAGGCTGAGTCAACCTTGGAGCCCTGGGACTGAACTCACGATATTGTGGCTGCAGTACAAGCATTTGACCACTGTGCCACCAGGGCTCTCTAATGAGATATATATTCCTATGAGATACATATTTGGAAGCTGGGTAGGTTTAGGTTGGACAAAGGAGGATGGGGGGGTATATTCCTGAATAGATATCTTGTAGAAGAAAGAGCAAGATTTTTTCTGCTGTTCCAGAAATTAGGCCATGAACCAATTAATTCAAATTACAAGAGAAAATATTCCACCTAAACATAAAAAAACCCAAAATATTTTCTCATGGTAAGAGATATTTAACAGTGCCTCAGAGGAGGTAGACTCTCCTCCTTTGAAGGTCTTTAGATTGAGATTGGATGGCTAAAGCCTTTGCTTTAGTTGTATATTTGTGCATGGCAGCAGGTTGGACTAGAAGGCCCTTGTGGTCTCTTCCTACTATAAGATTCTGTGACCCTATGTGACCTTGTGAGAGAGGTTCTCCCACTGGAGTTGATAATAAATATCTGACTTGGATTTAGTAAAATTGAGTGGGTCATAATTAGCTTATGGTGAGAACACAACAGCAGGAATGGTGGCCTACCCTACAGATGGAAATAATGTTTAATAACATTAAAGAGAGGGAGAAAGAGAGGCATTTTGCTTGTTGGGTAAACCTAATGTGAAGAATCCTCCTCAAGCCACTCTTTTTTTGTTATTTTTTTCAATCCCCTAAATTACTGAACTGCTTCCTCACCTCCCAAGCCCAGACTTACTGTTTGTCCCCCTCCAAAACAAAACCATGTAGTGGTTGGGGAAGGTAAGGGACCACTGAACAATTAAGACTATCATCTCTTCTGACAGCAAGTGTATAATGATGATATTGTCTTTTGGGACCTCCCGAGGACCCCTCAGAGAATCCCTGCATTGTTCTCAGAATATATTTGGCAATGATCCTCTTCTGTCAGCATTCCTCCCCCACATGTACTGGGGGGGGTCAACCATGTGAGGAGGATCACTATCATTGAATCTTTCAGAAGAACAGAGGCAGAAGCAGCAATGATCCTCTGCATGAAGCTGTCCCTGCCTCTCTGCTGCTTGCCACTACATTGACTGTACAGAGGAGGAGGAGGAGCTGCTGCTGCTGCTGCTGGATGAGAACTGCTTCTGCTTAGGTTATTTTGACAACAGCAGTGGCAACAGTGATTCTCCTCTACTGCTACACCAGCCAACTCACAAAAGAGTTAAAATCACTTCTCCTCAAATACCTACCTTTTGGCATAAATGGGCTGTGGCATTCACCGCTTCCCTTTAAAATGTTTTAAGAGATGGTGGGCATGGGGTGAAGCTCAGTGGGAGGAGAAAGGAGAAGCCCCAGATTTTTTAAAAATTAAAATGTCAAATTTCAAAATTTTATTTTTTAATTTTTTAATTTTTTAAATTCTTTTTACATTTTCTTTTAAAATACCACATTTTAACTGAATCGTTACTATGTATATGTAAATACATTTAGGCTGTGTGTATGCTATTGTAATTGGAAGGTGTAATTTTAATTTTGCTAATTGTTTTATGTCACAACTATTAGTATTACATTCAGTGGTATATGGGAATTATGATTTATGAGTAACATTAGTGCAAAAAAGCATTACTAAGGATTCTGTATGGTGTGAAAGGGGAGGAGGCCAATGGTGGTGGTGAGTGACACCATGAGTTACTACATTGGGTGACATCAACCCTAGGGATGCCACTGACACCAGCAGGTGGGTGGGTAGCAGGTGGGTGGGATCTTCACAAGGAGGATCACCTCACTACTATTGATGCCTCTATTTTTCTTGCACAGACAGTGGAAGTGATCCTCCTTACCTGTCTCCCTCCTCATCCTCTCCTAATTATCTCCTCCACTACAATAATCATGGGGTGGAGAGGCAACCACAGGAGGAAGATTATTACCACCACATCCATCTGAACAGCACAGACAGTGATGGTGATCATCTTTGCATGTCTACCCTGTTCCTCTACTTCACTGGACACCATGACAGGGGGAAGCCAAGAGATAATTGCTGCAATGATAGATCCATCTCCCCCAGTGAAGATGTTTTTGAATACTGCACAGTATTTTAAGATGTTTCCATGTGGGAAAGACTAATTTAAAGAAGCACACTCCTTGTCCACTCGTTTTGTGGTTTATTGGTGCTGTGTGCAGTCACTTTGTTCCTGATTTATGGTGATCCTAAGGTGACTGTTGTTTATTGTTTAGACTAAACCACTAATAAAAATCCTTATCATGAGGTTTCTTAGTAAGATTTGTACAGAGGAGATTTTTCCACTTTCTTCCCGTGAGTCTGAGAGCATGTGACTTGCCCAAGGTCACCTAGTGATTTTCATAGCCAGAGTGGAATCCTGGTCTCCAGAGTCATAGTCCAGCACTCAAACCATTATGCCTCACTAGCTCACTACATATATTAGGATCTTGTCTGCAGAGGGAAGCCTGATGATCAGGCTGATGACTCTCTTTGCAAGGAAGAATCTTGGACTACAGCCAGTATAGTGTGATGGTGCTTTCTTTTCTTGTTTTCTCCCTATTTTTTGTTTATTTTCTCTTACCTTTCAACACAATGTATTGACATGCTTCAGAGGATTCCTCAGTCTTCTAGAGCAGGCAGGTTTTGAGGGTGCATGTGGATCTTTAGTATTATTGTTATTATTAAAATCACATCTTTTTCCTGGTTTGGGACTCTAGGAAGCTTACAACAGATAAAATGAGACATAGCTTTAAAATATACTAAATTGACTATGACTCTGGAGACCAGGATTCAACTCCCCACTTGGTTATGAAAATCACTAGGTGACCTTGGGCAAGTCACATGCTCTCAGACTCATGGGAAGATAGTGAAAAACCTTTTTCCTGGTTTGGGACTCAAATGAGATGTAGCTTTAAAATATACCAAATACAGAAGTTAAAAATATAAATGAGCAATCCATAAAAAATAAACCAGTTAAAATAATAACTATTACAAATGGTGAATAAACAAAACCTGAATAGTACAGCACAATTCTGCAAAGCCCAGTCCCCTTGAGCAATCAGTTTTCAAGTTTGTTGAAATAAAAAAATAGTCTATACCTGCATGTAGAAAGATAATAAGAAGGGTGCCAGTCTGTCCTTTCTGGAAAGGGAGTTCCAGAGTGGGTGAGCAGCCACGGTGAGCAGCCACTAAGAAAGGCATTTTGTGTCCCCACCAGAAGTACTTGCAAGAGTGGTGGAATAGAGAGAAGGCCTTCTGCATAAGATCTCAAAGCATGGGCAGCTGATATGTGAAAATACAGTCCTTTAGATAACCTGGCTCTGAGCTGTATAGGTCTTTAGGCATGTTGCATTCTTCCTGGAAACAAATTGGCAATCAGCGGAGCTATTGCAACAAAGTGATTGTGTGTTCCCTTTGAACAAAAGGATGTTGTGACCAGAACAACACAATCCTATCCTGCTCCTTTACTACACAAAGTTCCCAATGGAAAGCAGGAGACAAGGAGGGGGGGGGGGAAGGACATGGCAGCAGGGGTGTGGGACTACCCCTTCCACTATTTTCTGAAGATACACTATTTTCTTTCTTTCAGAATGATGGAGCAAATTAATCTGGAACTTAGAAAACACAGAATGCCCACCCAGTATGATCACTGGTCATTTTGGCAGCAGAAATCTAGGAATTATCTTAAAAAGGTATTTTCCCATACTCTGAGTGAACATCTCTATTGGGAATTGCATATTTTCCTGACATCTGAAAAATAAAGACTATTATTTTGTAGATTCTATGACTTATACATATGATTAAGTGCAGATGTTAGTTCATGATCCTGAGTTCATATAATAAAACTACTCTTTTAAATTCAGAGAAGGTGGCTACTCTTTGTCACAATTTGATGCTTCCAAATAAGACTGATATTCATTGAGCTGCTTGGGGCCTATAGCTGACTCAGGATAGCTACATTTGGAGGCTATTAGTTATGCCCCATATTCCATCAGCTTTCTTTTTCTGTTCTTCTTTCTTTCTTTTTAAATTCCAGCTAGAAAGTGTATGCATTTACATTTAAAGGTTACTTTACACAATCCAGATTCAGTGGTTTTACTTGTTATCTCAGGGCTATTATCATGTACTTGGGAATCAAAGTAACTGACAGCAAGGTCATCAATATCTGTTAACAAAGGACTTACAAGTGTTAGGTTTGAGTTAACATAGATTAACATTTTAATTCTTTCCACTCAGTAATATTCTTTCTTCCAAAATATACATGTTTCACAATGTTCACTCTGTTCCATTTTTTTCTAACCACAACATCCTCCAGATCAGACTTACCAGCTCCTAAGAGCCTCTGGCAGCTGTCAGAGTACCATTGCAGAACTTGGAAACATTATTTTTAGTGACTACAAGTGGTCATGCATGCTAGGGGTTTTGACATGCATAGTTCTAAAAATTAACTTTCCTAAATTCTCACTGAATAGAGTTCATTGTAGCTGACACCTGTTCTGAGCACAATCCTATCCACAATCCCAAGATTTGGATTTACACAATAGAATAACAGCCCTTTATTTTAAACTCACAGAATTTCCTGGAGTAATGCTACATTGGAACATTGAGAGCAATTAAAATGGTGGCAGCTGGTAGTCACTTATCACAGATGCTAGCAATACTACTTACTGTTTGCCAGTGGTGTATCTAGTGTATTTGACATGTAGGGTGGATAATTTTAACACCCCAAGGGGAGGAGAATCCACCTGTCAGCCAGTGTCCCTTGAAGAGTTGCAGGTTCCTCTAATCTCATTCATATTCATGAGGGCAGGTTATATATTTTTTCACCATCTGGCCTGGGACAATGGATAGGTCTTAAAGGCTGATCATGGTTGCTCAAAAGGAGTCTAATATGTCAGGGTGAAACCAGTTTAGAAAAGGCTACGACATCCACAATTCCCCAGCCAGTATGACCAATGAGCATAGTGATTGGATGATGCTGAGAACTGTAGATCAGGGTGCAGTTTTCCCTCAGATAAATATGGTTAGGCCTGAAGTATTTGGCTCTATGCACACTTTCCTGGCAGTAAGCCACATTGCATAAAATTGATGCCATGCTCTATGGAACACAGTGAAACTTATTTCCAAGTTGCCATGCATATTTAAGTTTGGTAGTATTGTACTTGGAAGTGATATTCCCTTTGCATAATTACTCAGAGGTAAGTCTTCCAGAACTCAGTTCAACTTAGTTCTATGTAGCTATGTATGGGAGTGCAGGTTTCAACATCTAGAGTAGAGATGTCCCAGCAAAGTTGCAGGAACACTTTTTCCCCATTCATACAACAATTCCCAAAGGGGTTGGGAACTCCAATTTCAACCCCATTGGGGAAAATGAGAAATTCCCATCCCTAACCTAAATTCATCCCTTTATTAGTTGCACCTGGAGCAGACCACATATACTACTCCACACTCAGTACACCATTGTTGGGTGCAAGCAAGAGGAAGTCCACTAGAGAAAATAAACCCCACTGCAGTTGGAGAGGGGCTTCTGCTTCTGACAATGCCCCTACTAATTAGAGGCTATTTTTTCTTCAGGGCGGGGGGGGGGATGAGATCACAAGGGAAAGGGCACAGCTAAAAAGAGGGATTGCACTAAATTCCCATCCACTTCACTTGTGAAATCAAAAACAGAATAGCTTGCTATGCAAACAGAGGCCAGGTCCCAGATGGACAGGCCATATTAACTAGGAGACAGTGATGATAAGTTTAGAAAAGTTACTTTTGGGACCACAGACAGCATGACCATTACAGAAGTGCAGCCCCTAAAAGTAATATTTCAAAGCTCTGGTTCTACCTGCTAAATTCTTCTTCTTTCACACTCAAATCATAATTATAAATTCTCCTAGGAAGTCAATTGTTTCTAATAGTTTCCAAGGACTATTGAATTGCACTTCCTTTCAATTTCTGATTTGAGCTTTAAATATGTAAAAACAAAGCAGAGGTTGAAGTGATTTCAGGCTTGTACTCTAGGCCCTTTACTGCCCTTAAGTTGCCTGTCACGAGAAATAAAAAATGAAAGAAATGACAAGATGAGGGAATAAAGATGTTTAGAATTACTGACTGAAAATTTAGTGGGACTTGTTATCAGCCATCATTCTGTATGAAGAGGCTTATGGTTTGCAAAGCCACTGGGGGGGGGGGAGCTTGGAGGCAAGGAAGGGGAGGGGCTGCCTCACAAAGGGCACCCCAACCCCTTCCTGAACACGTCATCAGAATGTCCATTGCTCCAGATGACCGGCGCTCCGACGACGTACTTCTGCCGCAGCGTCCGCACACGCTGTGGTGGAAGAGATGCTGAAGGTGTGCCCAACACCTCTTGTGGCGCATCTTTGGCAGCTTGTAGAAGGAGCGCTATTTTAGCGCTCCTTCCAGGGCCTGAGAAGCTGTGGATTGGGGCCGAGGAGTGCGGCTACCTCGCCCCCAATCTGCAGCTTCCTGGGGAAGCCCATGGCTGCCCGTCTGCTTAGGCCCAAAGACAGCTGCAAGCAAGAACATGGGATCTTTTCTTTTTATCTTATTGAGATCATGAACTACTGATCTTCTACTTATTTCAGGGACATAGCTGGCTGAGATGAATATGCATGCACCAATTTAAGAAGGTTTGATGATGGTTATCAACTCATTCCCCAAATCACTATATTTTTCAAGCACAGAACTTCTTGAGTCCTCAAGTTGTGGTGAAAGCCTTATGGATCATCTCAGGGCCTCGGCAGACGACTAATTGAGCCGTCTTCCAGGCCCGGAAGAGGAGGGGCAGCCGCACGAGTGGCGCCCCTTCCTCTTCCTGAGGTCGCCCTCGGAGTCACCGGCCGTTCGCATGGCCGGCGCTCCGGGGATGACCTCACGCCGCGGCGACCGGATGCGCCGTGGCGTTTGAGTCAGGGAAAGTGTGCCCGCTGCTTTTAGGGTGCACTTTCCCTGACATCTAAAAGGAGCACCAATTTGGAGCTCCTTTTAGAGTCGCCGGAGGAGCGCAGCGGTGCGGAGGCTGAGCTCCTCCAGCGCTCCGACCCACGGAGACTGGGAAGCAGTCGTCTGCTTCCCCCCTCAGTTTCCAATTTTGCTTAGTTGTATCTACATCCAACAGTTCTTGTTAAATATACACACATTGCCATTGTGTATAGCCCAACAGATTCAAAACCTAGAGACAATGAAAAGTGACATTTGGAAAGAAATAGTTCTCCCAATTGGCAAACCTCCTCTGAACAAATCTTGCAAAGAAAACCCTGGATTGGGTCACCATTAGTCAGAAATTATTTGAAGGCACACAACAACAACAAAACACTCATAGTACCAAGGAATGAGGAAGTCCATGGGTCATTCACATTTATGTTCCCAAACACCACAACCACTCCAAAAATTCAGCAGTGGATATCATAATTATTGAAGGTTCTACATACCCTGAATATCATGTTTGGTCTTGGAAACCAGAAATAGTGCACATTAAATTGAGGCACTGCCCTGGCTCAGTGCTAGGGAATCATGGGAACTGTAATTTATTGTGGCACCAGAGCTCTCTGACAGAGAAGGCTCAATGTCTCAGAAAAAAAACCCAATTCCCATGACTCCCTAGCACTGAGCCAGGGCAGTGCCTCAATTTAATGTGCACTATTTCTGGCAGTCTGCTTAGGCCTTAAGTAGGGTTAGGCCTGGGATTTAAAATTGGGGCTGCCAAGCAAAACCAGATACTATAGCCTATATTCCAGAGGAAAGCAATTGCAAACCACACCTCTGAGGATTATTTGCTTAAGTAAGGGCCTTTGCAGACTGCCAGAAATAGTGCAAATTGAGTCCACTTTTACTGCCCTGGCTTAGTGCTAGGGAATCATGGGAACTAGTTTTTCTGAGACATTGAGCCTTCTCTGCCAGAGAGCTCTGGTGCCACAATAAACTACAGTTCTCATGATTCTCTAGCACTGGGAGTCAGGGCAGTTAAAGTGGGCTCAATTTGCACTATTTCTGGCAGTCTGCAAAGGTCCTAAACCCTATAAAATTCATGTGGTCCCCATTAATCAACAGCTGACTTGAAGGTACATTCTGTTCCTTCTCCTTCCCTATACATTATATATTGTATTTTAGGTATATGTTCTATATATTAATTAGATATTATACATGAATTATATTAAACAGAAAAAAAATACCAAAATGCATTTTATAGATACCATCTATCTATAAAATAATAAATATCATGAGTTTGGGTATGGCAGTTCATATTAGAGAAAAATTCAGGATATCTCAGGATATCTACATTTATAAAGTATATTGTTAACACATTTCTATCTTGCCTTCTTTATGATTTTAGAAAAGGCTTTGAAAAGAAGTGGATCTTCATGATTACTTATAGTTAACAAATCAGGGCTGCACAGTTCATTCAGTTTCTAGTTGTAATCAGCCAGACTTTTTAGATGCAATTCATCTCTGGTGAGATAAGAACTCATTATATACCTAGACTCACCCATCCTTTATCTGTTAAGAAAGAAATGCTGTGCAGAGTTCAATGATTTATTATTAGGGTTCAAATGACTTCTGCAGTCATTAAATATAGCACAGACCTCAAAGTGTCATCTTGTGATTCCTGTATTATGGTCTAACTTCCAGGGTATGTTGCAGGAGAGAGGAAAATGTTGGAAAATTTATGCATTGCATTCTCCTTTCCCTCCTTAGATAGAAACTTCCCTCTCTCTTTCTCATTCTATTTAACCATGTGATTGGTCACTTACACCTGGAGGTCATTTACCAGACTATCTCTCTAGATTCTAAACAGTCTCCTCTCATTCTCAGGTTAGAGTAACAATCTCCTCTGAGTGAGAGTAATAGTCTCTTCCTGCTGTATTAAAGATGATGAGATTTCATCTCTTTACCCAAACCATCACCAGTTAGGATAGGATTTAGTTCATTATGTATTGTAGCCAAAAGTCTATGAAGGGGAATTTTATTTAACTCAAATCGAGAGGGGGTTGGCTACAAGGACCCTGTGAGACCGTCTCTCATGTGTATACCAAGAGATGGGGGATCTTAAGAATTAATGCAGAGGCAGTATCCTCAAATTAAAGTATTATTTATTGAAAAGTGGAAAATCACACAACAATATATATACATACATACACTCATGCAGGGCTTGGGAAATCAGGGGTTAGGCTAGGATAAATGCCGAGGCAGCAATATGGTGATACTTACTACCTATGAAGCCTTCTCCAGGATCCAGTTGGGTGAAGTGGTGTGAGACACAACTGTTCTGAGAATGTGGGTTGAATGGAGGTGCCGGTAACCAGATCAGAGAACAGAGTGACACAGGGTCCCCCTGAACTCAGACTAGTGACACTGAGGGGAGAAATCCAGGGGATTTTAAGGGATCAAACTAGCCTTTGGCTTGGTGCTTGATTGCTTGGCTAAAGCTTAGACAAAGGGGGTTGATTGTTTGGCTAAGCTTTAGCTGGTTTGATTAAGACTTTAGATTGTTTGGCCAAGTCTAAGCCAAAGGTGTTAGATCACCTGGGTGAGGTAATTCAGTCTGGCAATATTCAAGGGGAATGAGAGAGGATTTAGTTGTTAGTTAGCCCATCTGAACCCTTGTGC
The DNA here is from genome assembly GCA_020142125.1 of Phrynosoma platyrhinos. NCBI lineage: Eukaryota > Metazoa > Chordata > Lepidosauria > Squamata > Phrynosomatidae > Phrynosoma > Phrynosoma platyrhinos. The sequence goes on along the minus strand of CM034708.1, from coordinate 168,879,243 downwards.
CTGGTTCGGAAATTACAGCTGGTACAGAACATGGCAGCCAGGCTTGTTTCGGGAACATCTCGGAGGGACCACATTACTCCGGTGCTGAAGTCCCTCCACTGGCTGCCTATCAGCTTCCGAGCCAGGTACAAGGTGTTGGTTATTACCTTTAAAGCCCTAAATGGCTTGGGTCCAAGCTATCTCAGGGACTGCCTCCTCCCATACAATCCTCCCCGCGCTCTCCGGTCCTCCGGGAGGAATTTGCTGCACCCCAAAAATCGAGACTTGCGGCTACCTCCCGGGGAGCCTTTTCAGTGGTTGCCCCTAGACTCTGGA
>CM034708.1:168865095-168877038 GCA_020142125.1 Phrynosoma platyrhinos | reverse complement strand
ACTATTTCTGGCAGTCTGCAAAGGCCCTGAGTGTGTCTAGCCTGATGAAGCAGGAGTGTGTTTTAGAACTGCCAAGAGTGCAGTTGGAACTAAGGGTTTAGCCTTGAGGGGAATTCAGATTCCCATAGAGGGAGGAGGGATTTTGAAAGGACAGAAGAAATCCTGTGAAATCAGTTTAAACTGATAAGTTCTTTGAGCAGTGGAGTCCCAGTGAATGGAAGGCTCAGATCTACATTATTCTGTAGAATTGTAATTTATGAATCAAATTAGAGATTCATAGAATTTCTTGTATGCGATAATACCCAGTAGCAACCCACAACCTGGCTGTATCCCATTGAGGAGCAGTCAGATTTTATGTCAATGCAATAATCTTCCTAGTGTGAGTGCTCTAGAGATCTGGCTTCCACACTGCAACTGTCATCTTCTCTTCAGTCCTTCAAATCTCTCCCCCCCAGTTTTTCTCCTCTCCTCTTCTCTTTTTCCTTCTCTCCCTATACTGCAACTCTCATCTTCTCCTCCAGCTCTTTTCACCTTCTCCCCCACCCCACAGTTCATCTCTCCTCTTTCTCCTTCTGCCCTATTATCCAGACTGCATTTGTCTCCTTCATTCTCTACCACTCATTGAAGTCCCCTTTTACTCTCACTTCTCCCAAGTTCAGTCACCATCTCCCTCGTTATTCTTTCCCTGTATCCAATTTTCTCTTTTGCATGTTTATTTCCCATAAAACCTTGTAATCATGATCTGGCATATGTTGCCAAGTTGAGAGTCCCATTAATCTCAATAGGGTTTGGTTCTAAATAAACAGGCATAGATACAATTTCTCTTTTGATCTATCACAATCAGCACCTCTCTCATCACTACTTTTCTGAAATATTTCACAAATATTAGAAATGTTGATACAGTGCATCCACCCATACATGGGTGTTTCATATGCAGCTTTGACTTTACGTGGAAATCAAGCCCCGTTTAAAACAATGGGTGTGCATGCCCATGGCATATGCACTGTGCCGCAAGCAGGAGCATGCAACCATTGTTTTAGATGGGGCTTGAACATACATGTTTTTCCTCTATGCGGGGCGGGGGTGGTCTGTTCCAGACCCCCCAGATATGGGAAGGGCCCACTGTATGATTATGATTATGATTGTTATTTGGAGGGTGAAAGGGGATTATACATTCTGACTCTAAAAAAGGAAAATGTGGTGGATGAAGGGCATAGGTTAATGAGAATAATCTATTAATGAGTTTGTAAAAAGAAGAAATTTTCTTTGTTTGGAATACAGCTCCCATTACAGTAAAATCAGTGCTTTCAAAAATGGGGAGGGGGGAAGGCTGAGGAAAATTTGTTTTATGTAGTTTTGTTTGTTTGTTTGTTTGTATGTGTGTATGTGTGTGTCTTCCCAGGTGGGAGGGGAGCTTGGAAAACATCTAATCAGATTTATTTATTTATTTATTGGTTAGACTTGGAATTTAAAATTTTTAATTAGATGCTCTGAGTTACTGTGTTTGGTGCTTAATATATCTTGTTTGTTGGCACCATCAAGGTCCTCCTCTCTGTACTACCTACTTGACTCCAGTATATGTATAATGAAGTGAAAATTGATAACAAAAAAACCTGTCTCATTCAAAACGTACTTAGTAAAAGGTGAAAGATTTATATGATCTGAAGAGAAACCAGAATTAAGTCAATTTATTCAGATCAAAATGCCTAGATAATCATCAATGGAGAGAGAACAAAATCAATAAATATTTGCAAAGGGACCAGACAGGCCCATCCTCTCTCTCCCTTATTATTTATAATTGTAACAGAAATTTTGCTACAAAATATAAGGAAAAATAAAAAAAAATTAAAGGGACAAAAATTATGGGAACTGAGTATAAAACTAGGGCTAATATGGATGACTTAATGGTATTGCTCAGTGAGCCGATAGATGATATTACAGAACTAATGATGGGATTAAGAAAATTTGAATTAATATTAGGCTTGAAAATTAATAAAGAAAAAAACAACATTAACTAAAAAATTGAAACCTGAAGAAATTAACATTTTGGGGAGAAATCAAGATTAAAGACAAAAAAAGCTAGGTATCTGGACATTATGATCACAAATAAAAATTCTGATTTAAATATTAATAATTATAAGAAAATATGGAGAACCATAAAAGAAGATATTAAAAATGGAATAACTTGAATCTATCAATATTAGGAAGAGTTGCTACAATCAAGATGAATGTCCTCCCAAATATGCCTTTTTTGTTTCATTTAATACCGATTATTAAAAATGATGCACTATGTAAAGAATAGCAAAGGGACATCACAAACTTTATCTGGAATGCAAAAAAGCCAAGAATAAATTGAAATATCTGCAAGACGTAAAAGAAAGGGGGAGGGCTAGTCTTGCCAAATCTCAAACTGTACTATGAAGCATCTTGTATAATATGGTGGAAAGACTGGATGCAACAAAAAGATAAAGATCTATTGAAGACAGAAGGAGCAAACTTGAGATTTGGCTGGCATGCCTATATGTTGTACAAAAAAGAAAAGGCAAATCAAGATTTTAATAATTGTTTCATATGAAATTAATTAATTAGAATTTGGAAGAAATACAAGAAAAGAATACATTCAAAGATACCATTGTGGGCCTCCTCACATGAAGCTCTATTATGATCCAGCCAACTGCCAAAAGAAAATTGGATACATCTACACCTCCTGCAGTGCAGTGCTAACCAATGTTAGCTATAGTGTCACTACAATTCACTCCTGTCAGTGACACCCACCACTACTGCTACTTCCCAGTAGCTATTTGTCTCCCTATATTATTCCTCTGGTTGTTTGTTTACTTTCCTACCCATGCCCTTATGCATCCTGGGTTTCCCTCCTTCCCTTCCCTTGTGTCCTCCTTCCTTTAGTCCATCCCCTCCCCACCCTCTCCCTCGGGGAAGAAGAAGGCTTAAATTATTTCCTCCCCCCCCCCATTCCTAAAGGAGCACTGGGAAACGACAAAGAGGTGGGGAAGAAGAAGGCTTGAATTACCCAGCCCCCCCATTCCTGAAGGAGTACTGGGAAACAACAAAGAGGTGGGGAAGAAGAAGGCTTGAATTACTCTGGTCCCCCCATTCCTGAAGGAGCACTGGGAAACAACAGAGATGTAGGAATAAGGCTTGAATCCAGGCCAGCCCCCAGCTAAGCATGAGAACAAAGAGGACCATGGGAGAGGTCAGGAAGAGAGGGACAAAGCACCAACTCAGCCTATTCTCCACCCCTAGCTGAGCCAGAGTGCAGCCGGAGGACCAGGCAGGTGAGTGGCTGAAGGAAGAAGGTAACCACCCATCTCTGCCGTCCCCCAACCATGGAGAAAGAAGTAAAGAAACTAAAGGAGAGAGGGGGGTAGGGATGGGGATGGACTAAAAGAGGAAGGACACAAGGGAAGGGAAGGAGGGAAACCCAGGACAGCATAAGGAGATGGGTAGGAAAGCAAACAAACAGCCAGAGAAATAATAAAAGGAGACAAACAACTACTGGACAGCAGCAGTAGTGGTGGGTGTGATTGACAGGAGTGAATTGTAGTGAATTCAGAAAATCAGAAGAAGACTAAGGATGGGGAGGGTGGCTATGAAAGAACTAGAAAAGATTCTAAAATGCAAAAATATACAACTCAGCACAAAAGTTAGAATAATACATGCCGTTGTATTCCCTGTTACCATGTATAGATGTGAGAGCTTGACATTTAAGAAAGCTGATAGGAAGAAAATCAATTCATTTGAGATGTGGTGCTGGAGAAGAGTGCTGAGGATCCCATGGACAGCCAAAAGGACAAACAAGTGGGTCTTAGAGCAGATCAAACTGGAAATTCCCTGGAAACCAAGATGACCAAACAGACTCTCATACTTCAGACATATCATGAGAAGAGAGGACTCTTTGGAAAAAACAATAATGCTGGGGAAGGTGGAGAGAAGTAGGAAGAGAGGAAGTCCACATGCTAGATGGATGGACTCTATGTAGGAGGTTTGCAGGAATTAAGCAGAGAAGTGGAGGACAGAAAAACTTGGAGATGTCTCATCCATAGGGTCACCATGAGTCAAGATTGATCGAGGGCAGTTAACAACAACAAATCAAAGGCACAGTAACTTGCAGTAAAAAGGAGCATAGAATAAAATCTTTGGAAGAATTTAGGAATGAAAAAATAAATTATACTTGGTTCCTGCATAGGCAGTTGAGAGAAAGATATATTATGGATATGAAACAAGAGGGAATAGGAAGGAGTAATTCAGCTCTAGAGGAAGAAATAATGTCAAATAATTAAGCATTGGGCCTTTACAGACTGCCAGAAATAATGCAGTTTGAGGCCACTTTAACTATCCTGGCTCAGTGCTAGGGACTCATGGGAATTGTATTTTTTTTTCTGAGACATTGAACCTTCTCTGTCATAGAGCTTTGGTGCCACAGTAAACTACAGTTCCCATGATTCCTTAGCACTGAGCCAGGGCAGTTAAAGTGGCCTCAAGCTGCATTATTTTTGGCAGTCTGTAAAGGCCCTTTGTTATCTAGAATATATAAAAGTATTCTGAAAATATTTGCAGAAGAAGAAATTATACCAGAAAATATAATAAAATATTTGCAAAAATTTGATTATATACTTGAGATAGACCAATGTAAATTTACATGGGAAAAAGGTTAAGGTATACTGGTTGTGAAAATCTAAAAGAAAGCTATTATAAGATCTATTTTAGGTGGTATTTTATCACCTGATAAATTGTATAAGACGTATAGCAATAATAGTAGCAAATGTTGGAAATGTGGTAAAGAAAACACATTGTTATTTCACATGTGGTGAACATGTGAAAAAGTGATCAAATATTGGAAACAAATACATTATGAAATAAAGAAGATCATGAATGAAAACATGAAATTTAAACCAGAAATTTTTTTGTTAAATATGTTAGATGGGAATTTGGAGAAAAAATTTGATAAAATCCTGTTTTATATGTTATCAGCGGCAAGGATAATTTACATTTAAAAATGGAAGAAAGAAGATATTCCATCGATGGAAGAATGGCCACTTAAATTAATAGATCTACTTGAAATGGATACATTTACAAGAAGTTTGAGAAATGAAAAATCAAACAAGTACACTGAAGATTGGGAAAATATTTTAGAATACCTCCAGCAAAAATGAGGGAAAATAGCAACTATGGGGGTAGAGTTGGAGTAAACTGAATCAAAATTAGAAATAGAAATAATTAAAATAAGAAACTGTGATAAATTTTGAAAGTGGAGTTAAGTTAGATAAAGAATTATAAGGTACAATGAGAAAAGAGTGAAAAGGGGAAAAAGGAAAGAAAATATATCCATTTTCAGTTTAAGATAGTCTATATGCTTAGCTGATGTGGAAAAAAATAGATCAAAGCTAGAAACAAGGAAGTAACGAATGGTGTATGAATGACTTAATTGTTAGACTAGATATAGTGTATTTGTATTTATATATTTGTATAGTGTTCATTGTACGTTGTCTGTGTGTAGATGTTTTAGTGTTTTAGGTTGTCATTTTTCTTTCTTTTTTATGGGTAAAAGGTGATTGTATGAATTTTTATCAATGTGATTTAAAATAACTTTAATAAAAAGATTTATTTAAAAATGTACGGTACTTAGGCTTTTAGTCCAGATCACTTACCTTTAAATGTAATAGTTTATGTTGACAAGAAGAATTCTATCCCAATTTCCATTTTATATAGTTTAGAAATGGCAAGTTATAAAGTCTAATGCTCACATGTAATTTTCTGTGGCCATATGCTGAAGCCTCTGAATAATTTCATTTATATATGACTAGGAAAGCTCACAGTCTTTCAAGTTGCTTAGTCCATTAAGCTCAAGGCAATTTTACACTGCAGTCTTTTACATGTCTGTTCTGAATTAAGAGACACTGAATGTAGTGGGATCTATTCCCAGGTTAGTCTACATAGGGCTTTGGACTGCAACTGCATTGTCAATCATTTAAGGAAAAACTAATGGATTTCTGCAGCTGGCCTTCATCTCGAGTTCTTATTTTATTATAAAAATGTAAGGTGGTTTGGATTGAAGGCAATTAGTAATCTCCACTAAGGCAGACACACTGGATAAGTGGAATCTATGGTCCTATCTGAACTGGTGCAGGGCTCCCCAGAATATTCTGGCACCAGAGCTTCTTCAATTGTCCTCCATTGCAAGGGCCTTTCATTCCAATGGTATCATACACATGTTCCACTAAGCCATCCAACATTTCTGTTGCTGGTATGGGTCACTTTGCTCTGAGGTTAGAACAAGATACCCAGTCTGAATCACATGGCAGAATGCCTTGTTCTGACTTCAGCACATCCAGCTAACAACAGCAGCAGACACAACAGGCAAGAGAGTGGGACACATTTCAAACAGCTGCAAGGGATCAGAATAGGGTTTGTTTTTTTATCTTCCTGATGAGGTATTTTAATTCCTTTTAAGGGGGCAAACTCTAGTTTTCATGCTGAATGGGCCAACTGTCACCTGTCACACCAGAACCAGCCATCCATTGCACCTGGACCAGGACTTGAGCAATGTGTCATCTGGTCTTCCTGCCAAGAGGATGGGGGGGGGGGGGGAGGCTTGTTTTTTTGTTTGTTTTTTACATCATGCAGACTATGGGACTGTTGACTCATCATTCAAACAGCTGATTCAATGTGTTTATTTTAGTTGGGAGGACCAAATAAGACCAAAGGCTTTGCATCCTACAAATTCCAACAAGTGAAATTGGTATAAATTGAGAATATATGTGCAAAAATGACCTACATATGTATGAAGCATTTTATTTTGATCACAAAGGATAGACTTTTAACATCTTAATACAGAAAATTAAGGGTTAATGTCACATCTTACACAGAATTTCACATCTTAAAATTCAAATAGCACTGTTTTATTGATTAAAGACAAACTCCTGTAACTTACAATTAAGCTGCTACTACTAAGTTCAAATCACTGTTTTATGTGGTTTATTATACTTCCTTGTAACTGTAACACTGACTTCAGAAACAGCTTTCTGATTTATAGTTGCCAACTCAGTATCAGTTCCCTGAATACACAATGAAACCCCCAACCAGCCACAGTTCACACCATTTTGCACTTTATATCTGACAGAGCTGTCAAACTGCCACACAAAAGCTTTCCAAGCAATATGGAGCAACCTATAATTACCCATTTCAATGGTGAATCGCCATAGATCACTGTGGTAGCATTAAAACATTATACAGAGCAAATACTTGTGGGGAAGCCTGATTTAAAACAGAGGTCATAGTATAACTCTCAGTCACTTTCCCTTTCTGCATGGACCTTAAAATATACTTCTTGTTGGATTTCTTCCAGTTTTGTTACACATATTTTAATGGTGTCTTTTCAGCTGTGATTTGATGCTTCAGAGTCCAAACATTAAGCCCTGTTCTTCATTCTACACTGAAATCACTTTATAGAGACAGAGCTGTGTATGGCTGTTCTAGCCCCATCCTCTCAATTCCTGATCCTTCTGTGAATCTGTGTTGAAGGGGGATGTCTGTAGGACAAGTGTAACTTCATTCACCAAAACCAAAGCTTGCAAGTAATGAGTTCCAAGCAATGTAGGGCCTTTATAGACTGCCAGAAATAATGCAGCTTGAGGCCACTTTAACTGTCCTGGCTCAGTGCTAGGGAATCATGATAATTGTATTTTTTTCTGGGACATTGAGCTTTCTCTGTCAGAGAGCTCTGATGCCACAATAAATTAAAGTTCCCATGATTCCTTAGCACTGAGCCAGGACAGTTAAAATGGCCTCAAGTTGCATTATTTCTGGTAGTCTGTAAAGGCCCGTAGTTACCTCTGATAAGTTACCCGTTTTGGTAAAAAGGGAAGAATGAAATAAAATTTCCATAATAATGAAACTAGTGGAAAATACATAACCTATAACATATTTAAAAAGGTAAACGTATACCTCGTTGACAATATTGTCAAGTCGTGCCCAACCATAGGGTGTGGCGCTCATCTCTGTTACTAAGTTGAAGAGCCAGTGTTGTCAGAGACTACTCTGTGATCATGTGGCCAGCATAATTGTACAGAATGCTGTTTACCTTCCCACCAAAGTGGTACCTATTTATCTACTTGCATTTGCATGCTTTCAAACTGCTAATTTGGCAGAAGTTGGGACTAGTGATGAGAGCTTACTCCATCATGCAGTACTCAGGCCTTGAACTGCCAACCTACTGATCTTGCAATCAACAGAGTTAGTGTCCTAACCACTTGAGCCACTGCATCCCTTATAATATATTACTAACATATACCAGTGGGAACCATATATAACCTATAATATAAGCTATATAACCCAATATTTCTTTGCCTTCCACAACCAAAGATAAAATAAATATAAATCATGTGTTTCACCCAGAAATTGACACACTTTTAAACTTACCCTTAAAGAAACTGAAAAACACAAGTAGTGATAGTGTGAAAGAACATCAAATTCTACCTGTCTTGCCAAATTATCTGATCTAATCCCCAGTCAAGGCAGAATTTCATTAAGTGTGTAAGCATCTCTAGTAAGTGCTTCTCAAATCTTTTCTTCAGTATCTCCAAGCTGTCTTGAATTCCATTTTGGGGAGAGAACAGATAAATATAAATCTATGAATGAAAGAAAGAGAGAATGGAATTACATAATTTTACCTCTTCATGCTGCTAAAGTCATTTTTAATGCTGTTTGATTGGAAAGTGTTTCTTTCCCTTTCTAGTTCCATCTTTGGCTACAATGTTAAGGCATCCCCCCCCCCTTTAACCTTCTTTAGATAACTTTCACAGATGAGAGTGAGTTACCTTTTTTTTCTCTTGCATAATTTTAAAAACATTTGTCACTCCAGTTGCCTACTTCAGCTGTTATTCTCTTCCATCTAGCACACAGCTGGAAATTTCTCATTCTTCCCTTCTGGCTTTTTTTTTTAAAAAAACAAACCCATTATTTGTTATTTTCCTGTAATGGTGACAGGATCAGCCCTGCCATGAGCCAGAGTCAGATGTCAGCCTCCGACAGCCAATTTAAGGTGATACAAAAAGACAGCAAATTGTTGTTTATGTTGTTATTATTGAAATATGACTGCCAAGGCACTTTTGGAATTTGAATCTTCAAATGCCAAAAGAGCTGGGCTGGCTTTGGGTACTATGATCTGCAGGGTGGATGGCTGAGAGGTACCACTTGGTGTTCTGCCTCTGGCAGCAAAATGTCTTAGACCTGTCTGGGTAGTAGCCTTCTCCATCTGTCCAAAATAGGGATGTAAATCTTTGTAAATTCCATTTGCAAGAGAGAAAGAGAGAGAAAGAGAGAGAAATCTGCTTTTCCTCCTTGAACAATGTTCACTGTTCAGGAATTATGTTAAAAATGGCATAATTTGTGAAGAAAATGACATTTTCTCTGCTGAAATGTGACTTTCCATGTAGATGTTTTTTTCTTATACAGGAAATTTACTTTCTGTGCAGGAAGCATCTTCCTCAGAGAAAATTATGTTTTCTGCACAGAAAAACTCATGTGCATTTTTTAAAATCCAGAATAAGTTCTAAACTGTGAGCATTCTCACTCACCAAGGATTCCCTTCATCAGAGTTTCCCAACATTTAAGGCACCTATTTTTCTACCATTTCTAAAAAAATAATAAAAAAATATTCTTTCCATTCCTATTCCAGAACCACCTCACCATTTGATGCATTTAAAGAAATAATGAGGAGTATCTTTCCTTTCCTTCTTCAGATTCATTATGAGGAGAAATGATCTGAGATGGATTACTGGTGCCACTTTTCCACAGGGGCACAATCTATTTTTTTTTTTAAAAAAAAAGTTTCTCTTCCTTAACCATTTAAAGAGTTACACAAATATTTGTTTCAATATAGTATAAAATAGCTTATTAAAAGTAATAATGCCATCTTATTTTCCAGTTCACTGGTACAGATACCACCCCATGATCATGTCAAATTGTTTCTCAGCAGAGAAATTCATTTGTTTTAAGCACACACAATTCAGATTATGCTTGGTGATGTTTCTGAAATTGTGTCTGAAACAGCTGCCTTCCTCTTTCTTTGTATGTCTGAAGCAAGCTTCCTTTAAGGTGCCATACATTAGGGCTGAGCCACAGACAAGTACCTGAAAACTAGAGCTGTGAAACAAGCCAATATTAAGATCCAAGGAGGAATGCAAACCAGGGAGGAAGGACAAATTGGGAAGGATTGTGAAGGAAGCTAGCAGAAAAGACTGAACCACAATGACAGAAGTGAAGAAATATGCTTCCAAACCCACACAAGTTACTCACAATGGGCTGGTCTACTACCTAAATGTTCCTTAAATTATAAAGAGTAATGTGCCTGTGCAAAGACAAGTACTTGTTGTTCCCACATAATATGTCCCTTTTTGCATTGGCTGCTCTATTGCTCCTTTTCCAGTTGTGTGGTATTCTCAGTCTTGACTATTACTCTTCTCCATCTCTACCTTGTTCTCTCTCCCTGTCTCTTTCTCTGTCATGCAGACAGTAGTAGTAGAACTAATCTGTCCTGTCCTTCTCTCATTTCCGGTAAAGGACAGTGCTAGACATCTGTCTTCTGAAATGCTCAGCCTACAACTAAAAACCTTTTACAAAAGCCATTCACCTGATCTGCCAGGCACCAACATCTTGTGTATGTGCCCCATCAAGTCAACCCTAGATTTTTGACCTCCTATTTATTAGTTTGTCTCTGCATACCTGTCAGTCACAGGTCTTTATTTGAGGGTGGGCAGATGGACACCATGTCATGTCATAATCATGTTTTGTTACCATCTTCATTTGCCTAGACTAGCAACAGACAAACTGGCACTAGCCAGATGTGTTTACTATAACTCCCATCTGCTCCAGTCACAGTGAGAATGTATGGACCTTATCACACAGGGGTCTAAAGCAGTCACATCCCCATCGCATCCCTGTCCCATTGCGCTTCCTTTCCCCGTGTGATCACACGATGTCGCAGAGAAACCCCGCCCATCCCCGTCGCATCCCCGACCTCATCCCCGTCCCATTGCGCTTCCTTTCCCCGTGCGATCACACGACGTCACAGAGAAACCGTGCCCATCCCCGTCACATCCCCGTCCCAATGCGGCATCATGCTGCATTATCCGGCATCATCCACGTTCTTTTGAATTCCTGGTCTAAATGGGAATTACATTTCCCGCGACCGGAATGATACTGGGATGATGCTGCTTTCTGTATTAAGGAAGCGCAATGGGACGGGGATGCGACTGCTTTAGACCCCGTGTGATAAGGTAGATTTGATGATAGCGGATATACTAAAAGGTGTTAGGTTACCCATTCCTGACCTAGGGGAACTCTTCTCCCAACAAGGAGTCGGCATGCAAAGGATGCATGGGCAGGATGCTGTTTTCTTATAGCAGGAATGCACAAAGTGTAGACCTCCAGATGTTGTTAGTCTGCAACTGCTGTCATCCATAGCCAGCACAGTCAGTGGTGAAAAATACTGGGAATTGTCATTCAACAATATCTGGAAGGTTGCAGTTTGCCCATCCTAGTACACTAAATGTCTTTTAAAAATTGTAAGGAGGTAAGTCCATATAGGACAGATTGATTATTTTATTTTAATGCAGCTCCCTGTGTCACATGCTCTTTTGCTTTGAGTCATTTAATAAAACAATGTCTCAAAGCAAATTGAAACCTGGACTTAAGAACTTTTCTTTAGTGATCTCACCTACACTGGACTGCTCTGTTGGCATGTTCCTTAGACTCTATTCATACTAGCATTTTTGTGCTGGGTAGATCCAGGAAGACATGATAATGCAATATTGAATCTGACCTGAATGGAAGTTCCCACTATGTTTGCCCCAGTCAAATCTCTCCAATGCAATTTAACCCTATTGGACTTCACATTGGCATTAGTATCAATTTGTTTTTTTT
>CM034708.1:168838168-168849229 GCA_020142125.1 Phrynosoma platyrhinos | reverse complement strand
GAACTCCATTATGCCTAGAAAAGGGTCCATGAATCCCAAATGAAGGGTCAGCCAGTGACATTTGTGCAGTTAAATCAACATGTTATTACATAAATCCTTTATTAATCACAAGAGATAGCATAAAATGTCCTGCCAGGAGGCTATTTCCAGTTCTTGTGTGGTAACAATAAATTAATCTTCTCCATATTGTTATTTTAGCTGTACTTGATTAAGGACATAACTGAGGGGCAGTACAATTCTGAGGCAGCATAAAGCTCCAAAAGCAATGTGATAATAGATAAGAAGCATCTCATTAAACCTACATGATGTTCTAGACATGAAAGAAATAAGTATGATGTTGATAGGACACTTTTGTAAGCTACCCCATAAAGTATCCATTTAGTATTTCCAATTTCTATGTATGGTTACTGAAGATGATCAGCAAAGAAGGCTGCAGGAAGAAAATAAACTCATTTGAAAGATAGTGCTGAGGGAGAGTTCCACAGATACCATCAATTTCTATGGGTTTCCATGGCTTAGCAGGGATATCTTGGTCTCCTGGAAACCAAGGACAACACTCAGACCACTACATCATGCTGGCTGTTTTATTCACAGGGTTGCCATAGGTTGATGCCAACCTGATGATAAATGACAACAACAAATACATTTTTAAATCTATAATATTCTGTTTAGATGCAGTAGCAACAATGGTCATATTGTGAATGAACACAAACAGCAAGAAAGTAGGTTGGGATTTACATTCTGGGAGACAACATCCACCTGTTCTGCAAGACCTTTTGTACAGTCATATGTGGTTTTTCATATGTGACACAGACCTTAGTAATGTGTCTTTTAAAAAGAAAGAAAACTTTGGTGTTTATGAAATAGTCAGGTGTAGGCAAGCTCTTTATTTGTTAATACACTTATTGTTGAACATATTGCCATACTACCCTGAAAACACCATCTTAAAATTTTTTAGAAACTCAACAGGGTTAGGTCTGCTTAGCACTTGTACAGGAGGTCACTGAACAATTATAGAGATCTCTAAGTGGGAAATAATTTTACTTGGAACCCTGGCAAGCTGTGTTGAGAGTTGAGAATACTAGACTAGGAAGACGAATGGTTTGACACAATATATAGCAGCTGTCTGTGTTCTTCTCTTTCAAAAAAAATATCCTTGGGGCAAATTAGAATAAATGTGCAGAGGAATAACTGAATAATTCTACTGATGAATGAAGTCTGACATTTCTTTATGAACATGAAGTTAAAGGAAAGTACAAATGAACTTCAGTGAAGAACTCCAAGTGTTAGTCAGTAGCGTGACCCTAAGGCTATTACATGGTTGTGGAGGGAGTTAGCAAGATTTATTAAAAGAAAGTTTGCCTTTGCCTTCCTATGAGGGTGAGAGATTGTGACTTGCCCAGTGGGATTCCATGTCTGAGCAGAGATTCAAATCCTGGTCTATACATGCTGGCATTGACATTAGGCATGAGCAAATGCTTTGATCAAGATCCAGAAACATGAGCCCTTTACTTGTAGAATGTATTTCATGATGGAAGTGAAACATGAAGAAGGAGTAGAAAACTGAATGCCACTAAAACTAACAGTAATTTCTCCTGCTCATGCCTAAATTATGCTTGCAAATGATTTAATCTTAATTGAATGGTGCAATTAAATAATATAAATGTCCTGGCGTTCAAAAATAGTTTTCATTATGTTCCATTTTCAATGGGAGAGTGTTTCTAACATGTTTTGTACATTATAAAAAAGGTATATTTCCTTTCTTTATGTACTATGATATACAATAAAGTTAAAAAAAACACAAGCCCAACAACTTATGCATGATTCCCCCCCCCCCCCAGCTCTGCTTAGAATAATTCAGGATGTTCTAAGTTTCATTTTCTTTAAAATTTTGTAATGCTAGTATCATGTTACTTTGTACTAGTAGTATGTATTAAGAAAGCTGCTTTGGGAGAATGTGTGTGTGTGTTTGGATTTCTATGTGAATAGAGAAAATAATTTGCATGAAAAATACTATTACTGGGGTAGAATATTAGTGAAGGCAGATAGATCCAAAACTAAACTAATTAGTTTTGGGTTTTTTTTTTCCATATTACAAATGGCATAGAATCCAGTGGTGACATTCTACTCATTCCTACATGTGAAAATGAGAAATCTTGTCTAGTATTCTAGATGTGCTACTTACTTATGCAACCACCTTAGTTGCATAGCTAAACACAATCTTTCATCCCAACCCTTCTGATTTATTGGGCAGAAGTTGGTGCAAGTGATGAAGGTCTGTGACTGGGATCTCCAGCAAGATCAAAGCAGGATCCCTGTTACAATTTGTCCTTGCACCAGAGATCACTCATGAGAAGGAGATGGAAGCATCAGTCTTTTGCATCCTGATGAATGGAAGAATGGACCCCTATTGAACACAGATGGTGCTGACTGATAAGCAATGTTTGAGGAAATTTTATGATTCTCCATGTATTTGCTACACTATTGAATAGGTAGGGATTGCTGTGAATATGAATAAATTATGAATGTATAACTCTAGGTTATGCATTCATAACTGCAATAGTGCATTACACCTTTCAAAATTTCTTCTTTCATTTGAGTCAGTGACAGATGGATTGTTTGATAAGCCTGTCCTGTGCTCTCTCTCTTTGTCTCTCTCTTTGTCTCTATGTGTGTACTTTACTTCACAAAGACAAAAGAAACTAGTTTTGTGCACAGCTATTGTGGGCAAATTACACAAACCATATTAAAAAAAAAAGCAAGTGCCTCATTTTCCCCATTCTTGCACAGAAATTGAAAAATTTCATGGGGTTGCCAGTTTCTTGATAGGGTATCTTGATGCCTAGAGACACCTTGTCTCATCAGCAATGAGCAATTTTGTGAATATTATTCACATACCCACTTCTGTTCCAAAGGTGACCTCTTATTATTTTTAACTTTTAAAATTAGATCTGTGAAGTATAATTACAAAAGAGAAAAAGAAAAAGAAAGAGGAGTAAAAAGTAAACAAAACAAACAAACCCAAAGCAGGAAGTACATAGGATATGAACACAAGCCAGGCATATATGCTATATGAGCTGACAATATTTCCATAAACATATTTTCTTGATGGTGGTTTCTGTAAGATACATGTTCCTGTGTAGCCAAAGCAAATGGTGAATGTTAACATGGTGAATATTAAATCTTTCTAGCATTATCAGTTTTGCTGCTGCTGTTGTTAACTTCCTGACTAATGACATCTCCAAGCTCTACTGCCCTCCACTGCTTTGCTTAATTCTTGTAGATTTATTTCCGTGACCTCTGTAATTGAGTCTAATCATCTGGTGTGGGTCTTCCTCTCCTTCTATTTTTATTTATTTCAATGATTTATATCCTACCTTTCTCACACAATGGGGTTCTACTGCCCTCCACCTTTCCTAGCATTATTGACTTTTCAAGTGAGTCATGTCTTCTCATGATGTGACACAAGCACAACAGCCTCAGCTTTGTCATCTTGGATTTCAGAGAGAGTTCTGGTGTGATCAGTTTTAGCAATTGTGAAAACACACATAATCCAACCATAAAAAGAAGGAAAGGAGTTGGAGAAAAAATAAAGAAAGAAGGCTCCACTTCTTTGGAGACAATACCAAATGGTATTAAGCCTCAGGTATAAAAGCATATTTATATGTAATGCTTCTGAAGTCCCCTCTTCCAATTTCTGCTGAGCAGAATGGGACCTCCGGAGAGCACCTATGTATATGCCACCAGCCAATCATGTGAATTCCCTCTTTGTAGCAGCACAATAGGGTGTTTCTGGAATACTACTGGCATTTCCCATCTCTGATGCTGCAGAGATGTTTCTGATACTGCAGCAAGCACCTTGCACTGAGTTTTTCTTTGTTGGAATCTGCCTCATAGTCCTTTCTAAGGCTTTTTATAATCTCTGCTGAGCATGATATTGAAGATTCATGCTTCTTCCCAACTGGCCATCTTAATGGGCAATTGCGCTTTCATCACCTCTGTGACACTGAGCCCCATTAAAATGTGTTGTAACTTCTTCCCATCATTTAACCCTTTGCCACCTGGGAAGAAGATTATCTGCTGCCCACATAATGGGATAAAATCCATTACCATATTATACAGTTGCAGGAGTGGGATAGAACATAATAGGGTCTGCAAAGATGTTCCTTGCTCCAAATTTTCCACTGCCACAATGGGTCACTCATTTTGAGGTCAAAATGAGGTTCCCAGCATTGTGTGTTTTGCTAGAAGCCTCAATATGACCTCAGAATAGCGACCCAGGGCATCTCAGTGGGATGCCTATGCAGACAGCCGCTATGGTGCAGGAATGGATGGTGAGGTAATGGGGGGAGATCAAGCAGTTAGGGGGGCAGGATATCTGGGTTGCCCCTGGAGTATCCTGGCCAGTGTAAACAAATTCTGTTCCTCTGTGTTCTCTGTTTTTATTATATGATTTTAAAGAAAATGTTACACGATTTCATTATAATTTTAATTAGCCCCATGACCTTTTCATGCTGTCTTTTATCCAGACTGACTACACACTCGTATTTTTTCCTACTATCCAGTCCCTTTGCCCAAACACTGCTGCCATTTCTAATTTTGTCTTGCAGTTTTCCTCAAGACAAAAGTTTCCACCAGATGATTAGACTCAATTACAGAGGTCATCATCATTTATTACACTAGGTATTGTCATGTGTGTTTCGCATGATAATTTCTGAAGACATAAACTTCCCAGTTTAGGTGTACTGGAAACATAACATTTGAGTCATTCCTCAGCTGGATAATGCTAGTAGTTTCTGATGAAGTGGAAGAAACTTCAAAGAAGTTATATATGAAGTGCAGACATACAGCTATCATTGCCAATGGTATATATTGAAAAAAGCTCAGTTTTTGCGCTACATTTTCACATCAGTATAGATTATTTTTTATTTTTTGAATGTGGAATTGGATGTATATTTTTTCCCATGGAAGAGAGATGAATTGTTTCCAAGGAGAAGTATTAGAAAAGTGCTTTATTTCATTCCACTTGGAAATATATATAGTTATGAATACTGAACAAATCTTATAGCTTTAGTAAGTCTCAAAAGTTTCAGAAGCTATATATGAGACACTTTGATCTCAGAAATGCAAGAGTGTCCTCTTGTCAGATGTAAATGTTCCTACTTCTACAAAACCTAAAGCTCCTTGATGTGTATAATCAACTAGCAAACCCAAATAAAAGCCCTCTGATGCTGATTCCCATGTGTATAATGTGGTGCCATGTAAGAGTTTCAATTTATTTCAATAGGAAAAGCATACATACTAATAATGGATCAGCTCACTCTCTTGAAATTAATGAACAAATCCTTCAGAGCAAAAGAACTCAGTGTGTGACAGACATCTGGAACAAACTGGAAATGACTGGGTCAGGCAAATAGGTAAAACTTATAAGCATGCATACAAGCTCTAAACCCCTATAGGTTTAGTTTCTCTGCAACTTGAGCTAAAAACCTGCTTCAATAAATGGTGTTGAAATGTTGCCTTTTTGGACTACAGCTTGCAGAATCCTCCAAATAGCCATGCACCCAGAGGCTGCATCTGCACTGCAGAAATAATGCCATTTGACACTGCTTTAACTGCTGTGTTTCAATGTTATTCTGGCATTTGTAGGTTTGTGGGCTGTTTAGCCTTCTCTGTCAGAGAGCTCTAGGAGATTATCACATTGTATTTAAAGCAACATATCGCGATGGGATACAGTCACATTTAATTTTAAAACCAGGTGTTATCACATGCAGCCGTGCCCAGGCAAGTGCAACCTATATACAGCCCGGATCCCAGCCACACTTATCCAGTGGCTTTTCAAAAATGCAAGCTCCCATTTTTGAAAAGCCACTGGATAAGTGCAGCTGGGATCTGGGCTGCATATGGATTGCACTTGCCCAGTTACGGCTGCATGTGATAACACCCAGTTTTAAAATTAAACGCAACTGTATCCCGTCGGGGATAAAAGGTAAAGGTAAAGGTATTCCCCATTGACAAGGTTGTCAAGTTGTGTCTGACCATAGAGGGTGGTGCTCATCTCTGTTACTCAGCCAAAGAGCCAGCAATATCAGAGACTTTTCTGTGATCATGTGGCCAGCATGATTGCACACAATGCTGTTTACCTTCTCACTTAAGTGGTACCTATTTATCTACTTGCATTTGCATGCTTTTGAACTACTAGACTGGTAGAAACTGGGATTAGTGACAGGAGCTCACCCCATCATGCAGCACCCAGTCCTTGAACTGCCAACCTGCCAATCTTACAATCAACAAAGTCAGAGTCTTAACCACTTGAGCCACTGCATCCTGTCAGGGATAAGTCACTTTAAATACAGTGCAATAATTTCCTTAGTGACACAACCAACTACTAATCCCAGGACTCCAGAAGACGGATCCATGACAGTTAACGTGGTGTCAAACGGCATTATTTTTGCAATGCAGATGCAGCCATTGTCACACAGCCAGTGGCTATAGGGGCTGGGGGCTTCTGAGGCTTCTAGTTCAAAATTGTAACTCTTCCAAACTGCTAGGGTTTGCTGGTATAGAAGAGAAAATGGAGAACAAGAGCTCAGTTGTGGAAATATATATCATGGGGGGTGGGTGGAGATATCTCAAAACAATTGTCATGACTACAAGTCTTGATGCCTATGTTTTTTTGTATAGCTTGCTATCATCTCTAATTATTAATATGTTCCAGAGGCCCAAATCAGAGCCACGCTTCCACGAAGGCTTTAGCCATTAATTTTAGTTCACTCGGCTGATAAGTCCTTTTCACATGCACAACACAGCACATATGAGGAGTTCAGAATAACAAGGAATTTTATAATATTGTTTTTGCGACAGTTTTACCAAAAATAAACCAACTATCAGCCATGTATTGCCTGAAAGGGGCACTGAAATCAGACATACTGACTTCCAACTAGACAAGAACTGGAATGAAAGGCTGGAACTGTGAGCAATGCTTCACTGCAAATCTCAAGTATATGTCAATAATAATAACCTGGTGGCGCAGTGGTTAAATGCTTGCACTGCAGCCACTCACTCATAGACTACAAGGTTGCGAGTTCAATACTAGCTAGACTCAGGCCTGCATCCTTCCAAGGTCGCTAAAATGAGTACCCAACTGGCGGGGGGCAATGAGCTTACAGATATAAACCACTTAGACACCCCATAACATGGTATGAAGCGGTATATAAATGAAGCTGCTTTGCTTTGATAATAATAATAATAATAATAATAATGGTGGGATTACACTGTAAAATATGCAATAGTGTACAAAATACAGTACAATCAGAGCATAAATAAAATCAATGAAATAGGACAAATAAAATAAAATAAATAAGAATAAACTAAAATAAACTAGCCCAGGGGTAGCTATTGGCTAACATGGGACTATTGGCCAACATGGCTGAAGCTTCTGGGAGCTGAAGTCCCTCGGCCCTTAAAGGGGAAAGGTTGCCTACCCCTGAACTAGCCAGTCATCATCAGTATCCAAAAAGTCGGTTTTAAAGTAGTACTATAGAGATTCGCTAGGGAGATCAGATGGATAGGCCCGCCGGAAGAGGTCCATCTTAAGTGCCTTCTTAAAGGCATCTAAAATAGTGATAAGACGGATCTCTTCTGGTAAGTTGTTCCATAACTTGGGGGCTGTGGCTGTGAAGGATCTTTGGGAAATAGAACTCAATCTAGTTTTATAATGATCTAATAAGTTCTTCCCAGATGTTCTGAGAGTGTGGGGCAGATTATGTGGGGAGAGGCGTTCTTTCAACTAACTCTGGCCCAAGCCATGTAGTTTAAAGGTAATAAGCAACACTTTGTACTCTGCTCAGAAGCTAATTGGCAGCCAATGAAGAGATTTTAAAACAAGTGTTATATGGTCCGACCTAGATGTTCCAGTGACCAGTCTGGCTTCTGCATTTTGAACCAATTGAAACTTCCGAACTTGGTACATAGGTAGACCCATGTAGAGCATATTACAGAAATCCAAACAAGAGATTACCAGGACAAGTACTACTGCTTCAAAGTCCTTTCGGTCCAGGTAGGGTTGCAGTTTGCGGATCAACCAAAGTTGATGCCAAGCAGTCCTGGCCATCGCATCCACATGAGATGACAACTGTAGAGATCAGTCCAGAAGTACTCACAAACTGTGTATGTTGTCCTTTAGGGGAAGTGTGACCCCATCCAGGACTGCATGGCAAAGCTCCCTTCCCAGACATGTGGTAGCTATCACGAGTACCTCTGTTTTCTCTGGATTCAGCTTAAGTTTGTTTTCCCTCATCCAGCCCATTACCAACTCAAGACAGGTGTCCAGAGGAGTAATGCCATCCTTGGTCACTGCAACAGTCAGAGACATAGAGAAATAGAGTTGAGTGTCATCAGCATACTGATAACACCACACCCCATGTTTCCGGATGATCTCACCCAGTGGCTTCTTGTAAATATTAAACAGCATGCAGGATATAATGGTGCCCTGAGGGACACCAGATGCCAGCTCTCTTTTAGAAGAGCTACTATCCCCCAGCATCACCATCTGGAATCTGCCCCAGAGGTAGGACTGGAGCCATTGAAGCACAGTGCCCCCAATACCTAATTCCACTGAAGCACAGTGCCCTCAATACCTAATTCCACTGAAGCACAGTGCCCCCAATACCTAATTCCAGAAGGATACCATGGTCTATGGTATTGAATGCCACTGAGCTGTCCAAGAGCTCCAACAGGGTCACACTTTCCTGTTGATGTCCAGACGGAGATCATCAACTAAGGAGACTATAGCAGCCTCAACTACTCTGTATCCTGATTTTTGCAGTTTGCTGCATTTACTACTGAAGTGTCTTTATATCTAAGCAAAAACTCTGTATACATTGGGAATATATCTTTCTACCAAATGTTTTGTGATCCTTTGGTTCACCAACCCCACCTCAATCCATTGTTCATATTCTGAAAGATTGTTGTGAACTTAATTGAAGCAGTTTTATTATTTTATTCTACAAGAAACAACAATTCAGGCTCTAAAAGCTGCAGAATTTCATTTATTCACCATTTTCTCAATCATCTCACCAAACCTTGGCTGCAAATTGCTTTGTGAGAATTTAGTTCTCTACAAGCTTCTATAGACATAACCATTTGGAGGCAAGTTTAAATATTCCCTCAAATTTTAAATTGATTTTACTATAAAGTTCAGGAGTGTAAATGGATAAATAATTAAAAGTCATTTAAAACAGTTTTTCAGGTAGCCATTTTGGCATTACCTTTTTTGAAGCACCTATCTGCGATCTATTCTGGAATAACTACAAAAGGCTTCTTTTATTCCAGACACCTTAAACTCATCACAAGCAAAGTGCCAGTGTCAAAGTGAACACTGCATTGAGCCAAATGCTTTTGATTAAAGTTGAGGAAATTTAAATTACTTTGGTAGAAATCTTCAAAAAGGTGGGTACAGATGGAATTCATCCATGCTTGTATAAAATGAAAACAACTGCAAAATGAAATGGCTCACTTCCATCAAATTTACTGTGCCAGGCAGGAATGAACATTACCAGTGTGTGTTGCCTGTTCATTCCTTGCATGACCATTCTCAAAATGTTTGTTCCATTGAGGAAGAATGGCAAAAGGGCAAAAGTGGTTACATCTTAATTATATGAGACATCTCTTGTTTTCCTAAATGATCCTGTTTTAGTAATAATTAAAAGGAGCAAATGTTTTACAGCTATACATTATACATATAATGTGATTCCCAAAAAGTTGAATTTGGATTCCTTCCTAGGGGATCTTGTAGATTTAATATTTTTAAGCATTACCAATTCAAAGTGTTGCTATTAATGGGAAGACTGACAGTCAGATAATAACATATCCATAAGTTATAATGCATTACAAATCAAAGGAACTTAAAGACACAGAAGGAATCAGAAGATTCTTCTCCAAAACATCTCTACCCTATGTTTATCCCTATTAATTCATTTTGAGTTTGAGGAACTATGGAGTTGCTTGAAAGCAAATCAAGAGCTGGGATGGTTGTCAGCAGGAAGAAACTTTCCTGAAAGGCACAAGTAATGTTTTCTTGAGATGCACAGCAAGAGATGAACAGTTCACATAGAAAGATGAACAGTCAGCAAAGCCCCAGTCTCAGTCCCTCATAAACTGCACATAAAATCTGGGGAAACTCAGAATTTTCTGTAGTTTGCAGGCAAACTTCAGCTTGGCAATAGATTAATTGGGCTGCCTCTTGTCTATGTCAAGTATGGCTTTTTTCAAATGAGATCATTAGTTCAGCCCATACAACCATAATTTATCTGACCAGTAACTCAACTATGGGCCTTTGCAGACTGCCAGAAATAGTGCAAATTGAGTCCACTTTAATTGTCCTGACTCAGTACTAAGGAATCATGGGAACTGTAGTTTATTGTGGCGCCAGAGCTCTCTGACAGAGAAGGCTCAATGTCTCAGGAAAAAATACAATTCCCATGATTCCCTAGCACTGAGCCAGGGCAGTTAAAGTGGACTCAATTTGCACTATTTCTAGCAATCTGCAAAGGCCCTATGTGGAAGCAGATCACAGTTAAGCAGTTTTCATATGAAGAAAATTTAAAGAAACCTGAAGAGAAGCCAGTTTGATGGGAGGTGTATTGTTCTAACAGCTTGCTGAATTTGAAAGTATTAGAATAATATTTTTGTCTTCTGAAATCTCTACAGAAGTTAACATTGGGAAATGATTTCAGCCTACCTAAACAAAGCCTTCACTATCTTTTGCTTTCTATAGTTTTTGCTTTCTATTTCAAAGAAAAAAAGATTTCAGTCTCATTGCATTTCTTTGAATCCCACCAGCTTCATCACGCCTGGCCTAAAGTAAGAAGAGCCCTCCCTCCAGTACATCTGGCATGGTCCAGGTCTTGGAGGGAGAGAACTTATTCCCCTTCCTTACTGCCATTCCATTCTCCTTTTGTGTCATGTCTTTTTTAGATTGTAAGCCTGAGGACAGGGAAATATCTACCATATTTTCTGTTGTATAAGACGACTTTCTAAGCAGGAAAAGCTGGAGTCAAA
>CM034708.1:168671211-168681263 GCA_020142125.1 Phrynosoma platyrhinos | reverse complement strand
ATCTTCCCCTTCCTTGTCCACAAATCTTTCTATTCCTCTGCTAAATTCAATTAATTCCAGGGATGGAAGAACAAGATGTATATTTTGTCTGAGACCTCTTTCATAATGGCAGACCAAAAAACAATTGATGAATTAACTTTAGATTTAGAGACATTAAAGACTAGTTGATTTCATCTCTATCAGATAATTGCTTTTACACACAAATTAAAAGACATAGGAGGACTATCTAGTTAACTTACCTTATTTGAGGCATGATATGTTCCCCCCTTCCAAAGCACCAAAGGACTAACGTCTTTAATCTACAACTGTTTGATTGACCACCCTTACCAAAACATCTTTGGCATAGAACTAACCTGGGAAACGGATTTGAATATTTCAATTCCCATTTCAAAATGGACTACAGTTTGGTCTTCCACCCCTTTTAAATCCAGATCAACACTGATTAGAGAAAACACCTTGAAAATTATACACAAGTGGTACTTGACTCCAGTGAAGCTAGCCGGAATGGTTAAAAATGTTTCCTCCAAATGTTGGCATGGTTGTAATGATAATGGCACATTTCTACACATGTGGCTAGACTGCTCCAAAATAAACACATTTTCACAATTGGTACTTGAACAAATTTCATTGATTACCAACCAAGAAGTAAAATTATGTCCAGAAATGTTTTTGTTATCTATATATGTAGATGCAAATTCAAATTTGAAGCATAAAAACCTCATAGATTTTTGTTTCATTACAGCAGCCCATGTAGAAATTGCCAGATGCTGGAAAACAGGGATGTATCTTTAGATAAATGCTAGAAAAATGTGTGGGACCTGTGGTTACTTGAAAAACTGTCAGACAGAATTGCAAGTTATACAAGACAACCAAAATCAGGACCTTTATAGATGAATGGCTCCCACTCACTGACTTTATAAACAAAGACAGAAATAAAAGAAGACAACCTCCATCTCATCTGAACCACTTGTGTATAATTTTATTTGGACATTCTGAATTAGATTTACACAAAGACAGCACTGGACTTTAAAATCTTCACTTACATTGAACAGATCCTAAGAAGGAGATCCACAACACAATTCAAAGTTGTGAGATTAATTGTTTTATTTTGCTTTATTGTTGTAATATGTCTTGTACGTAGTTGTTTACTTATAATTATAATTTTCTTAAAAAATAAATATTAAAAAATAAGATAGAATTGATAGCATTTTGAAAAATGTCATAGCGGTTTACTAAGTAGTCTTTGAGGAAACTGGTTTGCACTCTAGCTTGGGATGGTTCTGATTTATTAAATGGACACATACTTTTTCATAACCACATTTTGCAAAGTTACCAATAGCATGTAATTATAATCAGTCTAATGAAACCGCTTGATCTGGTTATTTTCATAGATTAGATTAGATTCTAATTATGCAAATAACCAGATCAAGTGGTTTCATTCTATGATTCATCTTTTAAAAATTATTTAGAAATGCACACTGAGGATAGGATGTAAAAATGATTATGTGCATATAGACACCAGACTAAACAAAGCTACTATCCATGCTATCCACTATGAATATCAACATTTTAATTCTTAGAATATTAAGCAGTCTGATGCTATTTTCACCAATCTTTGAATTGTTGGGATTCTTAGTTTTGTGAGGTGATTATACTTCTGTGCTTAAAAGCATTCCTTCTGTACCTCAGGGGAGCAGATTCACTGTGAAAACAGATGCTATACAGCTTAGGTCCAGACTATTTGAAGAACTGTATCTCCCCATATGAACCTGCCAGAACACTAAGATCATTCTCGGAAGGCTTTCTCTTGATCTCACCACCATCCCAGGCTTGCTTGGTGAGGACATAAGAGAGAGCCATCTCAGTGACTTCTCCCACCGTCTGGAACTCCCTTCTGTGGAAGGCTAGATTGCCCCCATCCCTGCTTGTCTTTTGATAACAGGCTAAGATGTGTTTTTTTTTAAGCAAACAATTAAAACATAAGCATTCCTTGGTGATTTTTATACCGAGCATCTGTATTTGTCATGCTTTGTAACTACTGTTACATTTTAATGTAATTTTATATTGTTTTTAGATTATTTTAACTGTGTTTTCTTTAAATCTGTGAGCCGCCTTGGATCCTTTGGGAAGAAAGGTGGCAAATAAATAAATAAATATCTTAATTATTGAGAAAATTAACTAATTACAAGTAGTCATTTATACAGAAACTAATTATCTGTACCTTAAAGTTCCCATGCCCTAACTGGAATTCTTCAGATATGCCATTCTCTCCACCACCACCACCTTTTAACCAAGTTCTCAAATTCTACCACTTGGCCTTTCTTCTTGATTTTTGACAGCAAATTAGCAGTCAACAAGAACAGCCACCCACATTGTATGCCACCTTTACAATAGTTTTTAATTACTCTAATTATCATTTCTCAATCCACTTTCCCCAGTTTTCAAAATGGCAATTAATTCACAGGACTGAAGTGAGGAATAATAAGGTAAGAACCATTTCACACAAAACTCTGGAAGGGCTACTCACATCACTGTTTGGTATAGCTCTAAAACTATATAACATCTCTCCCAGTTATCTTCACCTGCCTCCCTAAATGTCAATCTATTTCTCATTATATAGATGAGAAAAATGGTGCTGGCTTTACCACTTTCTGAAAGTAACGCTGACCATATATTTCAACACAGTGAAGCTTTTAACATGGTTAAGACCATGCTAATTAGTATTGCTGCTGCCTAGTAATGTAGTTGATGGGAATACTTCTCTTCCTGTGTAAATAGATCATGTCCTTGAAATACACGTTAGCTGCAGTGCTGTTGTTGTTTCTGCTGTTCAGGGTCTTTCTTTGGAATTGTTATAGCACTAGGAAAAAGTAGTGCAATCATAATTTTCACAAACATTAACAAAATTGCAATCTACATAACTGAACTAGGGCGAGGTGAATGTGCAGAATGTGGGCATTATGTGACTATTGAGAGAGTGTCCCTTGATATCCTTGAAGTTTTCTTTGCAGCCCTTGGGTGTTCCAGACCTTATGAACTACCCCCCCCCAAAAAAAATCATCTGGAATTGCTCAGGAAAAGACACATATTATTATTATTATTATTATTATTATTATTACCTGTCTTCCCCCAAAAAACTGGGATTCAAAGTGGTTTACAGTCTAAAAATACAATACAATTAAAAACTTTAAAAAGTGACAGTTTCAAATTAATTAAACTACTATAATATTAAAACAGATTATTTGTTTAAAAGTAGAATACACATTGAAAATATAAAAGCACTTAAAAACCATACATTTGAAAATAATACAACATCTCCAGGACTTTTAAAACTTTCTGTTTTAAATGCCTGTCTGAACAGGAAGGTCTTAGCCTGCTGGCAGAAGGACCACAAAGAGGTCTCTCTGGGAAGGGAGTTTCAGAATCTAGGGGCAGCCACCATGAAGGCCCTCTATTGCATGCCCATAACTGTGCTTGTAATGTGGTTGGAAGTGAAAGAAGGGCCTCTCCTGAGGATCTCTGAGCCCAGGCTTACTCATACAGGGAGATGTACCCCCTAAGCGGACGGCTTATTGGGCTGTCTTGGGGGCAGGGAAGGGGAGGGCCAGCTGCATGATCAGCGCCCCAACCCTTTCCCGAGGTCGTCCTCGGAGCAGCCAGCCCTCCGCATGGCCAGCGCTCCGAGGAGGACCTCCCACCGCAGCGTTCGCATGTGCTGCGGTGGAAGAGTCTCTGAAAGTGTGCTGCAGCCTTTTGCGGTGCACTTTTGGTGACTTGTGAAAGGAGCGCTAATTTAGCGCTTCTTTCAGGGGTGGCGAAGCTGCGCTGTGGGACCAAGGCGTGGGGATGCCTCGGTCCCGCGGCGCAGCTTCCTGGGGTGGCCCACAGCTGCCCATCTGCTTCCCCCCATGGTCTGCCAAATAGCCTGGACATGAGCCATAGAGGGTTTTATAGGTCATAACCAGCACTTTGAATTGTGCTCAGAAATAAACTGGAAGCCAGTGGAACTGTTTCAACAGGAGCACTGTGTGGTCTCTGTAACCTGCTCCAGTTAAGAGTCTGGCTGCAGCTCTTTGGACCAGCTGAGGTTTCTAAATACTCTTCAAAGGCAGCTCCAAGTAGAGGGTGCTACAGTAGTCTAAACAGAATGTAACTAAGGCATGTACCACCAAGGCAAGACCAGAGTCTCAAGGAATGAGTGCAGTTGATACACAAGTTCTCTTTCTCTGACACACAGAGAGGGAAACAGTGGGGAGGAACATCCAAAGCCCCTGAAAACATCACTTCCAGTTGCTCTAAGTAGTGATATCAGAGGAGCCACAAATATTACTACAAGCCTTGGAGCATGCTTGCCCTTGAGTATATCCATCCTTGCTTTAAATGTTTGTGACATCAGCTTTTCTTGAGAGTGAACTAATCTGCCAATTTCCCTTTCTTCCACATTCATATTGTTTTAATCTCAAGGTCTTTCCATCCTGATAATGAACAAATTAGTTTTGGCAAGTCTTGTGAAATACTGAACCAAACAACATTCTTCACAATTGGCATTGGCTGGCTTCAGTGGATACAGCTACTTCAGAGGATACAGCTATATTCAGCATGGAGCCATGTCATCTAGCTATAAAGATGAAGAGCATTTCAGTAAGAAGATCAAGCAACTTAACTCCATGCCACAGCACTGGACTATACAGTTAAACCCAGAATTTTAACAGTTAAAAACAGAAAGTGATCTGCCTGACTGAGTGAATTTGTAAGTATCACTTTTACCCATTTTTTAAACTCCCATTTTATAAAAGGCTCTCAAATTCTTTCTTGAGATTTTCTAAAGGCATTTATTAATTTTGCTAACTTCTATTAGAACTATACAAATCTCCATCATATCTCTAACTTTTCCGAGTCGGAGTGCATGGGACATAGAAATGCAGCAACAATGTCCCTTTTCCCATTTGTGACTTTCTTTGTAGTTCCTGCATAACACAAGGAGTTGCATTATACCACAGCTACTCATGATTCATTATTATTAGCACAATTCAGCCCATAGAAATATTTGCTTTAGAGTGAAGAGAAGCTCCTTTTCCCACTGCAAGAGGAATATTTATGTTTCATAAGGGAGGAAGATAAGTGCATGTGGAAAGAAATACACAGCCTGTGAAGCAGGCTGCTGTTTGCTAAATTTCCCCTTCATCCCTCCATATTCCCAGTTGTAGGCCAGATTGTTCCTCCAGAATCAGTGTATGAACATACTGTGATTTCAGAATGATGTCCTGAGGGATGCTCAGCACACAGGAGAACATAAGGAAATCTTTAAGCCAAATCCTGCTTGAGTGACTATTTTGCAAGTAAACCTGTCCCATGGCAATGGAAATTCTTCACCTCCTCCTCCTCTGCCTCTAATTAATGGCAGAGAAATGATGGTCTGTTCTTTAAATGTCACCCTTACATTTCATACTTAAACAGAATGAGAGGAAAGTAGCAGACGAGAGAAAGGGTACAGTTCACCAGTACAAGCTTCTTTAGCTGTATTTGACGCCATCAGCTGTGGTTAGCACTGAACCTGAGCGTTTGGCCCTTTGGAATTTCTGGACTTTCATGGAATTGACAATGGGAGATGAACACTACTGAAAAGTCCAGGAGGAGAGCCAGACATTCAAGATGGGAAAAACAAAAGTTCAGATGCAGAAGAGGCTAAGGGGGGAAGCAGATGGCTCAAAGGGCCATTTTGGGGGCAAGGAAGGGGAGGGGCAGCCGCATGGTGGGTGCCCCAACCCCTTCCCAAAGGCATCGTCGGAGCACCAGCCCCTCCGCATGGCCGGCGCTCTGACGATGCCTTCCCACCTCAGCAATCCACACACGCTGCTGCGGAAGAGTCACCGACGCTGCCAGCCTTTTGCGGTGCACCTTCAGTGACTGGTGGAAGGAGCACTATTTTAGCGCTCCTTCCAGGGGTGGCAAAGCTGCACTGTGGGGCCGAGATGTGGGGATACCTCGGCCCCGTGGCGCAGCTTCCCGGGGCGGCCCAGGGCTGCCCGTCTGCTTCCCCCCTAAGGGGCTGTACAGATAGGCAAAAAGAGGTGCTTTCAGGCTGACTTGGAAGCATGTTGTTTAGATGACGTACACCTAAAAGCTGGCAGGAAAGTGTCCTCTAGGCACCACATGCTGGGAAAAGCCTTTCCAAAAAGGAGCAGCTTTTCCCCACTTCTTCCAGAAAGATGTGCACCTTTGCAGATGTGTCGGTATGGACCGACACAGGGGTAACAGAAAAGGGGCACCCAAAATTTAAAATGCCCGTGTAAATGCACGGCATAAATGTGGCAGAGTTTGAGTCACTGATTCAGAGCATGTGCCATATGAAGAAAGTTTCAATTTAAAGCATCCTATTGGCTCAGGTCTGGATGCACCATTGAAGGTGCGCTTGCATATTACAACCCTAACCCTAATTCTTACAGTATGCATGTGCCCTAGCAACTATGGGACACTGAAAGTGTTGCTGCCAGATGTTTCACTGTGAGAAAGTGATAAGAGAAAAGTTTCACTTTTAAGCTGGAGCCCCAAGCACATTCCAATGCCATTTTCCCAGCAGTCCTGTGCAGCTGCTCAGGTCTAGAGCTGTGCTCCATTGGTGCTCATCTCCTAGAGTGGGCAGAATGGCAGAGACATCCACAAGTGACGAGCCAAAAAGAGGGAGAGAGATGTCATGGTTCCATGCAGAGATGGCTGATCTGATAACTCTGTGGTCACAACCACATATTCTGGACAAACTGAGAAAGTCCTTGAATTCTGAAACATTTAAGAAAATGGCAAAAGAGATGGGGGCTAAGGACTAGCAACACACTTGGGAAATAGTGTCATTGGAAAACCAAATACCTCAGGGGAGATTACAAGAAGTTTAGGGATCACAAGGCCAAAAGTGGCCAGGGTCCCTTCACCATGACCTTTTACAAGGAGCTCAGTGTCTTCTTTGCCAAGGACAGCAGTATATGACCCAGCCGATTATGTACTAGTAGTGAAGTCCCAGCCAGCCAACCAGCCAGAGTTGAAACTGTAGAATCAGAAGGGCAGTGGTGGCAGTACACCATGCAATGACTGTGTCACCCACTCTAGCAGTTGTCTCTTCTATGTCTTCTGAGTCATTACTACTACCCTCGATGTATGCAGCTGTAACAGTGGTCAGTGGGAGCATCATTGTGGTGGCTTCTCTGCCCATGCATTTCAGGCTGACTGCCAGTGCAGGCCATACAGGCAACATGGCATCCATGATATCACTGCCTCTCATAGTGTGCAGGTGTACAGCAATGCCAACATTACTATTAAAGGGGGCATATGTATTTCTTGGTCCTGTGCATGTGCACATGCTCCTGAGGGAATGGGGAAAAATTTAAGTAGCTGCTGCCAGCCCATGCGGTTGCTCCATCCCCATTTAGGGCATCCCTGGGGCTGGCAGTGTGGTTGGTGGGACTTCAATATGGCTTTAGAAAAGCCACACTGTCTCCCTCCCAGTGCAGTTACTCCATCCCCATTTAGGGCATCCTTGGGGCTGGCAATGTGGTTAGGGAAAAGGCAGCTTCATGTCACCTTTTCCTGCCTGTCTGTACAGCCCCTATCTTTTCCTGTATGTATTTTATAGTTTGGCATGTGTTCCTTTATGTTCCTTCTATGTAGTTAAAAAAAAAAATCTAAATTGTTTCTATAAGGAAGGTCTTAGAGCCTTATCACATGAGGGAAAAAAAGTGGAAGTATAGTTGGAGTGTAGTGGCTTTCTCCATGCCATACCACATTATGTTATAGTGCTTAAAATCTGTTTCCAGGGAGATAATTGTAAAAGCATGCCTTTTCTAGATGGAAAGGCCCATTCAACAGAATATGTGCTTTTATGACTGTCTCTCACTGGAAGAGAATAGAAGTACTACAATGTCATACAGAAAAGCATGGAGAAAACCATTATTCTCCAGCTCCAATTCTGCTTTTCTCTCTCTCATATGATAAGGCTCTTAGACTGGAGCTTGGTAGCCACGTTGCTGTTCCTATGCAATTAGGGCCTAGAATAACTCATGGGAACTCTGTGATGTTATTACTTCAGCATTCCCGCTTTTGTTACAAAAGGTAGCAAAATGAAGGGGAGGAATCCATGCCATCTTGAAAAGCAAAAACACCATTAGAAATTACATCATTATCTATTTTTGTTCCAGAAAACCATATAAATGTTATGCACAGTTTTTCTTGGGACAGAAATGACAAGGGGCCTAAGCAGACTGGCAGAAATAGTGCACATTAAATTGACGCACTGCCCTGGCTCAGTGCTAGGGAATCATGGGAACTGTAATTTATTGTGGCACCAGAGCTCTCTGACAGAGAAGGCTCAATGTCCCTGAAAAAAATACAATTCCCATGATTCCCTAGCACTGAGCCAGGGCAGTGCCTCAATTTAATGTGCACTATTTCTGCCAGTCTGCTTAGGCCCTATGAAAGCTGGGATTTTTTTTTGTTTCACCTTGAACTATGATATCCTTTTGAGCCAGCTAACTGAGCTGGGGACTGAAGGCAATCCTTATAGGGAATACAATTCTTATGAAGTTGAAGGCTTTCGTGGCTGGCATCTATAGGTTTTTTTTTTCCCCAAGCTGTGCGGCTGTGGTCTAGAAGAATTTATTCCTGGTGTTTTGCCTGCATCTGTGACTGGCATCTTCAGAGAATGGTGGCAGGGAGATGTTTGGGGTATATACAATTCTTGTTTGTCAGACAGGTCCCAGAAAGTTTTTCTGGAGGATTGCTGCAGTATAGCTTGAATTGAGTCTACATGAAAGTTATAAACTGCATGAATATGAGCAAACTAAAGGTTGGTACAAGTAAGACCAGTGTTCTAACTATCCCAAGAGTTGCAGTTCTCCTGTTCTGGTTGTGAATGTAGTTTCCTGAGAGGGAAGGAATTAAGTTGGGATTTTCTTCTGGATCCAGGGCATCTCTTGGAGACCCAGGGGAAATGCAGACGGGTGGCCATGGGCCACCCTGGGAAGTGGCGGATTGGGGCCAAGGCTGCCCCACGCCTCTGCCCCGATCCTCCTTTTCGTTGCTTGGGAAAGGAGCGCTAAAATAGTGCTCCTTCCACAAGCCGCAAAAGGGGCGCCCGAAGAGCTGCCATGCAGCTCTTCTGCACCTCTTCCGGCTCAGCGTGTCTGGACACTGAGCCGGAAGGATGTCATCAAAGCACCCACTGTGTACAATGGTGGGAGCTCCAATGATGTCCTTGGGAAGGGATTGGGGCACCCAGCCTGAGGCTGCCCCTCCCCTTCCTTGCCTCCAAGATGGCACAAAGCCATCTTGGAGGCAAAGCGTCGTCTGCAATGAGGGCTAGTAACCTTTGTGGCCAGCAGAGATTGTATAAGCACATTCTGATATGTCAGCTGCAGCTGCTCCTGATCTGAGCACTGTTACACATGCCTAAATGACTTTCAGTAGGGACTACTACAATGTGCTTTGTGCAAGGCTGCTTTTGAAGACTATCTTAAATTTTCAATGTGTTCATAATGTGGCATCATTCTTTTACTGATAAGAGATTCCTGATAGATTTCTGGGAACAATTCACCATGCTGGTTTTCACAACAAAAGCTCTTGCTTGCTTGACCATACGGTATGTCATGAAATGCTTCTTCTTATGCAAACTTCCTTATTCACTTCAGTTATCAGATGATCCTCAAACTGAGGGTCAGTGTTGTCTGGTAATGTTGAATGAAAGAAGGGGCAGAAAATTTCCAGTGGTGGAACCTTCATTATATAATTACTTCCTAGAACATTTTCTTTGATTTGTTAGAATTGTTAAGTAACGCATTTAGGGAGACATGGGTTGATCTCCAATTTACTTGTGTCATTAATAATTGTGTCAAGATAAAAGTTATTCATAACAATTTTTATTTATTGTTAATGAGTACTGATAACATTGTATTATCATTTTAAGCTCTCAACAGCTGCCTTTATACTTTGTAAAAACATAGCATACAACAAATTGACTGAGGGCCTTTGCAGACTTCCAGAAATAGTGCAAACTGAGTCCACTTTAA
>CM034708.1:168611122-168625640 GCA_020142125.1 Phrynosoma platyrhinos | reverse complement strand
AGTGTGCAGCGGCCCCTCCTCTTCCCTGCCTCAGCGACGGCTCAATTAGCCGTCTGCCAAGGCCCTTAGTTTTCTATGCTCATACTGGATTAAAAATCCCTGCCTAATCACAGCCACTATTTTAAAGGCATAGAACTAGATTCTCTTCAATTAAGATGTCAAGTGCATGTGCATCAGTGGTCCTGCTCAGACATTAGTTACTGGATTTGGATCAGAACACAATACAGAACATCTAATCCCATCCCCTTCCATCATCATTTTTCTCATGTAGAAAGTGGCAACTCTGAAGAATAATAAATAATAATAAATAAGAACTCCACATGGGAAATCATCAATTAAAAAATGTCTTGGTCTTTCTGAATTTTTTTTAAAAGTTTGGAAAGTATTGAAAAAGTATAGAAAGCACTTTAATTTTTTTTTTAAAAAAAACACCCAACAACCTGAAGACATTCGTTCAAATGACAAAATAAGGGCTCTCAGTATTAACAATAAGAAAAAAGCTTAAATAGAGGGGCCTAGTAGAGAAGGAACATAAAAACATATGGCTTAGAATACCACATGGGCTATTAGTTGCCTACTCTGGTAGATGAGAAAAGTGTTGCAGAGATGACAAGAAGATGGCTTCCTAAAAATCTGATCACAATTTTTCCTATACAATATGTATCTGACTTCAACACAAGGACCACCAATAAAACAGATACAGTTCTAAAACAGTACGTTTTGACACAATGATTCACACATTGAAAGGAGACCCAGGATTTCTGACCGCACTTGATATAAACATAACAAATTGAAGTAACTTAATGTACTTCAATTGTGCTGTGTTAATGTAACTCATTTGGAGCAGGGAGGAGGTGTATTTCTGTTTGCAAATATACTTAAAATCTAAATGAAAAGTAATTAAAAACAATTTAGGCAGGAGGCCATAAACAGATTATGAATGTTTTGCTATGGCAACTGAAAGAAAGGTTGGTGGTCAGGGGCATACTTATAGCACACACTTAGAGCACAGATAAGGAATTACATAGGAATAGTTATCATAAAGTTGGAAAAGATCACAAAGGCCATCCAACCTCCTGCCATGCAGAAATACACAATCAAAGCACTCCCAACATATGATCATCCAACCTCTGTTCAAAAACCTCCAAATAAGGAGACTCCACCATATTCCAATGAGTGTGTTTCACTTCAAAGAGCCCTTACTCTCAGGAAGTTCTTCCAAAGGGTAGAGCTCCTTGAGCTCAGAATGTAGCCACATGGCATATGGGGCAAGGGATTATGGGGGGGAGGTCACTGTACCAGAGGAAAAATAAAAAACTACTTTTCCTGGAAGAGGTGGATATAATCATTGTCATTATAGATGGAGTTAGAAATCATTACAAATAATTTTGGAATCATTGTGGGGTTCAAGTGTAAATTCACAGAGTTCTGGCATGGTATCCACCCTTGTAAATATTTTTTGTCTTTTTTCTATATGTTGAGTTCATTTTTAAAAATCTACTCCATTACCTTTTCCTTTGTTATGATTACCTTAAATTGGGGTGGGGGTTTCTATAGGTTTGGGGGTGTCCACATTTCCCTCTGGGCATCAGAGGATTGGATTAACATTCTCTTGCCCCAAAATGCCATCCCAAATTTTGGAGTTTTCTTTTCTTTACAAGGACACGTGTACTCCTTAAGGTGATGTTTCTCCATGTGTTTGGCTTCCTCTGGCTTGTTTAAGACCCAGGGGGCCTTTTTCCCCCACAAGAAGGCCTCCAAATATATACAAGGGGGCTTTTTAAATGAAACAAAAAACAGTTTGATATTGGTGATATTGGTGATGGAAACACAGGTATCCCAACTTCTTCTTAATATAAATATACAAAAATGAAGCAACCCCTTGTGCATTTGCTTTCCACAGTAGATAAACTGATTATCTAGAGAGTGTTGCTGGTCTGCTAATTTAATTGGCTCAACACTCCAGTAACTGCTTATTTAAAATTACACACTTGCATTATTCCCATAGCTAGAGTTGCAACATTTCTTACTTTTATCCTCTGTTTGAAGTCATCATCTCCTATGTAGTCTGTCATTTTTAAAGGCAAAAATGAGCAATTTGGGACCTTGAAGTAGATCGCGCGCACAATCAAATCACAGTCTTGATCTCAGTCTTGCTCACTACGGTACAGTTTTTCCAGTTTAGTGATACAATAATTTTATAATTAACACCTGTACATAATGATTTCATGGATAAAGTGTTATGCATTTCTCTGTTCTCTTTTTGTTGACATATTTCCTCATTTTTGGTGATGCACCAGTAAACTATATTGTTGCTAGCTCTTATGCACAGTTAGACTGGAGTATAATAAAAAGACAGCATAGGTATTATCAGCCTGTTTTTCAAGCCTGGCTTGATATTAGTGATACACTGTGAGAAAAAATTACAACAGAGATTAGATTATATCCCTGGATACCAGCTAGTGATACCTTAACAAGAGCATTTTTCCTATTTTATGGAAGTGGGGTGGAATACAATTGGAAAAAAAATCCATGCAGCCGTAAAACCGTTTGACTAAATGAATGCTTCTTTATCATTTTAGAATGGGAATGTAAACCAGGCTCAATCTCAATATGAGTGTCAATGGATTCCCCCCCCCCCCCCGCCATCACATGAGCACTCATGAAAGAAAAAAAATTGTGTGTTTGTGTGAATAGCACCCCACATTGTTTCGAGATTCCTTGGACATCTGGTGTTCTTGGCAGTCGTGTAAGCCTCTCTCTGTGTGAAACGACAGGAACTATTATCAGTGGGTTTGAAGCTCTAGCCAAGGCAACACCTCCCATAGAACCAACTAGTGTCTACCTCAAAAAGGCTGGCTCCACTATGTTTTGTATGGTTTAAAATTACATTACCATGCATTTTGTTTGAGAAATTGATTACTTAAGAAACATTTTCTTTTTACATGCAGTAAAACTGCATGTGAATTTTAATTTTCAGACAGTCTCTTTGAACATGCTGCTAGCAGGTTGTTTGCCTCCTCCATTTCCAGCATTTCTTCAAATTACATCATACCCTCCAACATTTTACACATTAAATGTAAATGAGATAGGGTGGGGAAAAAAGTGCAATACCTTTAGTTCCATGTGGTAAATGGAATGCAATTTAAGAAAGATACAGTTAGAAAAAAACATGCTTGTCCTAAAGAAATACCAATGGCATTTTAGAATGTCTCAGGGTATAACCCTATATATCTTCACCTTGGAGTAAGTCACACTGAAATCACTGGCACTTATGTCTGACAGTTGTGCAGGAGGGGGGGGACTTTATTCAGAGTAAATACACTCCATCTATCTGTCTGTCTGTCTGTCTATCTTTCTATCTATTTCCCAATGTTTGACTTCTACACATTGCAGTTTCTTTCCTGTGGCATTAAGTAGCCCTGGTATACACAGAGGATTGATTAATTAATTAAAATGAAGGAGATGGAGAGAAGAAAACCAGTAGATCCAAGCCATCCAAGGAAAAGTTTATGCAAATCACAAAAACAAAAATCAGAACTGAAGGAAGGGAAAGAGTCAAAGCAGAAATGATTATCTGCAATTTTGATTGCATTTTAGGGAAATTAGAGGAAGAAATCCATGTGTCTGTAAGAAATATTGAGAGGGTACTAGGTGCCTAGTTGCAAGGGTGCTGTAACTGAAAGGGGATCTTCTCAAGGAAAGCCCTTCCTAACTGGCAGAGTTCTCCCCTTCCCATGCTTTTTACTAAGTGTGTTTATTCTTTTTGTTTAGAAGCAGTTTGGAGGCACATAGTACAGGATGTTTTCTTCTAAAGTGCACTGGTTTGCTGCTGCCTAAGCCATCCTTTCTTCTCCCTCCTGCTCAGTTAATTGAGTACAAACTATTTTTGCTCTTGGAACTCGTTTGCATCAACTGAAGTAAATCAAGGATGAAGGTGGAAAGTAGCAGGAGGAGAGAAAAATTGGGACATTTTAAAAACAATTGGATATTTTAAAGTGAGTGGAGAAAGTGGAACAGGAAAGGATTAACTGGAGCTGTCCTTGCCAAACCAGGACAATTTGAAGCAGTGATAAAGACCTGAGTCAATGAACTCGGACTCAAGTCTGACATAGGTCAGTTCAGTGACTTGACTTGCACTTGACGTGACAAAAATGACACACTGCCTTGTCTTGACTTGACACTTATATATTTTTAGTGTCTGGTTTCCTGATGCCATTCCCTTTGAGCAACAGGCAAGACTCACCCCCAGAGTGGAGTACATTTCTCGAAAGGGAAAAGCAAATGTGTTAAGTAATGGGCTTGAAGTGGAAGGAACCTTCTGAAGCTTTTGAAAAGGTTTAGAAAGCTCCTCTGATGTGCAGCAGGGACAGGCTGCCAATCAGACCTCAACCTGCCACCTAAAGCAAGATCCTAAAACTCGACTTGAAATTTTAAGGTAGAGACCTGAGACTTGACTTGAGACTTGGACTAAAATACTTAAATATAGCACTAGTTGG
Source organism: Phrynosoma platyrhinos (assembly GCA_020142125.1). Lineage (NCBI taxonomy): Eukaryota > Metazoa > Chordata > Lepidosauria > Squamata > Phrynosomatidae > Phrynosoma > Phrynosoma platyrhinos. Next base: position 168,621,141 of record CM034708.1, on the reverse strand, counting down.
ATGTGCCCCACAATTAAATCTTGTGCTACATTTTCTTGAGAAACACATTTTAACTCCTTTTTTATTTTTATTTTTTAAATGAAAGTTTCAAAGTAGGAAAGGGGAAAAGAGAGATAAAGAAAAGGGATGAAGGACATGGGTATGCATGTGGAATAGACATTTGCGTTTACATAAACAGGCCATCATTTCAATAGATTCTATTTTCTCTTCAGAGGATAGACCGTAAATCTTTCACATTTTACCTTTCACACTGCTAATTTTCTGTCTTAGGGCCAGAACAGACCAGCAAGAAGGGGTGGCTTGAAGTTGCCCCACCAAAGATGGATTTGGGTTGGGAAAGAGCCACCTTTCCCAGTCCAACCTCAGCCCCAGGGTGACTTTTGGGTGGTTTGGGAGCATTCGGCATGTAAACGTCATGCTCCCAAAGACACCCGGAAGGTGTCTTTAACAGACCATCTGTTTTAGCCCTTATTCTGTGCACAGGCTATGGTCCAAAACACACTGCAGAAATAATCTAGCATGAAACCATTTTAACTGCCCTGGCTCAATGCTAGGCACCAGAGCTCTCTGACAGAGAAAGCTAAATGTCTTACAAAACTACAGTTCCCAGGGCCAGGGCATTGGGCCAGGGCAGTTAAAGCAGTCTTAAACTGGATTATTTATGCAATGTGTTTTGGACCTATGTAACACCACATTCACCCCAGAGGAAAAGAGAAGCCAATGGTTTTGTCTGCATAGTGTCATTGTATCCTTTACTTATTAGAGGACACTGGATTTATTTGTAAATGGATAGAGTCAAGATCAGTGATGGATGATGGCTTCCATGTCTGCTTTAAATGATTTGTGCAAGGTTTTGAAATTTATTCTCAGGACTTTGATAGCACTTTCAAACTTTGGATTCAACCCCTGAAAAAGATATGTTACCCCACTGTTATGTGAGCCACTGGCTGACATTAGCCAGGAAAGTTTCTGGTATGTCTGGCCCTGTTTAAGGACAGAGACAGTTCTTGTCCAAGTAGCTGACTGGTGCATCCCATGTACCTTTGCTGACAGATGTTTTTCCACCTGAAGACTAATTTCCCATTACCTCCCTACAATTTCTAGGCAAAATAAGCCATTAAGGATAAAAATAATGAGAAACAACAAAGTAGATAAAGTAATCTGTCTAGTTATTCTCACACAGGGAGTGTGTTCTATTTAAGTTCAGTGATTAGAGTGTGTTCTATCTGAGTCCAATTCTTCCAAATGGTAGAACTGGCTCTTTATGTAATGGCTGTCTGAAACAAATTGCTGGATTTCAAAATGATGATTTCATACAGAAACAGGTTTGAATGACCACAGTGGAAAATTGTTTTTCTAATGTCCCTTAACAGGTGGAGGGATATTGAAGTGCATCACAGCTGGAGAGAGAAGGAATAAATTCTCCCTATCCCATGACTTACAATTCTGATTAGAACAAGCCCCTTTATTTATTTTTATTTATTTAATAGCCCACTTTCTGCCCCCAAGTCAATCTTGACCCATGGCGGCCTTATGGATGAGACATCTCCAAGACCCTCTGTCCTGCACTGCTCTGCTTAATTCCTGCAATCCCAAAACTGTGACTTTAATAGAGTCCATTCATCTAGCATGTGGCCTTCCTCTCTTCCTATTTCCCTCCCCCTTTCCCAACATTGCTTTTATTTCCAAAGAGTCCTCCCTTCTTATGATGTGTCCAAAGTACAATATCTTGGCTTCCAGGGAAGTTTCTGGTTTGTTCTGCTCAAGGACTCATTTGTTTGTCATTTTGGCTGTTCATGAGATCCTTAGCACTCATCTCCAGCACCACATCTCAAATGTATTGATTTTCTTCCTATCATCTTTCATGTCCAGCTCTCACATCCATACATGGTAATAGGGAACACAATGGCCTGTATGGTTCTAACATTTGATGTGAGTTACATATCTTTGCATTTTAGAATCTTTTCTAGTTCTTTCGTAGCTAACCTCCTCATTCTTAGTCTTCTGATTTGCTGACTGTAGTCTCCATTTCTATCAGTGTTTGATCCCAGGTATGGGAATTCTTTTACTATTTCTATATCTTCATTGTCTAGGCTGAACTTGTGAAGGTCTTCAGTGATCATTATTTTTGTTTTCTTTATGTTCAAAATTAAGTCTGCCTTAACACTTTTTTCTTTGATCTTCCTTAGTAGGTGTTCCAGGTTTATGAGGTTTTCTGATAGTACTATGGTGTCATCTGCATAAGATTGTTGATATTCCTTCCTCCTATTTTCACTCCTCCTTCTTCTGGGCCCAAGCCTGTTTTTCTTATAATATATTCTGCATATAAGTTGAACAGATAGGGTGAAAGGATGCAGCCTTGTCTGACCTCCTTGCCAATTGAGAATGATTCTGTTTCTCCATGTAGCTTCTTGTCTTGAGTACCGATTCCTCATTAGGACTATCAGATGTGTTGGCACTCCCATGTCTTTAAGGGCATTTCATAGCTTTTCATGATCTATACAGTCAAAGTCTTTGCTATAGTATATAAAGCACATGCTGATTTTCTTTTGGAATTCCCTGGTGCACTCCATTAGCCATCGTATGTTTGCAATGTGGTCCCTCCCTGGTGCTTCTTCCTTCACTGAACCCCTCTTGGATCTCTTGGATTTCTTTTCCATGGATGGTTGGACTCTATGTTGCAGAATTTTGAGCATGATTTTGTTTGCATGAGAGATCAGTACTATGATCCTATAGTTCTGCAGTCTCTTGTGCCTACCTTTTTTGTTGGTGGGGATGTATATTGATCTCTTTCAATCTGTTGGCCATTGTTTTGTTTTCCATATCTGTTGACATATGTTGGTTAGCACTAGAGTTGACTCTGTCAATGTAGATTTCAGCAGCTCAATTGGAATATCATCTGTGTCTGGTGATTTGTTTCTCGCTATTTCCCTTATTGCATTTTTCACTGTATTTTTTAGAATTTAAGGTTCATCTTCATATGGCTCTTTGTTCCATGTGTCCTTCATTTTGTCATATATTTTGTATAATTATTCTGTGTATTTCATCCAACCTCTTTTTATTCCTTCCTGGTCTTGAATTATGCTATTTTTATTGTCATAGAGTTTCTGATTCCTTGGTTTAAATTTTCCTTTGATTTCCTCCATCTTGTGAAATAGAACTCTTGTTCTTCCCTTTTTGTTATCTTCTATTTCTCTGCATTGGTTGTTGCTGTTTTTTAAAATTTATTGAAAATATAAATACAAACAAACAAATGCAAGAAAACATACACATAAAACACAGAAACACTGAAAGCCATGTATACAAATAAAAAATACACACAACTCCTAAACTGAACATAAACTTAAAACACTTCCTAAGCAGAACCTAAGGATTACATCATTTTCTATCAAGATAACCCGTTTTTCCTTTTTCCCGTTATTATAATGCTTATTATATCCTAGACTTTAATTACAAATAAGGAACTAACCAGCCCTACCCAGCTGAGTATAATAGAAATATACATAGAAAAGAAAACTAAGAAGAGGAACTTGTCAAAACAATAGAGTATCATCATTAATTCATATTCACTTTCATATGAACTTACATATCCAATCCCGGCTTTCCATAAGCCTTCATATCTTGCCAGCCCGATTTCAATTTATATCAATTATCAACATTAACAACATTAGTGAATCTGAAGCATCAGTGTAATCTCTGAAATCTATACCCACAACTATATCTCTTTCTTTCCAAATTCCGTTTTGAACTAGCTCCATTATGTCTCCTTATAATCTTCCATATTAAATTATCTATTTTATATATACTACCCCATTATTTATTTAATCAACATCAAAAATAAAAGACCACACTTTATCTTTTATTTCATCAGTTTTTATATAGTCATACCATGGTTTCTAAATATTATGAAAAACTGCTAATGAATCATTTCGAACCAAATATGTTAATTTTTCCAATTCATATATCTCATACAATTTTATCCTCCATTCTTCCACGGAGGGAGCATCTTTTTTCCTCCAATATTTAGCAAAAATTATTCTGGCAGCTGTTATTTAAAAGAAAAGCAGTCTTCCACATCTTCTTTCTACTTCTTCTTTTATAATATTCAAAAGATAAAGTTTTGGGTCTAATTCGATCTGTATATTTAATACTTGTTGTATCTCTTTGTTAATTGCTTTCCAAAACTTTTGAGCTACTTTACAATCCCACCACATATGCAAATAATAACCACTCTCTTACTCACATTTCCAACAGATTGGGTTAAAGTCATTATAAATTTTAGAAAGTCTAACTGGAGTCAGGTACCAATGATACATAGATTTATATAAGTTTTCTCTCAGGTCAACATTTATAGCATATTTTGACACCTTTTTCCAGACTTTTCCCCATTCTTACAACTTAATATTTTGTTTCAGATCTTTCGCCCAATTAATCATAAAATTTTTGACTGTATTTTCTTCAAGCTCCCAGTCTCTAATTAAACTATAATATTTAGATATCAATTTTTTGTTATCTCCTTCCACCACCTTTTCAACATTTTTATATGCCGGACCAATCATTCCCAATTTTGAATCTATTTTAAATTGCTCGTATAATTGTCTGAATGTGAACCAATTGATGTCATATCCTGTCTCTTTCAATTCTTCTTGAGTTTTAAATATTAATTTGGTATCTTCTAGTTTAATTAGATCCTTATATCTGTACAAACTATCCTTTTCATAAATCCCTTTCAACAACACCGCCTCTGCCGGGGAAGCCCAAAACAGAATTTTACAACACCATTTTTTTTACTATTTCAACCACCCCTTTAAAACATGCTTTACGTATATGATGATTCTGAAAATTACTATCATTTCTGGATTTATGAGTAAAGCAGATAAGAATGAAATCCGTACTGAAGATCACCCCCTTCTAAATCAATAAGCCTTTTATTCTTTAACAAGATCCACTCTTGCAGCCAATCAAAAATACATGCTTCGTAATACCAAAGCAAGTTAGGTAGTGCAAGACCACCGCGCTCCGTAGTGTCCTGAATTTTATTTAATCTAACTCTCGTTTTTTATTGGCCCATATAAAATTTAAAATATCTGCATTCCTGATTTTAAAAGGAGTCCTACTTTCTATAATCGGGATATTTTGAAAGTAATACATTAATTTAGGAATGACTAACATTTTAACAGCTGCCATTCTGCCTAACCACGATAGATTTAACTGTCCCCATTTTTTAAAGTTTTCTTTAATTTCCAGCCAGATTCTTTGGCAATTATTTTTATATAGATCAGAATTTTTTGTAGTAATCCATATCCCCAGATATTTAACTTTATTTTCTGTTTTAAATTCAGATATCTCAGTTATCTTATCACACTCAACTTTGGGAATATTCATCAGCAACATAACTGTTTTATTTTTGTTAAATCTATATGCTGATACCATACTGTTTGAGGGTGATCATAATATTACCTATACATTCCACCGGATTAGAAATCATCAAAACAAGATAATCCGCATATGCTCTCACTTTATAATTTTGTTTTCTAATTTCAACTCCAGTAATCATTTTATCATTTCTTATTTGAATTAATAAAATCTCCAGGGTCAAAATGAATAATAAAGGTACAAGGGGACATCCTTGCCAAACTCCTTTATAAATATTAAATTTTTGTGTCTTTCCTCCATTACTCAATATACACGGCTCTTGTTTTGAATAATTTTTCAAAATCCTATTTATAAATATATCACCAGCTTCTATTTTTTGTAATGCCTCAAACATGAAGTTCCAATTAATATTATCAAAAGCCTTCTCTGTGTCCAAAAAGATCAGAGCCAATTTTTTATGTAATTTTTTTTTATGTATGTCAATTAAATTCAATAAATTCCTAAAATTTTGTTTTGTCCCTCTGGACATGAGAAAGTCATTCTTATCACTATCAATCCAATTATCTAATATTATTTTAAGGCTCTTGGCCAAAATTGCCGCAAAGAATTATAATCTGTATTCAATAATGAAATAGGGCGATAATTGCTGGGGTCTAATTTGTTTTTATCTTGCTTTAAAATTAAGGAGATATTGGCGGAACTCCATGTTTGAGGAATCATATTATTCAAAATATTATTCATGTCTCTAGTAATGGTGATATCAATTGAGGTGCAAAATTTTTATAATATTCATTTATAAATCCATCAGGACCAGGAGATTTGGATAATTTGGAGTTTTTTATTGCCTCTTCTAATTCTTTATATGTAATCACTTCATTAAGGGTGGTTTTATTGTTCCTTTGTCAACTTAATTAAATTGATTTTACTCAAATAGTTCTTAATTTTAGAGTTTTCAATTGGAGTTTCCTTATATATATCTTTAAAATACTCTGTAATTTTTTTAAAATCTGATTCTGTGTTGTGACTATCCCAGTGCCCTTTCTAATTTGTGTGACAGCACATTCAGCTTTTTCTTTCCTCACCATGTAAGCCAACATTCTTCCAGGTTTATTGCCATTTTCATAATATTTTTTTTTCAAATATTTAATTTTGTTTTCAATTTGTTCCATGGTGAGGATAGAGATTTGTTTCTGAACACATTTAATTTCCTTCAAAATTTCTAGGGAACCCAGCTCTCTTTTTAACTTGGTCTCTAATTTTTCCAATTCTTTATTTAATGTGATTTTTTTTGCTTTCTTTTTCTTCTCCAGTCAATTGTTTTTTGAATAATAACCCCTCTAATCACAACCTTATGGGCATCCCATACTGTATGTATGGGAGTACCTTGATTTAAATTTTCATCAAAATAATATATTTTTTGTTTTCTTATTTCCTCACAAATCTTCTTATCTTTCAATATATTTGAATTCATTCTCCAATTAGTTACCATCTGGCCAAATTTAAGTTCTACCATTATAGGATTGTGGTCTGACCACACCTTTGGCAATGTTTTAAATTTATCTATTTTAGATATGAGATGTTCTGAGAGCCAGATCATGTCAATTCTGGATAGGGATGTATGTCTGTTAGAATAAAATGTATAATCCTTTTCATTCCAATTTTTGGTCCTGTGGCCATCCTTTAAATTTAAAATTTCTGTCAAAGCAAAAAATTCTTTTGGTAGCCGGCCTTGTTTCTTTTTAATAGATTTAAATCTTGGTGCTTTATGATCAATCTATGGGTCAACAACTCCGTTAAAATCTCCAAGCATTATTATATCCTCATAATTTAAATCTAAGATCCGTTCTTTCAGATTTTTATAGAAAGTGTGCTTGTTTTTGAGGGGTCCATAAATACCAATTAATACATATTTCTTAACTTCTAACTGAATTTGTATCACAAGGTAATGACCTTCTGGATCATCCAATATTAAGAGTGGTTCACATTTTGTATTTATGTAGAAAACGACACCACTTTTTTTTAAAAGGACAAGCCGATACAAAATCCATACCTAATTTGGGGCACCTCAAATATTTAACATCTTTTTCCTGAGTCTGCATTCTAGCAAACAATATATATCCAATTTTAGTTTTTACAGATAATGGGAAAAAAATTACGCTTTTGAGGAGTATTTAAACCCTTCACATTTAATGAAAGTATTTTAATTTGCCTGAATTGACCCATTTCCATTCTTTCAAATATTAGACTTTAATTTTTACACTTTTACAGTAAAGAAAAGAAGAAGGAAAGGAATTGCTCAATTTGAGATTCTAACAAGTAGATCAATTATCATAATATTCCTCAACACCAAGCCTTAGTGGGGAATATAAATTTACTACACAGTTGTCATTTCTATCTTCACTATCATCACCAATCCTAAACTCTTCCCTTTCCACTTCTTTTCCTTCTAAATCATCATTTTCTGAGACCACTTCTTCCTCTTCTGCCTCTTCCTCATCCTTTATTCCCTTTACAGAATAGTCACCCGCACATGCACCTAATTTATCATCCTTCTGTTCATTATTCTCCTCATCATTCTGTTCATCTTCTGTCTTATTTTTTGCATGGGCCCTCCGTCTGCCCATATGTTGTCTCACAAAATTAGAGGCCTGTTCAGGGGTGGTGATTCTAATCCTCTTTTTATTCCACCAATAAGTCAAACCCTCTGAGACCTCCCATCTGTATTGCACCTTTTCTTTTCTAAGAAATGATGTCAATGTAGCATAGGATCTTCGTTTCTTCAAAATTGAACTGGTATATCTTTCAATACCTTAAGATTCTGACCCTCAATATAAAAAGGTTCCTGGTTATGTTTAATCAAGAAAGTGTCACGATAGTATTAAAAGATTGGAAAGAAAGGGGTGGACTGGGATTATTCAATTTGGAGATCTATTATAATGCAACAGTATTGTGGTGGATTAAAAATTGGATTCTACTCAAAAAAACCAGACTTTTAGAGTTAGAGGGATCATCGATGAAATTTGGCTGGCATGCATATATTTGTTATGAAAAATGGAAAATAGATAAGTCATTTAATGCTCATATGATAAGAAAGGCATTATTAAAGGTATGGAAAAGATATAAAGATCATTTGTATACAAAATTACCAATATGGACATCTCCAGAAGAAGCTTTTCATAAAAATGAAACAGCAATAAAAAGGATCTGGCTGACTTATGAAAATCTATCAACAAAATCTGGAACTGGAATCCATTTAAAAGAAAAAGAAACACTACAAAAAAAAAAAGAATTATTATAAATTGATTTAAATATCTTCAAATAAAAGAAGACTTTAAAAAAGATGTTATGGGATCAGGAATAGAAATTTAATTAAATAAGTTTGATAAAATCTTAAAAGAAGGTGAACAACAGTGGATAAAAAAAATGTATAGGTTATTACTGGAAATAAAGTTAGAAGAAGAAACCATAAAAGACAGTATGATAAAATGGATGAGTAATTTGGGATATACAATACCATTAGATAACTGGAAGAAAGCTTGGAAAAGAAATAATAAATTTACAAAATGTAGTACATTGCAAGAAAATTATTACAAAGTATTGCATAGATGGTATGTAACACCAACAGAATTAGCTAAATTACAAAATTGCCCAAATAATAAATGTTGGAAGTATAAAGATAAAGTAGGTACTATGTTTCATATTGATGGGAAAAAAAATTGCATGGATGTGGGGTGGCTGGCTGGTGAATGACTCAACCAAAGAAAATCCATTACAGGCATCTGGAACTTCCTGCAAAGCTTCTTTATTTAAAACAGCAAAAAAGAAACCAAAAACAATAATAGTAAAAATGACTTAGCCTTAGAAGGCTAACTGGAACAGGTTAACCAACTACATAGTTGAAAAGTTAGATGCAACTACCTGAGATCTTTACATCTCAGAAAACAGACAAAGAAGAACAGATTCTAAAAATGGCTGCGAGATCCACATGTTTCAGCCCACCTTGCTCCACCTTCATGGGCGTAGTCTCTTCAGACTGATTGGTCAAACATGTATGATGTGTCTCTAGTCCAACCCTTAAATTACCATAATAGAACATGTGACTACAATTCCCAAAACAATGAATGTTGATTTTTCTTAACATAAACATTAGCTCATTCTCATGAAGCTTAACCTTGCTGGCTTCACTTGTTTGGACTAGATTCACACCTGGTGCTGATAACATGTGGCTCTGGCCTTGTAGAAAAGAACATCTTTTGCACAGCATGTAAAAATACAGACACACATCATTGCATTTCAACATTTTAAAAATCATTGACTCTATATCCCATTAAAATCCAAAGTGGTGGCAATGTAATAAAGCCAAGAAGTTCTGGTGTAGTATTCATAATTATATGAAATGAATATTAGGTATTATTATCGCTTTTAAACCTGATTTTTTTTTTTTTTACTAAATATTCTGGATGTGATAAATGTTAAGTTAACTAAAGATAAAGAAAGTGTGATCCTATATATGTTAACTCCTGCAAGAATGATTTATGCCCGATATTGGAAACTAGAAAAGATCCCTACAATAAGAGATTGGCAGATAAAACTCTTAGAATTGGCCATTATGCATATATTGTCAATGTATGTGATAGATAAAA
>CM034708.1:168574657-168589634 GCA_020142125.1 Phrynosoma platyrhinos | reverse complement strand
CCATCCCTGCTGTCCTTCCGGTGGCAGGTAATGACATTTTTATGTCTCCAGACGTTCACATGACATGGATGCTGTTTTTTGTTATTGTTGTTGTTTTAAAGATTTTAAATTTGAATAATGTAATGTTTTTAATTGTTTGAATTTTTTATTTTTTAACTTTGTATTGTTAATGTTTTCTACTGTTTTAACTTGAACTGTTTGATTTGTTAGCCACCTAATAATAATAATAATAATAATAATAACAATAAGTTTTCCCTTGACAAGATTGTCTATTCATGAGTGACTATAGAGGGCTGAGCTCACCTCTGTTACTAAGCCGAAGAGCCAGCATTGTCAAAGACGATTCCATAATCATATGGCCAGCATGACAGCACAGAATGTTGTTATCTTCCCACTGAAGTGTTACCTATTTATCTAGTTGCACTTTTACATGCTATAAAACTGGTAGGTTGGTAGCAGCTGGACTAATGAAGGGAGCTCACTCTGTCACACAGCACCTGGGCCTTGTACTACCTACCTGCCAATCTTGAAATGTCAGAGTCATCATCTTAACCACTGAGCCTCCCTGTCCCCTTGTGGTCAATGTACATCTCTAAATTTTATTAATCCTAAAATTTATACAACTGAAATAAAGAATATTCCTGGTAAACCAGGACTGTGATTTTGGGTGGAAAGACTGTGAATTCACTTTAAGTGATGAGATACAAAACAGTATTTCTGATTCAAAATGGTTTAAATTCTAAATATATGTCTTTTACACCAGGCTCTGGTTGATAGGCTCCAGAGATGATGATGATTCTTTTTTTTAAGAAGCAAATTCTGCAGCTCTGAGATCTGACTATCCCTCCTAGTCTTTTGCTGTATCTGTTCACAGTTACTAGTATGTACGTATATATGTATGTGGAAAGTAATGGGAAAAAATATAGTTCTTAGTTTTTAGTAGTTTTGTAGTGTGTAGCTTAACAAATGGTGAATATGATCAGCTTTGACATCACCAATTATATTATTTTGTGGATGATGTTAGTGTTGCGCTATTGAATCTACCCTTTTCCCCAAGAAATAATGAACATTGCCAAATTGACAGAAATAGCCATCTGCTTGGAAGGTAACCTGAGAACCCCATGTGCATGGATAAATGTTCTGTGGCATGATATATTGCTCAGGGCCAAAGAGAGTCAATAATTCCGATACCACATATGCCTATAAATGAGTTATGAGATTTCTGTTTCTCATGTACCTACAGATTAAAGATATTTAGGGTAAATCAACTGAGCTATGGATCCAGACATTAATTGACTCATCTAATTTATACTTTTCTTAAAGAATTAAAGCCAACCTCTATTCATACAGAGTGGTGTTCACATGTTATAAAGTAAAAGATAAAGGTTTTCCCTTTGACATGTTTGTCAAATCGTGTCTGACTGTAGAGGATGGTACTCATCTCCATTACTAAGCCAAAGAGCCAGCATTGTCCAGAGATGACTCTGGTGGTCATTTGGCCAGCATGACTGCACAGAATACTGTTACCTTCCCACCAAAGTGGTGCCTATTTATCTACTTGTACTTTTACATGCTTTTGAACTGCTAGATTGGCAAAAGCTGGAACTAGTGGTGGGAGCTCATCCCATCATGCAGCACTTGGGCCTTGATCTGCCAACCTTCTGACCTTATCAATAGTCTTAACCACTAAGCCACTGAATCCCTCAGAAATATAGTGTGAAAAAGTGGAATAGCATCTTAGAAATTGATAGATTCAATTAAGGAAGCCACAGTCCTGGGTTTGCAATACCTAAGCAGTGTTGTTGATGAATAGAGTTCTTGAACATCTCACATTTATAGGGTTGCTTTAAATTGAAGCTGACTTGACAGCAAATAATAATAACTACAACATATGTGTACATAGGTTGTTGGTACAGCAGTATAGATATTTACTCTCAGGGAGAAAGATTGGCATTGTCATCTTAATGAGAATAGATAGTTGCAATCTAAACACACCTGGAAAGACCTAAGTTGCAGAAGGCTGTTCTATGGCATGGAGGCAAAAGTGTCCCTCTTTCCTAAAAAGATAGATTGTGGAACGCTCTTCTACTATCAGAACACTGCAGGTACATATTTAAGTTAAGAAGGGGAGACCTACTGGAATAGACCAAATATCAATTTATTAGTAACTTCAACTTCTATTTTAAGATGTTCCCATTTCAATGTATGCAGGAAGTCCACAAGAATGTAATGGAAAGGATATTAAAGCTAGAGTCCTCATTGTAGCTAGTGTTGGGCTCCTAACTTTTTGCTCTTTTTAATATTACAATGATGGAATCACAAGCTCTTTTGTGGTCTGGAACAACCTATTTTGACAAGAAGACAATGCAACACTTCATAAATATCACAGTATTTGTCTCCTATTGAAAAATACATACTCCACAGAGAACAGATAGTTGGTGGTGCAGTGGTTAAATGCTTGTACTGCAGCCACTCACTCATAGACCACAAGGTTGCGAGTTCAATTCCAGCCAGGGCTGAGGCTCGACTCAGGCCTGCATCCTTCCGAGGTCACTAAAATGAGTACCCAGATTGTTGGGGGGCAATCAGCTCACAGTTGTAAACCGCTTAGACATCCCATGCGTGATATGAAGCGGTATATAAATGAAGCTGCTTTGCTTTTTTGCTTTGCTTTTGGTTTGATCATCTGCCAAAAGAAGATTCTATTTACTTAGAATCATAGAGTTGGAAGAGACCATCCAGTCCAACCCCCACTTATTCATAGCCAGTTCAAATCTAGGGATAAATTGACACTTGCTTCTTACTACAGCCACCTGGACCTCCCCTCCCCTCCTTGTTGTTCCTCAGAAAGAGATTCATTTTCTCAAACTTTGCAAAAACTAGATAACTGCTTGGATCATTACCTGGATGGTTGAAACTGGCAACTCCATCTTCTCCTTTCTCCAAAAACTGTTTTTTCCAAGGAAAGTAGCATTTTTTCACTTTTCAAGTTAGTTCTCCATAAATACAATCAAACATGCAATTTAATAACGCTTTTAGTGAACATCCAAAGCTTCCCCAAAGTCTCATAATGTGTAAGTAACCAAAAGTCCACTCTACACATATCAAATGTTTTCAAACCGTATTTGTTAGTTTAAGTGTGGATAAACACATTATTATTATTATTATTATTATTATTATTATTATTATTATTATTATTATTATTATTATTTTGTTTCCAGTGCCTCATAAAATGTTTCAGGTTCACAATAATTCTTTAAACATTATGGATTTGCTCATGAAAATCTACTGTTTATTTTGAGATTTATTTTATTTACTCCAGCAACTCATGCTTTGCAGTTTCACAGATTTTACAAGTTCACAGTTGATAAACAAACAATGGGCCCTTAAGAGCAGTAAATATTATGTTGTTACTATCACATTTTATGACTCCTACTCTTACTTCTAGAATCAAAGGACCTGTTATAGGGTGTGTGTGTGTGTGTGTGTTTGTGGAATTACAGTATAGAGATCTGAAAAAGAATGAAGGCATGCCTTGAAATATCATAAAAGGGCAATAACCTCGATGCATATAAAAACACTGTTTACTGGCACATATTTATTATATTGAAAAGATGGCATGTAAATCAGGAACAAAATCCAAAGAAGGAAATGGGTAATCTCAGCCTCATGGAGAATATGGTTTTAGTCTAAGCTTTAACAGACTTGTTTCCTTTTGCACTTCCTGGCCTGTTCATTGGTGAGATGTTGGGGATAGATTTCATCTTTAACTGCATATCCAAAAGTAAAATAACTGCCCAAACTAGGCATGAACAGGACAAATCCTGTGCAGAAATGGGATTTAAATAGGAAAAATAACCCTGCAAAAGTGGATAGATTTTCACACGCCATTGATTTTAATGTGTGCTTAACCTGAACGGGAAGTAGTCAAAAGCCACTTCCTTTTACTTTCAGAAAATCCCAAAAGTAAAAAGAAGCGGCTTTTGACTACTTTCCATTCAAGTTAAGCACACTTTAAAATTGATGCATGTGACAATCTACCCACTTTTGCAGGTTTTCCCCACCCTTTAAATCTTGTTTCTGTATGGGATTTCCCCTGTGTGATAAAGTCCATGGAAAGGGAAAGGGAGGAGGTCACTATATGCAGACATGATAGAGGTACATAGTCTCTATTGCCTAGCCATCCATCTCATGCCAGACCCAGATGACGTTTACCTCTCCTTAGAGCAGTAATGGGAAAAGGAACCCTCCTGCTTCTATTGGACTACAAATCACATCCACCCAATTTGTTGTTTGTTGTTGTTATGTGCCTTCAAGTCATTTCCAATTTATGGCAATCCTAAGGCAAACCTATATTAGGGTTTTCTTGGCAAGATTTGTTCAGAGGAGGTTTTGCCATGCCTTCCCCTGGGGCTGAAAGTATGTCATTTGCCCAAATTCACCCAGTAGATTTCCGGAGCTGAGAATTGAACTCTGGTCTCCAGAGTCATTAGTCCAACACTCAAACCATTATGCTGTGCTGGCTCCCATGTTAATTACATGGATGGTTAATTGATATATATGTAATGTAATAGATGGTTTTGATCATTTATAACAGAGGAATTATAATAGATCATTATAATTGATATGAATGTAATAATGTAATATAATAATGTAATGTTTATCACATTGATATAGATGTAATATAAACATATATGATTACTAGTAAAGGTAAAGGTATTCCCCATTGACAAGGTTGACAAGTCATGTCCAACTGTATTGGGTGGTGCTCATCTCCACTACTAAGCCAAAGACCCAGAGTTTTTCAGACACTACTCTGTGATCATATGTGTACATAGGTTTTTGGTTCGTACAAAATGCTATTTACCTTCCCACTGAGCAGTGGTACCTATTTAATTACATGCATTTGCATGCTTTCTAACTGCTAGGTGTACAGAAGCTGGACTAGTGATGGGAGCTCACCCCATCATGCAGCACCCAGGCCTCAAACTGCCAATCTGCTGATCTTGCAATAAATAAATAAATAAATAAATAAATAAATAAATAAATAAATAAATCACACTGGACTGGTAAAGGGAGAATTGCTCAAACTAATTCTCATTAGCCTCATGTTCATTAATCCCATGGTTTGCAGCCCAAAAGATACCTGTAGTATTGCTGCAAACAAATAAATGTGGAAAACTGCAGTAAAGTTCCAGAAATTACAGATTTCTGTCCAGCTCCACTGGGTGGATGCAAGTTGGTGAATGCACCAAATTATACATGGTAATAAATACCTACACTGCAAGGGACCAAAGGACCTCTCCCAACAAAATGAATATCACCACTTCACATAATACACTGATGAGATCTGAACCTCTTGTGCCCAACCCAGAAAGAGATTTTGTAGTGGATAGCACAATGGCAATACCAATTCAATGTTGTTGTTGTTGTTGTGTGCCTTCAGGTAGTTTCCACTTATGGTGAAGTTATCATGGGGGGTTCCTGGCAAGATTTGTTCAAAGGGGGGTTGCTTTTACCTTCCTGTGAGGCCACGACACCATGCTGACTGTCAGTGAACATGAGGAAAAATCAGCTCAATTGTAGCCAAAAGTCTATTATGAGGAATTTTATTTAGCTTAAATTGAAGGAGGGGGGGTCAGCTACAAGGACCCTGCGAGACTATCTCCCACATGAGTCTGGTGGATCTAAAAATTGATGCAGAGACAGAATTCTCCAATTGAAGAGTTATTTATTAAAGGGGAAAATCACACATCAATTCACATACACACACAAACACTCATTCAAGGCTCAGAAAGTCAGGGGTTAGCTTGGAAAAGATGTTGAGGCAGAACTATGGGTGATAATTACTACTACTACTAATACATTTTATTTATACCCCGCCCCTCTGTCAAACAATTGGGGTGGTTCACAGCAGTTAAAACTCCATACAATATTAAAATACAATACAAGCTCCCACAACCCTCCCACCCCTTAAAAGAGAATTAAACTAATGCTAACATTAAAACATAATAATTAAAACCTTACATTAAAAAAAAATTAAACAGTCCTAGGACAGACAAACAGATATTAGGGAGAGCAGTAATTGCAGACAAAATAGAAAAGTGAAAAGGGGACTCCTGAGGCCAGGAAATCTAATCGGAGAAGGCCTGCTGGAAGAGATCCATCTTAACAGCCTTTTTAAAGCTACTTAAGGTGGTAATCTGACAAATCTCATCCGGCAGGCCATTCCATAGTCTGGGAGCAGTGACCGAGAAGGCCCTCTTGGAGGTAGACAGCCTAGTTTTTATAAGCTGTAGCAGATTCCTCCCAGAGGACCGAAGTGTGGGGAGGATTATATGGGAGGAGGCGGTCCCGAAAGTAGGTTGGACCCAAGCCATTTGGGGCTTTAAAGGTCATAACCAACACCTTATACTGGGTTCGGAAACTAATACGCAACCAGTGAAGAGACTTCAATACCGGTGTTATGTGGTCTCTCCTAGATGTTCCCAAGACCATTCTGGCTGCCATGTTCTATACCAACTGAAGTTTCTGGACCAAATACGAGGGTAGCCCATGTAGAGCACATTGCAGAAATCCAGACGGGAGGTTACCAGCGCATGCACCACTGTCTCAAGGTTCCTTACTTCCAGGAAAGGGTGCAGCTGGCATATCAGACAAAGCTGATAACAGGCGCTCCTGACTATCCCATTCACCTGACTAGACATCTGAAGTGATGGATCTAGGAGCACTCCCAGACTGCAAACATAGTCCTTCATGGAGAGTGTGACTGGCAGTTGCAATCCAATTCCTGGTTTTGGGGCCGCTACTGTGAGCACCTTCATTTTGTCTGGATTCAATCTCAATCTGTTTTTCCTCATCCAGTCCATTACTAAGACAGTTATTGAGAGGAGAGATGCCATCGGGAGCCAAAGCTGATGATTGGGACATGGAGAAATAGATCTGGGCGTCGTCAGTGTACTGATAACACCCAGCCCCATGTCTCTGGATAATATCTCCCAGTAGCTTCATATATATATTAAACAACATCGGGGACAGAATGGTGCCTGAGGAATGCCACAGGTAAGATCTTTCTTTGCAGAACCACTGTCCCTGAGTGACACCCTCTGGGATCTGCCTGAGAGGAAGGAACAGAACCACTGCAACACATTCCCCCTGATTCCTATCCCACCCAGGCGATCCAAGAGGATGCCATGATATATTGTATCGAAAGCCTCTGAGAGGCCTAAAAGCACCAACAGGGTCACACTACTCATCGATGCTTAGACAAAGGTCATTGGTCAAAGCAACCATGGCAGTCTCCACTCCAAATCCTGTCATAAAGCCAGATGAGGCTTTCTCTGGGATCCAGTTGGGTGATGTGGCATGAGACACAACTGTTCTGAGAGTGGTTTGAATGGAGGTGCTGGTAACTAGACCAGAGCTCACAATGACATAGTGTCCCCATGAACTCCAAACTAGCAACACTGAGGGGGGAAATCCAGATGTTTTTAAGGGCTAAAACTAGCTGCAAGGCAAAGGTGTGAAATTGCATGGGTGGGATAATCTGGTCCTGAAACATTCAAGGTGAATGGGAAAGGATTAAGGCATTAGCTGGCCCATCAAGTAAGGCATCTAGCACTTATCACCCATTCTTCTGATTATGGAGATGATGATGGTCCATTTGCAACTCCCACACTATCTGCCTGGATTTGGGATGGGATTTTTTCCTGTCTTCCAAGTGCCCTTGGTATGGCCTGCTTAGGTGGCACTTGGGGTTCATTTCAGTGTACATCTGGGGTCATGTGGAATTCATACACACACCAAAATTCAGAAAAATGCACTTTGGATAATACAATGTATGTGAGAAAGAACTTGATGTACAACTCAATGTGCGTGCAGAAAAATCTGTGCTAGATATCAATATAAAATGGATTGAAAATGCAATGATCTATATTATAGTAGCTTGATATAAATATGTAATGTGAACATACTATGGGGGGAAGCAGATGGGCAGCTATGGGCTGCCCCGGGAAGCTGCAACATGGGGCCGAGGTATCCCACACCTCAGCCTCACTGCGCAGCTTCACTGCCCCTGGAAGGAGCGCTAAATTGGCGCTCCTTTCACAAGTCGCCGAAGGTGTGCCACAAAAGCTGGCGGCACACCTTCAGCGACTCTTCTATTGCAGCGTGTATGGACGCTGCAGCAGGAGGTCCTCCTCGGAGCGCTGGCCATGTGGAGGGCTGGCTGTTCCGAGGACAACCTGGGGAAGGGGTTGGGGTGCCCACCGTGTGGCTGCCCCTCCCCTTCCCTGCCCCCAAAATGGCTCTTTAAGCCGTCTGCTTCCCCACTTGGAAAAATAAGGGCAGTTTCAATTGGAAATACACACAGAGAGAGAGAGAGAGAGAGAGAGAGGTGTGAAAAGTGCAACCAGCATGACCAAACACTTAGAATAACTTCTTTCTTTCTTTTTCATTTTTAAAGCTTCTACTTTCTAAGGAAAGATTTAAAAAGCTGAGTGCAGGAGTCAGTATGACCGAGAGTGATCAAAACCCATATGATGTGAAGAAGGTCAGTAAAGAATTCCTCTGTCTGTTTCCTATAACACTAGATGGTGAGAGAGTCATTTCAAGACAAAAGAAGCAACTTCTTCAAGATAATATATAATTAACTTGTAGAATCCACTACTATAGTGGCTGCAATTCTACATCAAGGCAAACATAGCATAATATTCCATGTCTGCAGCTGTATGTTATTGTTACACTCACCCATACAGGGCAAGATTCAAATCATAAGGCTCTACTATTTACCTGCCCCTAAAGAAGGGAGGGCATAGGCAACTAGGCTGCACTCAAAAATAGAGGTTACCTTCCTGGATTTCCAGCAACTTAAAGGAGATCTGGAAGAGTGACCTCATCTTTCTTCCTTGGCTATAAAACTGTAGTCAGAATGAGCACTGCCTGATAACTCTCCTCTTTTCCTCAGTGCCCATCCCACAGCTAAGTAAAGAACCATGGCAGCACCCCTTGGATTTGAAAACTGCCTATGGGTGTTTAAATGTTGCACAAGTTGATAGTGAATACCTCCATGTAAAATAAAAGACATTGGCTGGCATTCAGTATCATAGTTATAGATGCATAACCTAGCATTATGCATCTGTAACTTCTCCATATTCCTACTTAGTCACAATCATGGCACTGTTGCCACTATCATAACTGCCCCTCAACCTACTTTACCAGGTAGTAGCTGGTCTGAAAGAGGAAAGTCTATTCTGATCATGATTGGGGTGTAGGTCATCCATTCTCAGAGCAGGTGTTGTTCAGTAAAGTATGTCTGAGAGGAGACACTGCTTAGTTAAGAATATTTAATCAAGTACACTTAGGGCCTAAGCAGATGGCTTAAAAGGCCATCTTTGGTGCAGGGAAGGGGAGGGGCAGCCGCACGCTTGGCGCCCCAACCCCCTCCCAAGGTCATCCTCGGAGCAGCTGGCCCTCCGCATGGCCGGCGCTCCGAGGAGGACCTCCCGCTTCAGCCTTTCCACATGCTGCGACAGAAAAGTCAATGAAAGTGCGCCACAGCCTTTGCGGCACACTTTCGCTGACTTGTGAAAGGAGCATTAATTTAGTGCTCCTTTCAGGGGAGGTGAAGCGGCCCCGCAGGACCGAGGCATGGGGATGCCTCGGTCCTGCGGCACAGCTTCCCAGGGCGGCCCACGGCTGCCCATCTGCTTAGGCCCTTAGCTAAGTAGGTGATATAGATTTGTTCATTTGGGGTCATGGTTTTTGCTTAACCCTTCAAATTCTGCATTTGAATCCATCGATATTCAATTATGTTTGGGGTGTTAACATATAGCGCCTTTGCAGACTTCCAGAAATAGTGCACTTTAAATTGAGGCACTGCCCTGGCTCAGTGCTAGGGAATCATGGCAATTGTATTTTTTCTGAGACATTCTGAGACTTCTCTGTCAGAGAGCTCTGGTGCCATAATAAATTACAGTTCCCATGATTCCCTAGCACTGAGCCAGGGCAGTGCCTCAATTTAAAGTGTACTATTTCTGGCAGTCTGCAAAGGCCCATAGTTGCCAGACTGGTTCCTTTGAATCAGAATCAGTGCTTGGCTAAGCAAACCCACTCTACCAGTACTATTTTGCAGTTTTCCAAACAATGCAGAGAAAAACCTCTGAATCTTTTCATAATCCCTATCCAAAGGTGTAACTAAAGTTTTTCTCTCTATTGCAAGCTGTTACCTACAAAAAGGAAGGTGGTGTTCAAAGACTGAGAAGGTCAATTGTCTCCCTGTTGTTACTGTTGATAGCACTGGAAGCTAGTAGCTTCTTTTTCAATGGGAGATGATCCTGATCAGTCAAAAGACAGATCAGAAAACAGGGCATTGTTTGTGCTGAGTGATGTTGCACTTTGCCAGAAATCTCAGATTCATACCCTTGGACTCACCAGCTGAGCCCATTCCTGGAAGTGTCAGATCTGGCCATGACAATACATGATTTGACTACTTCCCATTTGAATTACTGTAATGTACTTTATGGGCCTAAATGCCCCAAAGGTACAGCTCCCATCTGAGCTTGGAAACTAAGCATGGTCAGTCATAGTTAGCACTTGGATGGAGATTACCAATGAATGCCAAGTGCTATAGGCTATATTTCAGAAGAAGGAACTGGCAAACCTACCTCTGGGTATTTCTTGTCTAAGAAAACCCTATGAAAACCATAAGCCAACAGGAGATTTAAAAAGGTGCACACACACACACACATATATATGCAATGTGGTCTGAGCAATGCTCCATGGATACCTTTTGTAAAGTTTAGTTTAAAACCAGGAATGGATTCCTCACCCTAGTCACATGAAAGCCACATGCTGCCACTGGTTGCTTCAAAATACATGCCAAACAGACCCCTCCCCCATTATAATTGCAATGCACACAAACATGTTGTTAGACACAGTTTAGTGTGGTGGTCTTAGACAAGTTCCCTTCTTTCACTGTCATTCACATATCTATGATATGGAAGACTGTCATTGTCATGAGAATGACAAATTGAATATTATTGTAAGAATCTACTGTTAACCCCTCTGAGCATTAAGTGAATGGAGAAACCTCCATCCCATTAAATAGATATGGTTTACACTTCAAGATAAATAATTTGTTCTACTCTGGCTATTGACTTTTCTGTAGACAGATGAGTTTCAGGATGACAATTGCCATAATGATACTATAGGTCCATGACACACGTCTACGCTTGAAATCTAATGATTACAAAAAGTCTATTTTCTAAAACGATGATGGTCAAGTGGGGACTTAAATTACAGCAGGAAGATGTGCTATGCAATCGAACAGGTCATTCAATTCGCAGATCTATTTTTTCAAGTGAGATTGGCTGAACTTATAAAATGAGGACAACTACAAGGCCACTCTGACCAGCATACTAAAGAGCTAAAATGCCATCTTCCTGAATGTATTAAAGCTCCTGGCTTCTGTGTGTGAATTAAAAAACTGCCACTAAAATTATCAGCATGACCAGGTCCTAAATGAGGCAAAAACAGAAAAAAAAAAGCCAAGGCTCAGATTATGTATATTTCTTTGCAAGAAAGAGCTCTCAAAATGATCAACCAATACAAATATATAAATCAGCTGTGGACCCAGGTGATGCATTAGGAGAGGCATCACTCATCTGTAAGAGCAAAGCTCAGAAATGCTATTCTGATTCTTCAAGCAAAATTGCAGAGAGGGGGAGGTGCAGAGGGAGACAAAGC
The DNA here is from genome assembly GCA_020142125.1 of Phrynosoma platyrhinos. Taxonomy (NCBI): domain Eukaryota; kingdom Metazoa; phylum Chordata; class Lepidosauria; order Squamata; family Phrynosomatidae; genus Phrynosoma; species Phrynosoma platyrhinos. Next base: position 168,577,889 of record CM034708.1, on the reverse strand, counting down.
AACCCTGTAGAAATGGGAAATGCTATGTGAAGCAAATTTTGATGTGTTACCCTTTGATGTGTTTTAAGCAAAATGGAACAGAGCACACTAATGAAGCTGTAATCAAAAGATGCAATTCTGAAGTGATTTTCCAGTACACCTACTGAAAAGGAGATTCAGAAATAGCCTTAAGTTCAGGATTTTATTGTAACTGAAATGGTTTGATTTTAGCCTAGGGCCACTGGAGGCATAGGACGGAGTTATACATGACACTTATGATGTGGAAAGGTGAGAAAGGAAGCAGCTCTTCATCCAGTTCCTTGTCCATAACAGCTAATAATCCCAATACAAGCCATAATATAGCAATTGAGCATATGTTTTTCATTTACAAGACCACATATTCAACTTATCATTGGAAATGGGAGGTAGTGGTTGAGGAGAAGAACCTTCAGCCAGAAAACTGTACTGCCAACCAGATATATTCTATAATAGTCTATACAGATCAGTGGGTTTGACATGGCATAAAACAACTTCCTATCTAGTAACGTGACATCATACTGTGCATACTTTATCTTTTGATTGGTCATTGGAAGGTGATCTAAAATGGTCTGATTCCTGATGTGTGTATTTCTGAAGAAATCCTCTTGAGAGAAGGAAAGAAAGTTAATAAAAAGGAACACACATTCTTTGAAACCTAGATTGAATTTGACTGTTTTAAACACAGCCAAGGCATAGAATTTAATTGGTAATCAGTTATCATGTAGCAGTCATGATGGCTTCAGACCAATATCGTTTAGGCCAGGGGTAGGCAACCTTTCCCCTTTAAGGGCTGAGTGACTTCAGCTCCCAGAAGCCTCAGCCATGTTGGCCAATAGCTCCTGGGATTCTGGGAGCTGAAGTCCCTCAGCCCTTAAAGGGGAAAGGTTGCCTACCCCTGGTTTAGGCATATTAGTTTCAGAAAGCATAGTGATTGGCATCTCCTTGAGAGTTCTGTTCATTTTCTCTGCCATTCCATTTTGTTCTAGAAATAAACCTGTGTAGTCTGATGCTCAATGTCATGTTCTTTTAAAAATTAATCAAATTCAACATTGACAAATTCATTGCTGTTGCCTGTGCACAGGCTCTTTGGTCTGTAGCCAAATTTTTTAGAGACTCTATTAAAGTACTCTTTGAAATTCTGAAAAGCTTGACTCTTAACTCTGAGAAGATAAGTGTATGTGTAACTGCTGAAATCATCAATAATAGTCATAAAATAAGAATTACCTCTTGCTGACTGTTGATTCATTGGTCCAGAAAGATCAGCATGTGAAAGATCCAATGCCTTGATAGATTTTCTCTCAGTAACTGCAAGGTGTGTAGCTCTTGTGGCCTTTACTTTCAAGCATTCTACACATTTTGCATTGTATGAGCATGCTTTGAACTTAAAGTCTCTTGCAAACTCTTAATTAGCCAGTCTCTCGATATTTTCAACATTTAAATGAGCAAATCTGCCATGCCATAAACAGTCTTGAACAGTCTTGGTGATTACATCTGGTCACACTGTGTAATTTTACACAGAATGTAAAATCTGCATCTGATAGCATCCATAAGATCTTAGGTCTGCTCTAAAAATCAACTTTTTAATCATGAAAACCACACAGGTTTGCTTTCTGAAAATGACATGGTTGCTTTTTGATATTGTGGTTTGCACACTGTAAAAGAAGGCTTGCAAATCTGATATACAGTAAGCATCAGGAATTTGTAAGGATCCTATTCTGTCAGGACCAAATTTTGTTTGCAAAATAACAAACCCTTTTCCTTGTGCAAAAATGTCTTGATCATTAGCAAGATAGACAGGAAAAAATACATTTGCATCAAAATCAACAAACTTTTGTTGTTGAAGTAATGCACAGTCACTCCACTATCAATGAAAACTTGGTTTTTATATTTATCTCCAGCAATTTGAAATAATTATTGTTGAATCAAACTAATATCAACATGATTGGAATATTTCTGTTTAGGATTAAAAGTTGTTTTCTTAAAGTTGAGGATGATGCAACTTTGTGTTAACAAGTTTGCTTTGAGAGCTGTTTGATTAGAAGTACTTGGAGAATTAAAAACTTTCTGTGGTTTATCCTGTATTTGTTTTGCATCAATTAAACCTTGAATATGATAAGCAATGCTGGGATTTACAGGTAAGTAAATATAAGCTGCTGCTTTCTCTGCATTTTTATCAAACGGTTGTTGATGTTTTCCTACTTCTGTGGATCTCTGTCCATTTATTGCTTTAAATAGTCCCATTGTAGTCAGGTTCATTTGCATTTTCCATGATCATGTTTTATAATTTGTTCCAGTTAAGATTTCAGTAATCATTGTAGGATTAGGATTAGCTGAAGCCATTCTCTATTATTAGAGCAGGAAAAAAAATCTTTTTTGTAGTCAGTATCTTCAGGAGAAGGAGTTTTAAAATAATCTGGAACCTCTTCTGAGACCTCACTGAGTCTAGACTGGAACCCTTTCTGGGCCCATAACCCAAACATATTGGGTGCAATTTTAGTTTCCGAGGGTGTTAATCCTTTTAAAGGAAAGAAAAAAATATGCAAGTATGAAAGTCATAGCTGTCAGCATCTAGCTTTCTCTAGCAGTACAGCAGAAGTGTGGGTCAGACTATATTTTAATATGCTTATCTAAAGAATAAAGACAAAAAAATAACAAATATGTAGTTTGTGGTTTAAAAACAAACAATAATTACTTTAATAAATATTTACATAAAATAACTAAAACCTAATCTAATTGGTGATGGTTTGGGTAAAGAGAGATACATCTCACCATCTTTTAGATAGCAGGAAAAAAACTCCAAGATTGACTGCTATCTGCAGTTTAGAATCTTCAAAGAGAGCTGTTAAATTGCCTCTAAGATTCAGTGGCCAAAGTCACATGATAGTTAGAATGAGAAAGAGAGAGGGAGTCCCTATCTATAATGAGGGGAAGGAGAATGTAAACATACATTTTCCAACAGTTTCATTTTAGATTGTCTCTTCATATCATTTTTGAGGAAAAGGTATTCAAGAGTGGTTTAAAATGGGCTTTTTCCAACTGCAACCACCAAAAAGAGATGGCTGTAGGTTCTGCCCTCTTCTTAAACAATGTTTTATTACTAACACACATTACCACAGAGAGCACTCATGTTGGCAGCACTTACGTTTAAGGTATAAGCATTTTGAGATGTTTTTTAGTGGACCATCATGGTGGGTGCTAAATTAATGGAAGCCCC
>CM034708.1:168542043-168561022 GCA_020142125.1 Phrynosoma platyrhinos | reverse complement strand
ATTGTATTAAATTTGAAGAATAAGACACAGGAGTATCAATGGAGACTTAACAAAGAATTATTACATAATGATCAAATAATTAAGGAAGCTAAGGAAAATTTACAACTATACTTCCAGGAAAATATGAACTGAGAAACAAATGTGGGAATTGTGTGGGAAGCAAGTAAGGTTGTAATGGGGGATTTTTCATTAAAAAAAATATAGAATTAAAGAAAAAAAGAAATGAGAGAATTAAAGAAATAAAGAAAGAAATTAGTAGAAAAGAGGAAGAATTAGAAAAAGGAAGTGAAAAGAAAAACATAGAGAAATTAAATTATTGCAAAAACAATTAGAACAGGGGCTAATTGTAGAAATGAGGAAAAAATTGTTAACAACCAAACAAACACAATTTGAACAAGCTAACAAACTGGGGAGGTGGTTGGCATATCTATTGAGAAAGAAGCAAAAATGAGGCTGATTAACAAAATAATAAAAGGTGGTGATATTATTTCAAATCAAAGAGAAATAAAAGATATCTTCCAAAGATATTATTCTAAGATATACAAGAAAAGAAAGGTTAATAAAGAGGAAATTAATGAGTTTTTGAATAAATATAATACAAAACAGATTAAAGAACAGGAAAAAGAAAAACTTAATAGACCTATAACAAAAATGGAAATCATAGAACTATTAGAAAATGCAAGTTGAACAAATCACCTGGGCCAGACGGCTTCACATCTCTATATTATAAGATCTTCTTAGAGCAACTATGGGCACCGTTTCAAAAAATGGTAAATTCAATATTAGAAAATGGAATTCCACAATCTTGGCAAGAAGCAAATATTTGTTTAATGCCCAAAGGGGACAAAGAAGAATCAGAACCTCAAAATTTTAGACCAATCTCTTTGTTAAATATAGATTATAAGATTTTCACTGTAATTTTGACAATAGATTTAAACAAAGTTTACAAGAGGTGATTGGAAAAGAACAACTTGGATTTCTTCCCAATAGATATTTAAAGGATAATTTAAAAGCAATATTAAACACTATCGAATTTGCAGAAAGACACCCAGATAAAAAGGTGGCCCTATTATTTTTAGATATCAAGAAAGCCTTTGACTGTGTAAATTGGGAATTCATGTTTGAAATTTTAGAAAAAATGAAATTAGGAGGTAGGTTTATACACTGGATTAGAGAAATATATAAATCTCAATGAGCTAAAGTCATAATCAATGGAGAGAAAATGAAATGGATAAAGATACAAAGGGGTACAAGGCAGGGATGACCTTTATCATTGTTATCATTTCTGTGTGTAATTGAAATTTTTATTGACCTTATAAAGAAAGATGAATAGATTAGGAGGGTTAAAAATTAGAAAAGATGAACACAAAATTAGAGTATTTGCTGATGATATTGCTCTAACACTGGAAAAACCATTAGAAAGTATGCAAAAAGTAAAAAGGATAATACACAGATTTGGAGAAGTATTGGGTTTAGAAATCAATAAGGATAAAACAGCAATGAGGACTAAGAACATGACAAAAAGGAAGAAATGGAATTTAGTGAAAACTCTGGCTTTGAAATTAGTAAGAAGGTGAAATATCTAGGTATCATGATAACTAATAGCAATGTGGACCTATTTAAAAATAATTATGGGAAAGTTTGGAATGAAATAAAAAAAGATTTAATGAAATGGAAAGATCTAAAGTTATCCTTTTCTGGGGAAATAGCTTCAATTAAAATCAACGTATTGCCAAAACTCCTATTTCTTTACCAATCAATCCCAATAATACATAATGAAGTGGTCTTCAAGGAATGGAAAAAGAAAATCTCTAGGTATATCTGGACTGGGAGAAAATCTAGGATAAAAGAAAAAAAATGTTTGATAGTAAAGAAAGAGGAGGTTTTGGCCTTCCAATTCTTAAATTGTATTATCGGGCAGTATGTCTAGGATGGCCAAAACAATTGGTAACTCTAAACAATACAAGTTTACTGCATTTAGAAGGGGGGGAGGAATTGAAATTTGGGTGGCATGCCTATCTTTGGTTTAATAAAGAAAAAGCAAATAAGGATTTCAATAATCATTATATTAGAAGAACCTAGTTGAGAATATGGAAAATTTATAAAGAGTGATGTTCCCCTTCTACTCCCCATTGGATATGCCCACATGAGGCTTTATACAAAAGAGAAAATATAATGAAAGACAAGTGGATTACATTTGGGGACATGATCTCTTTCAAAGGTAAGAAGTATAGAATCAGAACATAAGAGGAAGTAAATAATAGTAGCATCCCATGCCATTGGTTATTGTATAGGCAGAGAAAAGGTTAAATTAGAATTAAATTAAATTGTATAGGCAGAGAAAAGGTTAAATTGTATATGAGAGAAAAGGTTAATTTAGAAATAAAACATCATGGAATGAAACAGGGGTAGGCAATCTAAGGCCCGGGGGCCGGATACAGCTCCCCGAGGCCTTTGAACCGGCCCTGGGACGGTCCTGCCACAGCCTCCCCCACCCCTCGCCACCCCCTGCCGCCACCCACCATGATGATATTGATTATTGTTGTTATTACTTGTTCTTGGGGTTTTCTTGGCAAAATCTCAACAGGAGTTTTGTCATGGCTTTTCTGGGGCTGAGAGAGTGCATGCATATTTTTTACATTTTTAATTTTTTAAAAATTTTTATTTATTTATTTATTTATTTATGGTGCTTTGGCCCCTCAATTGTATGAGGGACAGCAACCCAGCGCCCAGCTCAAAAAGGTTGCCTACCCCTGGAATAAAAGAAGAAAAAACAGATTTAGAAAAAGTATTATTGGGTAAAAATCAAAAAATCTTATCCAATATCTATATAATATTGTAACCTGTAACATAATATCTATGTAACCCTGACTCATTTAAAGCTGCTACATTATCTCAACAACTAGTGGAGACCTGCCTGAGTGTTTTTTCTGGCTATCCCAAAATTACTGAAAGTCAAGGAGATCTAAAAGGCCAGCTTCAAAGAAGAAGAAAAAACTGTGGTGGCTGATTATTTACATGCATGGGAAACAACTCTCCTGTAAAGTAAAAGCAAGAAGGGAAATGTCATAATCAAAAGGGAACTAGCAAAGGAATTCAATGATTTTCTCTTTAGATGAGTAGCTTTTTTTCTCTAGTAATTGACATTTGCTCCCACAGCAATATTCTTTATAGGTCCAGCTACTTTCTTCTATGACTGTGTTCACTGATACATCTCATTAAGTGCCATCCCAGATACCCATAAACAATGAAACAATGTGCTCAACACTGGATTTCACAGCTTAAAGGAATTCAACAGTTCCTTTATTATAACCCTCCTCTGCCCACAACATAGCATTCCAGAGTTTAATGAGTGGTAATATTTAAAATCCAGGTCCTCTTCTTTCACTTTACAAAAGTGGGAAGAACAATTCCAATTCATGCATTCTGCAGAATGCAGCCTTTAAAGTGACTGCTGTTGTCACTTTAAGCTATCCACAATCTGCAGTGTAATGTGATCTGTAGGAGGCAATCCATAGGAGAAAGAGAGTAATTAAAATAATTTTGAAATTACATCAGAATTTCTCAGAAGAAGATTGCACATCTCTAGGCTGTACTGAAATGCAATATCATCTCATGGTGACTAAATGAAGAAAAGTAGATTAATATTGACACCCAAATTGCTGAGAAAAATTGATAGGATATTTGTTTTACATATCAGTATTGCTGAATGGAAAGTAAATAGTGGAGAAGATATCGATATCTGTATCTACATCTTTTCAGCCTTTTATTTTATATACTTCATATAGGGGGGGGATGCAGACAGGCAGATGGGGGCCACCCTGGGAATTGGCAGATGGGGGCCAAGGCTGCTGCACACTTTAGCCCTGATCCTCCCTTTTGTCACCTGGGAAAGGAGCGCTAAAATGGCGCTCCTTCCACAAGCCATGAAAGGCGTGGCCGAAGAGCCACCATGTGGCTCTTCTGCACCTCTTCCAGCTCAGCGTGTCTGGACGTTGAGCCAGAAGGATGTCATTAGAGCGCCTACCATCTGTAATGGTGGGCGCTCCAGTGACATCCTTTAGAAGGGGTTGGGGCACCCAGCGTGAGGCTGCCTCTCGCCTTCCTTGCCTCCAAAATGGCACAAAGCTCCGTCTGCAAATGGGGACAGTTTGGCCTAGGGATTTCTTTCCCTTTTTTTGTTTGATTTTCTGGCTTGGTCCTTAAACCACTCCTCCTCCTTTTTTCAACATTGAGGGCTTTCCCCTTTATTTGTTTATTCTCCATCTCTGTGTGTCTTAAGGTGCTTAATGACTGAGCCTTGCCTTTCAGGCTTCTAGCCTTTTCTTTTGAAAAATTTTGGTGGATTTGGGGCTATACAGCCTACTCTAAAGACTTCTTTCATCTCCCTGAGACAAAGTTTGGATGTATTTTCGGTGCCCACTCTTAATCAAACTATATTTTATTGATTCCTGACTTCATTTTAATCATTGCCACCTCTTATCTATTGGGTGATCTTGGGCAAATTACACTCTCTCAGCCTCAGAGTTAGGCTGATCACTAGTGTTATCTGGAGGACCACTTTGTTCCTGATTTGGTTGATAACCATTTTGTGATGGTGTTGGGTGAGGCCCATGAGGTTTGTTTGCTGTTCCAGTTTTCAAACCCATGCTTTCAACTGTTGCTTCCATTTCTCCTTACCTGGGCTGTTTTACCCTCCCCTATGCCATGTGCTTGGTTTGAGCTAGGACCTGCTTGGGGGCCTGTTGCACTAAGACACTTTCTTTATTTAATTGCCTTCTATACTCAGTACCTTTGGAGTGGGGACTGTAAGAAGAACTTGGGGAATTGCTAAGAGTTCTAGGGGCTTTGAAGACAGTACAAAGTGCCATCTTTGAGCCAAGGAAGGGTCGGGGCAGCCGGATGCTGGGCACCCAACCCCTCCCTGAAGACATCATCAGAGCACCCGCCATTGCACAAAGCGAGCACTCTGATTATGTCCTTCCATTGCAGTGTCCTGACATGCTGCGATGGAAGAGACGTCGAAGAGGTGCATGCCGCCTCTTCCAGAGCCCTTTCCACACCTTGAGGAAGGAGCACTATTTTAGTGCTCCTTCCAGGACTGGCCAGAGTGGATTGGGGCCGAGGAATAGGGTAACCTCGGCCCCAATCTTCAGCTTCTCGGGGTGGCCCGTGGCCGCCTGTCTGTAGAGGCCCCTAGTCTCCAATGGGATCTTTTATCCTATGTTTACTGAAGTGGCTAGGGAATAGATTGAAAGAGAAAAAGCTTCTCAATGTGTCTGTGATTTAATTGGGGATTGAAACATACAAAGACACTAACATTCATTCACACACACAGGATCATGAGGTTTATTTGCTGTTTCAGGAATAAAGTAGTTAGCTTGGATAGGAAACAGAAGGCTTTCTAATGGTCATAATTACCTGACAGAGGTTACTCCAACAATGAATGAAGATAGGGAGACTCAACCATTAATGAAAAGTAAGGGACAATGGAAAGAGCTGGGACTCAAGTCAGAGTTCATAGTAGTGCAGTGTCACCATGAAATATAATCAGACCCAATGTACCTGAGATTTTGGAGGTCTTTTATACCTTTAAACCTAGCCTGAAGCGAAGATTTGCTATTGTTTATTATCCAGATTGATACTCTTTGAAGTAAACAATTTCCAAAGAGGGGAGATGGGGTGTTGATTTTATCTCATTCTCAGATAGACATATCCTGACTGGTACTCATAAATTTCCTACATGCAAATTTCCTGCTTTGCAGCTCCTAAGCCTGGCCTTTTGATCTGCTAATTGTTGTAGAGGCAGACGTGATCTTTCAGGTGCTTACATGAGATCCTTGCTTTGGATCCATAGTGGTTTTGGCTTTTCCAGTTTAGGGCCATGACAGGAGACCCACGAATGTTTTTTTTTTTAATATTAAAACAATGCTTATAACAGGATCATGAGGTTTATTTGCTGTTTCAGATTCTCGAGTCCATGCTTCCAACTGTTGCTTCCATTTTCCCTTGCCTGTGCTGTTTTACCCTCCCTCATGCCATGTGCTTGGTCTGGGCTTGGACCTGCTTGGGGGTCTATAACTATTAATTAAATAGGGCTCATATTAAAGTGCTTTCTATATGTAATATTTGCTTTCTATACTCAGCATTTTTATGATGAGGTAGTGTGGGGACCATGAGATTTGTTTGCTGTTTGTTTCTGAAGCCCATGCTTCCATCTGTTGCTTTCATTTTTCCCTTGCTTGTGATATTTTACCCTCCCCCAGGCCACATGGGAGTTTATCACACGGGGACAGGATAAGGATGGGATAGATTCCCTGACCTTAACCTTGATGGTGTGAAAGGCTTTCAAATTGTTGCAGTCAATTAACTACCATTAGCCTGTCAGTAAAGTGATATTGTAATAATGTGAACTTTTGTTATTACAAAATGCCAGCCAATGTCACTTTAATAACATGTTAATAGCAGCTAATTGAGGGGATCAACATGACTTCATCTGAAAGCCTTTCATGCCATTGCCATCAATCATGCTTCCCAGATGGGATAAGTATGAATGACATGTGAAAGTCCTTCCCACAATCAAGTAGAAGGGACGGAACAATGATGAGAGAGGGACGGGAGTTCTCTCGTGTGATAATCTCCATGATCAGGTTGGGTTTGAACCTGCTGGCTGCTACGGGGCCTATAACCATAACATTAAACAGGCTCACACTAATGTCATTTTCCTTTTTAAATATTTGCTTAGTTTATTTAGCATATTTTGATTTTATTGTGTTTTACTATGATTTTTGCCATTTCATGTTTCAGGCCCACTCTGCCAAAGTTCCTTTTCTTTTTCCTTGCTTGTGCTTTATTACCCTCCCTCATTCCATGTGTTTGGTTTGGACCTGGCCTATTTTTCTGCTTGGGGCCAGTGACTGTAAGTTAAACAAGGCTCACACAAGGCACTTTCTTTCTTTATATCTGCTATCATTCTAAAGTTGAATAGAGCTTTCTAATACTGATATATTTAAATATACAGTCCGCTTGCACCATTCACAGCTTGCCATATGCAGTTTTGAGCTTATACATATGGCAAGTCCAGGTAGACAAAATGGCGTGTGCACCACCACACACAGGAGCATGCTGCCACAGCACTGAATGGTCCTTAAGCATACATTGTAATAATCTCTTTCCTTCTTCTTCTTCCTTTCCCATTTCCTTCTTTGTTGGTTTTCTTTCTGTCTATTAAGCCTTGGTGTGACCTCCCCCCTCCACACATACCCCTTTTCTTCTTCCTTCCTCCTTCCTTTTTCCAAGGAGATACAGAATTTTTTTACCCTGGTTATATTTTCATGTTGAACTTTATATTGCTTGACTTCACAAGCTATTTACAGCAGGCACTTTTCTCTATAAGTTCAATAATAGGTTTTATTCCACTTTTAAGTTTGTTAACTTTTAGTCCTGTCATTGCATTGAATTCTTCTAGTATTTCTTCTAATTGTTTCATGCTTTTAGATGGATCATTTAAAAATATGACAACATCATCTGCAAATGACCTGAGCTTATACTGATATTTATTAATTTCTGGTGAGTGAATCTTTTTATCATTTCTTATTTTTGTGTTTAGCACTTCCATTACAATGATAAAAAGAAGAGGGGACAAGGGACAACCTTGACATGTGCCTTTCCTTATGTTGCAAATCTCTGTTTTCTCTCCATTTACTAAAATTTGGGTTTTTTGTATGTTATATATTTGCTGGATTCCGTTTAGGAATTTTCCTGTTATTCCTATCTCTTGCAATAGTAAATCTAGGAAATCCCAGTTCACATTATCGAAGGCTTTTTCTGAGTCTAGGAATAACATTCCTAACTTCTTCAATTTGTGAATGTCGTATAATTCCAAGATATCTAGCGTTGTTCTGATATTATCTTTTAAATATATTTTGGGCAGAAATCCTGCTTGATATTCATGGATTAGCATAGACAGCACCCTTTTTTAGCCTCGCTGCTAAGATTGTAGTGTATATCTTATAATCAGTTTTTAATAGTGCTATGGGTCTCTAATTATTAACATTTTCTGGATCTTTATTCTCTTTATGGATTAATGTGGTTAGAGAATATCTCCCTGTATCAGGGTATTGTCCATTATCTATTTTTTATATAGTTTTATGTAGGATTCCTGTTAGCTCTTCTCTAAATATTTTATAATATTTTGTTGAAAGACCATCTGGTCCTGGATATTTATTGTCCTGCAAATTTGTAATAGCCTGATTGACTTCTGCCATTGAGATCAGTGCATTCAGATCGCAAATATCTTGTTCTGTTAATTTAATTATAGATAGATAGATAGATAGATAGATACTCCTTCATTTTTACTTTATTTTCATGTGAAATTTCTTTTGGAGAGAATAAATTTTCATAATATTCTAAAATAACTTTCTTCAGGTCCTTTTGTTGTGTGAATTCTTGATCTTTATTTTTTAGTTTAAAAATTACATTTTTTTCCCTTTTCTCTTTTGAGTCTTCTTGCTAACCATTTGCCCACTTTATTTGCGTTTTCAAAATGGTAGAATTTCAGATATTAAATTTTGTTTGTTATTTCATTTACTGATATCTGGGTTGATTGGTTCCTTATTCTTTTTCTTTATTTAATGTTGTATTTTTGGGGTTATTATGTTTTTTTTTAATTTCTATTAATTGATTCAATAATTATTTTTCTTTTTTCTCTTTTATTCTTTTTTCCCCTTTTTTCTTGTTGTATTAGGAGGCCTTTTGCCACTGCTTTACTTGTGTCCCATATAATGTGCATTGGTGTTTCTTTATTCATATTCTCCTGGAAGTACATTGAAAGATCTTTTTTTAAAGTTTTTTTACACTCTCTTCATCTGCTAATAATTCTTTCTTTAAGTGCCAATTATATTCCATTTTCTTTATAGTTATTGATAATGATATTGGTGAATGGTCTGACATACTCATGGGCAGTATCTTGCTATTTGATATTTCTTTGCTTATTGAAGAAGATATAAAAAACATGTCTATCCTTGACCAAGTATTGAATCTGTTTGAATAATAGGTATAATTTCTGTTGCCTTTATTATGTAACCACCATATATCTATTAGATTGTGTTCCTTGAGAAGTTTAGATGCCGAGCTTGGTAACTTCCCCTGATATTTTTCTCTATTTTTTTTTTTTTTTTTTTTTTGTGGATCTGTCTTCTATTGGATTCACCACTGCGTTCCAATTGCCTACTATTATAATTTTGTCATAGTCATATTGTCTTATGTTGTTGTTTAATTCTATAAAGAAATTATCTTTTCCTTCTTGTGATGTGTAGATGTTAATTAATAATATTTTCCCTTATTCTGTGTTTACTTCGATAGCAATGTAATGCCCATTCTTGTTTTTAAAAATCTCTTCAGTTTTAATGTTATCTCTTACATATATTGCTACCCCTTTTTTTTGAAGAGGTATTAGATGCTGCATATAATTTATCTAGTTTTTTATTCTCTAACAAATGTAAATATTTATTTTTGATATGCGTTTCTTGGATGCATATTGTCCTTCTTTTGTTTAATTAGATAGTGTATAATTCTGTTTTGTTTGCTTTTTGAATTTAAACCATTAACATTCCATGAAATTATTTCACATGGCATTTTTCCTTTAGATTATCTAATTTTCTGGTAATTAGTATCTGTATCTTAATTTCTTACCCTTACTAAGCCTAAGGTTAGTCTGAATATTTCGCTTTTTTCTTTTTCTTTTACTTTTTCCCCTTGTTCTTCATCTGTTGTTTCTTCTATCATTTTTATACTTGTTCCCTCTTCTTCCTGATTCTCTTCTTGATTTTTTCCCTTTAAATTGGTTGATTGATTTGTTTCTTCTTTTTCTTCTTCTTCTGACTCTTCTAAATCTATTAGAGTATTTCCCTTGTCTTCCAAGTCTTCTTCGTCTCATTTCTTTTGTCTCCTATCTTTGCTTATACCAGTTCCTTTTTCTACTCTATTTATTTCCTCTTCCTGAATTCTTGTCTCCGTTCTTATTTCGTATTCTTTTTCTTTGTTTTTTTCTTTCTGTTTAATACCTTCTAGAAATTCTTCAGCTTTCCACCTTGTATCTATTACCCATCTCTTTGTTCCTATTGTAAATCTTACACCTTCCATTCTTCCCCACCCATATTTTATATTATTCTGTTTCAAATAATCTGTTAATTTCTGATATTCTTTCCTTTCATCTGGGGGAGAGATGCAGGCCTATCTCCATTGGGCCTAGACTAAGAAGAAGAGCCCTCCCTCCACTCCATCCAATGACATCTGGGGGAAAGATGCAGGCCCATCTCCATCGGGACTAGCCTAAGAAGAAGAGCCCTCCCTCCACTCCATCCGACATCATCTGAGGGAGAGATGCAGGCCCATCTCCATCAGGCCTAGCCTAAGTGGGAGGGAAAATGTTATTTTATGTTATATGTAATTTTTATGCTGTAAACCGCCCAGATTGGACTACCAATGGGTGGTATAAAATAAAATTTATTATTATTATTATTTATTTTTCTTAATATCTGAGATGGAATTTCTTTACATATTTGAACTTCCTGGTCTTCTATGTAGCACTTTTCTTCATAGTTTCTTTCAAGGATTAAATCTCTTACCCTCTCTCGAACAAAGTAAGTATTTATATCTTGTGGTAGTCATCCGTTTGTCGCTATCCATGAATTTACTCTGTATAATTTATCTATCTCTCCATCTAGCTGTTCTATATGCCAATCGATAAATTGAATAATATTAATAATAATAATAAATTTTATTTTTATACCACCCATTGGTAGTCCAATTGGTAGTTTACAGCATAAAAATTAGTATATAACATAAAACAACATTTTCCCTCCCACTTAGGCTAGGCCCGATGGAGATGGGCCTGCATCTCTCCCCCAGATGATGTTGGATGGTGTGGAGGGAGGGCTCTTCTTCTTAGGCTAGGCCCGATGGAGATGGGCCTGCATCTCTCCCCCAGATGACATTGGATGGAGTGGAGGGAGGGCTCTTCTTCTTAGGCTAGGCCTGATGGAGATGGGCCTGCATCTCCCCTCCAGATGATGTCAGATGGAGTGGAGGGAGGGCTTGAACCAATGCTGGTATTATACAAGCTTCTAGATCTTCATTATATTTTTTCTGGTAGACCTCTTATTTTCATTGCCTTCCCTTTAAGTTTTAATTCTAATGAAGCTTTCTGGTTATCCTCCTGGCATTGCATTTTTTCTATTAGTTTTTTTTTCTCTAAATCATCTGTTCTCTCCTCAGTTTCTACTATTTTTGTTTGTATTTCTTTCATTTCTGCTGTTATTTTATATATGCTTTGTTTGAATTCCTGCAACTCTCTTTGAAGTTCAGTTTTCATTTGTATTTTCATTTCCTTAATTTCTGCTCTTATTTCTGCACGAATTTCCTCTCTTATATCGGCTCTTAATTTCCTTATTTCTTCCAATAAAATATCTTTTGTTCCTGTATCTGTTGCTTTTCTATCTAGGGATACATTATTAATATTCTCTTCCTCCTGTGTAAGTTTGTGTGAATCAACACTGGTTGCCATTATCTCAACATAAAATTATTTCAACTTTGAGATACTAAATAGGCTCCAATTTATCCTTTTTGATTTACTATAAAAGTAAATTAGAATGCAACTATTGTATCTAAGAATATACCTTCAGGTTATTTGGAGATAAATATATACCTTATACAGTATCACTCTATTGTGATACAATCCTTCTCTATGGGTTCAAAGTTCAAGTGCAGTTTGTATATTTTATAACTTAACTATTGCTCTACCACATAACTACTAAATGTTCTTAAGTATAAATGAGAAAAAAGGAAAAGATATTATTATTATTATTATTATTATTATTATTATTATTATTATTATTTTTCTTTTCTTCCCCCCATTTTTTTTCCTTAACAAAAGTTGCTGCCCCTATGCTTCAAAAAAGGGTGTTTTTATCCTCCCCCCCTCCGGTCATCAGGGTGGACTAAGAGTAACTAAACAACAATTCTGAATTAACTATTGAAACTAATAAATTTGATAATCCAAAGATAGTTAGAGCAATTAAGATTCCCTAATTCCCTATTACACCATTTATTTTCTCTATCTTCCCTTTTCCCTCTCTCTTTGCCCCCCCCTGAGCAATCGCCGGTGGCACTGAGAAGGCGAGTGGAGATTTTGAATGCTCCGCTGCCACGCTTGGTCTCTCTCTCTCTCTCACTCTCTTTCTGCCTCCACCCTCCAACAGCCGCCGATGGAACAGGACAGGCAAGCAGAGGTTTTAAATGCTCCACCACCATGCTTGGTCTCTCTCTCTCACTCTCTCTTGCTCTCTCTCTGCCTCTGCCCTACAAGCAGCCGCCGGTGGAAGAAGACAGGCAAGCAGAGGTTTAAATGCTCCGCCGGTGCGCTTGGTCTCTCTTTTGCTTGCTCTCACTCTCTCTCTGCCTCCGCCCTCCAAGCAGCCACCGGTGGAACAGGACAGGCAAGCAGAGGTTTAAAATGCTCTGCTGCCATGCTTGGTCTCTCTCTCTCTCTCTCCAATAAACTAAACTTTTTTCTTGTGGTTTTAGGATGGGAGCATGTTCATTTTGGCTTGCAGGTGGCTGCTGCTACCTCTATACTACTCAATACTCTGAGTTCAGAGGCTGCACTGCAGATTGATCCAGAATAAACGCTACAGCATATAGTGGCTCGGGCACCCTCTAAACGACATCATGTTTACCTTGGCTGGCCAGTCGCTGTTGCTATTTCAACACCTATCAGTTCTGAAGCTATGCAGCTGTTTGATCTATGAGGTTTGTTTCAGCCCTGTATGGGTTGTTGCTTTTCAATGCAAATGTTCTAGCCTTACTTGCCAGTGGCTTGTGCTGTCCCAACACTTCTAAATGCTGCACTTCACCTCACTGGCAACTTCACAGACATATAACTGCCCATTGTGTGATAATCCACAAGCTACCCACAATTCAGGATATTTTTCTTTGGGGTTTTATATACCTCTTTTTGTGGGTTTGTCATCCATCAGGCTAATAATTTGATGTCCAGTTGACATAAACACAAGATATTGGACAAATATTGTCACTAAGTTTCTAAAGGTCTAGTTCTTGGTTGGTTTATTTCTCCATTAGTTTACACCTTGTGACTTTCACCTCTCTATATAGTTTTAAACAAAATGATAAGACAGCTTCACATTAGTTGTAATTGGTCACATCCAATAGAGGCTCAATTGATGACATTATCATCCATAAATTTTATACTGTTTGTTATACATTGTTTGATAATATAATTAAACATTTGTTCAATTACAGTTTGTGGCTGATTAGCCACATGCTACATTAAGTTGGCTTTTTGTTTGTTGTCATTTCATCCTACAGATTTAAATTGTTAGGCTTCAGTTTCAAGATAATTTTTAAATAGATTGAACCCTTTGTATGGGCTATTTAGTTTTATATACAACTTTCTAACAAAACTTATGACAATTTCACTGTCCATACAATAATGTAAAAAGTAAGCCGCTTGGATTGTCTGTCAATAAGCAGGATATAAATCAATTTTATTATTTATTATTATTATTAATGATAGCCCCAGATTGGTCCTTTTTGAGATATTTATTGAGATAATTAGAGAAGGATAAAGCCATCTCATAAGACTCGGCTTATACTTGACTTTGCTAAAGATTTATAATCCTGTTCACAAATTTAGTTCTATTCAGTTCATCTAGGCCTCTATCTGCCATTAGTTTTCACAAGATTAAATTCAATATACACTCATTTCCAATAGGGGCAACATCCACAACAAGGGTTACCATTTGTCCAGAAAAAGCAGGACTGTGAATTCTCCTCTTGTCCCTCATTTCACATTTCCAAAGCAACCCACAAAATCCTCTTGTTAACAAAAGCTTTGAGGATATTTTTAAAATTAATAAACCCTCTCCAGAATGAATTGTATCAGTGAACAATTTGCTTCAGCCAGAATTTTAAGTTCTACAGAAAACTGTGAAATACCATATCTGTCAGGCCAAATTATTATTATTGTTATTATGGTGGATTGCCCAGTACAAGTTATTCCTTGTAGAATTACCCCAGTGGGTGAAGCATGAGAGAAAAGTGGCAATTATGAAAGCCCCCAGTAAACCTCTTTAATTACAGCTGTATTTAATTTTATAGGCAATTATGTTGCCTAGGAAACATTTCTAAAATATAGGAAGTTTAAACAGCTGCATTCTAGCAATGTGCCAGATAATTATTACTCATTCATACTGTGTGGATTTAAAAAATATTCCCTTTTAACAAAGAAACTAAAATTAATGTGCAGTTTACTGGTGTCCTTCAGATATTCATATCCCACTAATTTTACATCAACCCTAGGTGGCATACAGTAAATTATTGTAATCAATTTGTTTACTTTAAAACTGAATTCTGAATAGGCTTACAGGACAATGAAACCATTCAAGTTCATCCTGATGCAAAGCTAATCAATTTGGTGGTCAAACTGGAGTTTAAGATATTTTCTTCATCAGACATACATCCTCCAGTATGGATCTTATTCAATAACAATTTTCCAAGATCTCAGGCAGAGGCTTTCCTTAGGTTTTTGTCAGGTCCTATAACTAAATGTGCCTAGGATTAAACTTGGTACATTCCATATGGCAAACATGAAGTTGAACACTAAACTGTGGTCTCAGATCCATCAAACAGTGATACCTTTATTGGCCAACCAAAATACATAATACACATGTTGCAAGCTTTTAAAGCTTCACTGGCTTTTTCATCAGGTAAGGTGTTACAAACCAAACAGGAGAAAAAAAAAATTGAAGATGTTAGTCATAGGTCTGCATTTTGCTGTTTTGGATTGCAAAGGAAGTGTCTTTGTTGTGATGCAAATGGATGTTAATGCATATTGACTTTGAAAATCTCCCAGTTGCCAATGGCCAGAAGGAGGAGGTGCCAGCCTGCAAGATATGCCCCTCTATACCATATTAACTAAGAAGAGAAACAGCAAAACACATCTTCATTTTTCCCCTCCTGTTTGATTTGTAACACTTTGCTTGATGAAGAAGCCAGTGAAGCCAAAATCTTACAACATATACATTGTGCCTTTTGGTCGGGAAAAACAAACAAACATGTAACACAGTTGATGGATTTTTGATTGGATTTGCTAAATGGCCAACATGTCTACCCAGGATGTTTTGTGATCTCAGAGTATAGGTGAGTTAGAATCTCATATCAGATTGTGTTTAATGAAAAACAACCAGAATTTGCCAATGCCTTCATGCTTAAGATGAAAATTACTTTTAAAAAGAAACATGGGGGGGGGGAATGAAACTGACAGTTTCATCCATTCAGGTCAAGGATTCTAAGTGCTTAATTCATGAAAGTCTGGGTTTGAATCCCATCCTGTCCAACCATGGCAAGGAATTGTCACCCATTTTCCTCCCAGTGAGGCTCCTCATCTTGAAAATCTATATGGTACGTGGATACAAGGGGAGTTCTCCATGATAGGAAGAGCTTTCTCTACATAACTGAGTTAGTATGCATATAGGAAAAATTTATTTAAGTCTTTAAATAATTCACCACAGTATTGGAACTGCAAGGGCCATCTAGCAGGGAAGTATCCACAGCTAAAGCACTCGTGAGAGATGACCATCAAGTCTTTGCTTAAAAAATCCCAATGAAGAAAAGTCCACCACCTTCCAGAGTAGTCTATTTCACTGCAAACTGCTCTTACTGTCAAACTTAGGGGGGAAGCAGATGGGCGGCCGTGGGCTGGCCCGGGAAGCTGCGCTGCAGGGCCAAGGTATCCCCACACCTCAGCCCCACAGAACAGCTTTGCCGCCCCTGGAAGGAGTGCTAAATTGGTGCTCCTTTCACAAGTCACTGAAGGTGCACCACAAAAGCTGGCGGCACACCTTCCACGACTCTTCCGCTACAGCATGTATGAACACTGCAGCGGGAGGTCCTCCTTGGAGCACCGGCCTTGCAGAGGACTGGCTGCTCCAAGGATGACCTCGGGAAGGGGTTGGGGTGCCCACCGTGTGGCTGCCCCTCCCCTTCCCTGCCCCCCAAACGGCTCTTTAAGCCATCTGCTTTCCCCCTTACTTGCCAAAATTTGCAAACTGTCAGTAACTGAAGAACAGGTTTGTAATATATGAACATATGATTGAGCAAACAAACAAAAAACTGACATATTTCCCCATTTTTATTCCAGAGGATTTTTATTTATGGATATTATTTACAGGGATAAGTACTACATCTAGTTTTGACCAATGACCAATAATCATAGAGTTGAAGTCCTAAATATCTGGAGTACCAAAGTTGAGTATCACTGGCCTAAGGAATATCAAGGAGGGGTTTAGGTTGATAATTAAACATATAAAAACACCTATCCACTGCTACTTCTATTGCTGCTTCCCCTCTACTCCTACTCCTACTCCTCCTTTTTAGTAAGATAAAAAGAAATTCAAGGTATTATTGCAAACAGAAGGTTCTAGCTTAGCAATATAGAAAATGAAGTACAGAATTCAGGGATTTAGCTATGGTAGTATAGTCATTCAAGAGGGAAAAATATCAAAAGAGGGATCACCTCTTACTCCTCTACAATAACTAGCATTGTGTGTTTATGTGTGTGTGGGGGGGATATGAGTCTTAAATGCTTTGGTGGCTGGAGATTTCTATGTCATTGTGGTATTGAATCCACCCCAGCTTTTAGCCCAGACTTTAAAGAAGATGCTGAGTCCTATCTCCAACACTCTGGACAGCTCCTTTGAAGTTTGGATAATGACCTGGAGCAGATTCATCATCCCACTGATGTGAAAGGCACCAGACATTACTGACGAGTCCTAACATTATATTTCAGGCTCTCACTGTCTTAAATATGGTATCAACTAGCAAAAAACAACACCTCATTTTTGATCTCACATGTTGAATTAAGGCCTTTTCATTCTCATTTGAGCTACAAAAGGGCTAAGGGTCATGCCCTTACATTTGGGAGAAAACATGTGTCTTCCTGTTCTAACCTCTTTATAGTTACTAATTTGTGTGCTTTCTCTCTCTCTCTTTCTTTCTGTTATAACATCAAGGTTTTTGATTTTTTTTCTTTTAAGTGGTGGATTTATCTTAGATGGCATACACTAGATTGTTGTTTGCCTTGATAGTTAGAGTCAATGACATCTCTAGTGCCACTGACTAATGTTAAAAGAGTCACAACTCTTAACCTAGTATCATCAGGCATATACTTAGCCTCTTGCATTGTTTCAATGGGGAACTTTCTTCTGTATGAAGGAAAAAGAACTTTCAAATGTAAATTGGCTTTTTTCACCTCCTGCAGACAGACTAGCTCATCCCAGGTGATGATTCAGAAGAATTCTGTCTGATGTTTTCAGCAAAAGGGAAAATGTGCTAGGAATCAGGATTAACTAAGCCTTATGACTTGTAAAGAGATGTAACATTTTTTTTTCCAAAGAACCTCTTGACACTTCATCAATCTATTTGAATTACATAATAAATGCCCTTGGATTCTTCCCAAATGTCACATTGTACATGTTGACAGGTTGCTTGCACACATAGCAGTTGGCATCTTGTTTAGTATTTCCATGCATGTAAGTACAGCTTGGGTGAGGTAGTGTGGTTTGAATGTTGAACTAGGGTTCAATTCCCAGCTCAGCCATGGAAGCCCACTGAGTGACCTTGGGCAAGTCACACTCTCTCAGCCTCAGAGGTCAGCAATGGCAAATTCCCTGTGAAGAAATTTGTCAAGAAAACCCCATAATATTTTGGATGGGGTGCCAAGGGCTATTTTCATCCAGCAGCATCCAAAAACCTCCCACAGCCTGGATGCTTTTGTGCTTCAGAAGGGCCCTCTGCTTCTGTAACACAGGGGTCCTCAAACTTTTTGAGCTGGGGGCCGGTTCGCCGTTCCTCAGACCATTGGGGGGCCGGAGTAAAAAAAACAAACATACATGACCTTCAGCAAGTCACACCCTCTCAGCATCAGTGGATAACCATGGCAGCTCTCCTCTGAAGCCCTGGTGGTGCAGTGGTTAAATGCCTGTACTGCAGTCACTCACTTAGACTACAAGGTTGCGAGTTCAATACTAGCCAGGGCTCAGGCTAGACTCAGGCCTGCATCCTTCTGAGGTCATTAAAATGAGTACCCAACTGTTGGGAGGCAATGAGCTTACAGTTGTAAACCACTTAGACACTCCATAGCATGGTATGAAGAGGTATATATAAATAAATGAAGCTGCTCTGAAGAAACTTGCCAAGAAAACCTCCATGATAGGGGTTGCCATAAGTTAGAAGGCACTGGATTACCTGGTCAGGCCACACTCTCTCAGCCCCAGATGGTAATGGAAACCCTCCTCTGGAGAAACTTGCCATGCAGACCCCCATGATAGGATCAAAATAAGCCAGAAATGACTCCAAGGCACTGGATTACCCTGAGCAAGTCACACTCTCTCAGCCTCAGAGGATAACCATGGCAACTCTCCTCTGAAGAAACTTGCCAAGCAAACCCCCATGCTAGGGGTCACCATAAGGTAGAAATGACTCCAAGGCATTGGATTAACCTGGGCAGGTCACACTCTCTCAGCCCCAGATGGTAATGGAAACCCTCCTCTGGAGAAAATTGCCAAGCAAACTCCCATGATAGGATCAAAATAATCTGGAAATGACTCGAAGGCACAGGATTACCTGGTCATGCCACACTCTCTCAGCCCTAGATGGTAATGGAAACCTTCCTTTGGAGAAACTTGCCAAGTGGTATGAGTGTTGACTACCACTCTGGAGACCTGGGTTTTATTCCCCACTCTGCCATGAAAACCACTGGGTGAACTTGGACAAGTCATATACTCTCAGACTCAGGGGAAAGCAATGGCAAACCCTTTCTGAACAAACCTTGCATAGGAAACCCCAGGATAGTTTTGTCTTTGAGTTGCCAGAAGTCAGAAATGACTTGAAGGCACACAAC
>CM034708.1:168523829-168536937 GCA_020142125.1 Phrynosoma platyrhinos | reverse complement strand
AGGCAAAAGCTCTTCCCATGGAAATAAGGAACCAGAGTGGACCCCCACAGAGTTCCTACTTCATCCCCTTTTTCTGGAGAAGATTTTCACATGAGATGTTATATATCTTTTTTGCCTCCTTTCTCCACTAATATAGCTGCAGTTAGCAAGCTCCTCACAACAGCAACCTCTCAGAAGAGTGGTGCTGCAGAAGAGTGCTAAGGATTCTATGGACAGCCAAAAGACAAAACAAATGGGTCCTAGAACAGATCAACACAGAAATCTCCCTGGAAGACAAGATGATTAAATTGAGGGTGTCATACTTTTGCCACATCATGAGAAGTCATGACTCACTGGAAAAAAACAATAATGCTAGGAAAGGTGAAGGGAAGTAGAAAGACATAAAGGTTGCATGCCAGATGGATGGACTCTATTAAGGAGGCCATGGGTATGGATTTACAGGAAATAATGAGAAATAATGAGAGCTGTGGAGGACAGGGAGGCTTGGAGATGCCATGGGTTGAGATAGACTTGAGGGCAGTTAACAACAACAAATTTAGAACTCTAAGTTATAGAACCCCCATAGTTCCTCTTCAAATGATAAATCCAAGGATTCCACAGGATGCATCCATGACAGTTAAAGTAGAATCATCATGCTATCAATTTGTCATATGTAAGGCACCTAACTATAGGGTATTAATTAAAGATTGGAGAAACTAGTTAGTCCTTTTTTTTTTTTTTGGATGTTCACATATAGAACAACCCTAACAAGAGACAGTGTGGTGTAGTGATTAGAGTGTTGCACTCTAGGTGGACCAGGTTCTAAAACCAATTTAGCTAAGATGTTTATTATGTGAATGAAAAAGTCACAGCTTAATTTACCTCACAATGTTGTGCAGATAACAATGGGTAGCAGGAATGCATACACCACCTTGGATTCCTTGGGACAAAGGCAAGAGGTAAATGTAATATTTACCAATAGAAGAAATGCAGATGTTGTTCCCAGTGATGAAATCAGTTGTTAATGAAGATTTCTCTTCATGTACAGACTAGCAAAGGGCCTAAGCAGACGGGCGGCCATGGGCCACCCCGGGAAGCTGCAGATTGGGGCTGAGGTAGCCACACTCCTTGGCCTCAACCCCCAGCTTCTGGAAGGAGTGCTAAAACAGCGCTCCTTCCACAAGACACCAAAGGTGCGCCGCAAGAGGCCTTGGGTGCACCTTTGGCATCTCTTCCGCCACAGCATGTGCGGACGCTGAGGCGGAAGTATGTCATCAGAGCGCCGGTCATGTGGAGTGACGGGCGCTCCGATGACTTGTTCGGAAAGGGGTTGGGGCACCCAGCGTGAGGCTGCCCCTCCCCTTCCTTGCCTCAAAGATGGTGCAAAGCGCCGTCTGCTTCCCCCAAAAGTCTCTTTCCCTTTCTCTCTCTCTCTCTCTCTCTCTCTCCACACATACATAATCTGTCCCTTAATAATCCTGCTCCTTTACCTTTCTTTCTCTCTTGTCAAATGACAAAGGAATTCCTTATACTGCTTTTATACTTATAATATTAATCAGAGCTGGCCAAAATTACTTTTAGTAATATAGCTCCCAGAATCTCAAAACAGTATGATCACAGCCCTAGTTTAAAAACCAACTTTTCCTCAGCTCCTTAGATCATTGCAGTGTTTTCAAACAAATTTAATAAACACAATTTGTAACTAATAATCATGGCACCAAGAAAGAGATGGAAGAAAACTGAAGATCCTAGCACTGTTCAGATGCGTGGCTCTAGTCTACAGTATTCATAATGACCTTAAAATAACCCCCATAAGAGCAACAGGCAGCAGGCAAAAGTTACAGTGTTTCAAGGATGAACTGAATTACATTTGTGTCAAAAAAAAATAAAGATGCCACAAAATACACTCTGAATGCTTTCTTGTCATCTCTACAGGAGGGAACTTTTTTTTAAATCCACCAAGTCTCCCATATATTCCTTGTTTTGATACCAAAAGGAGAAAAAAATGATTTTAAAAAATGATTTTCCACCCTATAAACTTACATAAGATAGCAAAAGAGCTTGCAATGGATTTGGGTGTATAGTTATTGTTAATATTATATGGAACATAGTCCTCCTAACATGTCATTTATCTACTTGGACAGACCTCTCTGTGTCAAATGTTTTCCCCTTCACTTTCTCTATATTGTAAATATTCAGCTTTTGATTTTGAAATCAGGATTTATTTTTATCTTATTCTTCTTCTGACAACTTAAAAAAAAACTTTCCAAATGATTCCAAACAAGATGTAATGAATAATTTCATATACCATCACATCATAAAGCAATTACCTTTATGAATGTGTGAAGCCTTACCATTTATTGTAATGTACATTTTCACCTTCTTTGAATATAGGCACTAGACATTCAATAAACCTATCTCCAAAAACAGAGATGAGATCTTGTCATGACATGATTTTCATCGCCCCTAAAACATTGTTGTTAACTGCTCATGTGTGTCCTGTAATGAACTCGACATGTCCATAAATTGGTTATTATCCCCTCATTTAAAGGCAAAAACATGTCCAATTACCTACCATAATCTGGGGGTAACAAAACAGTGGCAAATACAGTGAAACTGTTGCATTTTACAGTAGAAAACAATAAAAATAACCCCAACCAGTTCCCATACTGAATGCTTGTTTGCTGTTAACTGCCTTGAATCTATCTTGACTCATGGTGACCCTCTGAATGAGACATCTCCAAGACCCTCTGTCCTCCACTGCTTTGCTTAGGTCATGCAAATTCATGTCTATGATCTCCTTAAAAGAGTCCATCCATCTAGCATGTGGTCTTCTCTTTCTATATCCCTCCATCGTTTCTAGTATTATTGAATTTTTTAAGTCATGCCTTCTCATGATGTGGCCAAAGTATGACAGCCTCAGTTTGATCATCCTGGCTGCCAAGGAAATTTCTGGTTTGATTTGTTCATTTGTTTGTCTTTTAGGCTGTCAACAGTATCAAGTAATATCCATATCAAATTACCACTTTCTCTACATGGTTCCAATTATTCTACTTCTACACATGCTGTTTGTTTCATATTTGCAACAAGACATCTGAAATATGCCTGATTTGGATTTTGCAGCAGCTTTATCTGCACAATTTATCTACATATAGAACTATAGAAATTTGATGCTGCCTTAAATACCATAGCTTCAGCCTGTAGAATCCAGATCAAAGGAATAATAGTTATTAAAACACATGGGAGGTCATTAAGTGATGCAGCACTGCCATAGATTTTCTCTGCCTGTACTGTAACTGTAATGGAACTATATAGGCAACATGTGAGTACTGTACTTTAACTCATATTAAAAAAAGGAGCCATCCTGTGGTGAAAGGTAAGAGTGTACTTTATCCTAGAAACACTGACCTCCCTCTATTCTCTCATCCATCTAGCCTTAGGGTGAGTGCAAACAGTTATGCCTACTTGAACTGTGTAAGTTCTTTGACATTGTTTCCATTTGCTTCATCCTTTACATCTTTTGTTACAGGCCCCTAAGTTTTACCCTCAGCTTATCCATGGGTCATCTCAAAATCCATAATTTTGGCCCCAAAACCTGTCCTCAACTTATAAATGAGGTCAACTTATAGTCGAGTATATATGGTGAAAGCAAACATTTGTTCTTATTCTAAATAAGTGACTAATATCACAACCTAAATACAGCCTAAAGTTATCAGATCCCACTTGATCTTGGAAGTGAATTAGAGTTAGCCCTGGTTAGTACTTGCATAGCATACTGCCAACAAATACCAGGTGCTGTAGGCTGTATTTCAGAGCAGGGAACTGGCAAAACCACTTCTGAGTATTCCTTTCCTAAAAAACCATATGGGGTTGCCATAAATTAGGTGACCTGAAGGCACATACTCACACTCATATGGCCATAATGGACTGGATCAGGATGAACAAATTGACAATTTATGGATCCTTTCACACTACACAATTATAGTGCTATGATTCCACTGTAACTGCTATGGCCCCATCCTATGGAATATTGAGATTTGCAGTAAAGGGAGATATATTTAGAATTCCCAGCCAGAGAGATCCAATGCTTTCAAAAGTACAAATCCCAGGATTCTATAGGCCTAAAGGCCTTTGCAGACTGCCAGAAATAGTGCACATTAAATTGAGGCACTGCCCTGGCTTAGTGCTAGGGAGTCACGGGAATTGTATTTTTTTCTGAGACATTGAGCCTTCTCTGTCAGAGAGCTCTGGTGCCACAATAAATTACAGTTCCCATGATTCCCTAGCACTGAGCAAGGGCAGTGCCTCAATTTAATGTGCACTATTTCTGGCAGTCTGCAAAGGCCTTAAGTGTCCAAAGTCACATGATAGAATGAGAGAGAGAGAGGGAGTTACTAGCTAAATAATGAGGGACAGGAGAATTCAATGCATAATTCTTCCAACACTTTTCTCTTTCCATAAGTAAAGTTGCCAGCACTTCAAAAACACTTGTTTTTATGTGTTCAATCTTTAACATGAGTTGACTTCACAGTTTTGTAGCTTGCAATCACCCCCTCCCCCTCAAAAAAGTCACAGGCATCTGCTTTGAAGCACAATAACCTATACATTTTGCATTTGCCTTAACTGAATCTCATTCATTTCTGCTTTGACCTTTATTTTGTTTAAACAAGAAAAGAAGGGGAAAGGGGGCAAAGAAAAACTAGCAATATAGTGACAGGAAAACAATTTGTCTCAGACTGAGGAAATATAACAGAAATCAGGTGAGATGTTGAGGTTAGTGAGATAATGTATAGCACTTTGATTACTGAAAGTCATCATATACATACTAACTAATATTTTGTAATAGTATTTATAGATGTTAAATATGACACCACAATATAGGGACAGGGGCTGTGACATTCTCCAGAAAATCTGCCAAAATGGACTTTGAAATCCATAATGTTTAAAGGTCTTTTCATATATATCTTGGGACAAAAGTCCTTTCAACATTAATCATATTCTCTTTTTAAAAGAAGCAGAAACTAGGGTACATCCAGTGGAATCTATATAAAAAATAAGAGATAAATCTCAATATGCTCAAAAGATGGCTGGGTGACATCCTGTTCAGTATTTATGATTTTGTAAGCCAGACTCAAAACATTGTGAATACAATTATTCACATATAAGGTAGTGGCATCTTTGCTATAACTGCAAATGACCTAGAAACAAGGCAGCCATACCAACCAAAGGAGTTCCCAGGCACTGGAAGGTGAGATGCTGAATGAGGATGCATTCAGCTCCCATCAGTCAGTGAGGCAGATGTGCAAAGCAGTTGTAATAGGATCCTGCAAGGAACACTGACAGGAGGGGACATATCATCATTCAACACCCCACTTTCCAGCACCTTCAAACTCCTTAAATTGATGCAGCTCCCAGGCTTATAAGATTGGGAAAGGGTTTGGTTGAATTGAGACATATAGCTGTGACAATGGTGCTCCACGTTTATAGCTATATCTGATGAGGCAAAATTTTGGCCAGTTGTTTTCTCAGTAGAAATGCTTAATAGGTTTCAACTTGTCTATACTCTTATGTACTTCTTCAGAGGTTGTTCAGAAATCAAGCCAGAAATTTCTGATCCCAAAACTCACAAACCATTTAATGGACAAGTGGAAACTTTATATTTATATAACAAATATATGTTGAGCATCTTGTACATGCCTCCTTTAAACCATACTCTACTTCTATATATTTTAAAAAGTTCTTTGCTATTTTAGTAACCAAAGATGTAAATTAACAATTCCACTACTGTGATGAAGATCTTAGATTAGTGAAGCATCCAGCCTCATTAGTTGTTATGGTGGACAGGTCCCAGAGTCCTGGCTAAAGCTGGAAAGAACTGCTATGTTTCTCCAAGTGGAAAGACAAATGTCAAAGAGGCTGGTGCAAAAAGGAGAAAATCTAATTTATTGTGTGAGAGAGATTTAAAGCCTGGATGTCCATCTCTTATGGGTTCTGGGGCTCACTGATTCAGCATAATGGTGTTTCTTTGGGAAGGTAACTGGGAGGAGGGCTGGTAGGTCAGTGACTGAGGTTGAAAACACTCATTTAGAGCAAAGCATTAGGAGGCCTCCAGTGTCAGTACCTATGATCCTTTGTGTTACATGAGCCCTTTCAGCAACAGTACATGGCCTGGGTGGGGGTGGGGGGACTCCCAGTAAGCTAGCAGTCAGTTTTCTGCAAGCTCCAGCAGTTCAGTACTGCTTGGCAAACACAACCACTTTGGCTGATAGTGGTTCTTTCCCTTTCCATCCCTTGCCTGTTGATTGCTCTCATCCTCTCCCCTTATAGAATCATAGAATCATAGAATTACAGAGCTGGAAGTAGTCTCATGGGCCATTGAGTCAAACCCCTTGCTCAATGTAGGATCTCCAGCTAAAGCATCCCCAGTCTCTTTCTGAAGGCTTCCAGAGAAAGGGACCTCACTACTTTTCTAGGTAACTGGTTCAATTGTCCAAGTGCTATTATTCTCAAGAAATTCCTTTTAATGTTCAGTCAAAATCTGTTCTCCTGTAATTTTAAACTATCAGTCCTGGTTCTACCCTCTGGAGCAGCTGAGAACAGGCTTGTACCCTCCATTTTTGTGACAGAACTTGGTATATTTAAGGAGTGCAGTCATGTCACACCCTTTTCTAAGCCATTGATAAAAATGTTGAAGATCAATGGCAGAACCCCATGTAATACTGCTGGCCAACTATATGCTGTGCATACTATCTATTTAGAAGATAATAAAGGAATCACACTGTCTATCCCACTCTCTCATGTACATGTAAATATTCAATTGCTTTATCATTATCTGTGAAGATGAGTAATTTCCAGTTTTCTCCCCACTTCAGGACAAAACAAATATTTTTTGTGAAGTTTCCATGAAATGTTCACATCTGCCAAAGTATTAGGGGAAATTATTCAGCATAGGCACTTTTAAGTGTGAAAAAATAATTGTGTACATGCAAAAATTGTTTTTATGTGGGATTAATATAATTTCTACAGACACAGTGGTTGTTAATTATGTGAAAATTGTGTTTTTGTGTGAAAACAAACATACCAAAAAACCCACTGTTTTCAGGAACATATGTGATTTTTTTTGTGCAAAGTTAGTGCAGAAATAATTCAAAAACAACAAGGCAACATGATACACTAACAATAACAATCCTGGTATAGTAGTGGTGTATAGAAATAATGATCATATAACAAGCTATATGAAGTACAATTCTGTAATAATGAAACTAGTATAATTGTCAGCATTAACTACATGTATATATAATAAACTATACTTATAATTAAGACATTATAATACATGTGGAAAAGATATGAAAAACTAATTTTAAAATATAATCACCTCCCTTGCTTACTGACCTCCAACTTGCCTCAAACTCACTTGTATCTTCCTACTATCTAACCTCTTGAGATTCCTGGTGAAAGGGCAGCAAAGAAGCATCTTATATCAGCCCATAACCAGACAGTGTCATTCTCTGGAACCTCAAGAGGTTATCAGAAGATACCTGTCATTGTTGGAGTGGCTATAGAGACATAGTTGGAATTTTCTCCTTTACCCTTGCTCTCCACTGATCACTAAATGCTCATGTCAGTGGGGCAGCAAGAGACAGGCATATCTTACAGATGGTAAGAGAGGAGATGAGGCATACTTCCAAGTGGGTGAAACTTTGTGCCCTGTCATTATGTGCTGGAAATGTGCATAGGATTCCAATTCAACTATGGAAGATATATATTTTTAAAAAAGTAGAAATTAATAGAGGGAAAATAATATTCAGCTATGTTTTCCATACGTTTGCTCTTTCAGCAGTTTTCCCATGAAGGTATAACTTCTTACTAGTCTGCCAATTGGATTTTCAACAATTCTAATGTTCTAATAATTCTAACAACTTTCTTCACCCTAAGTACCTGTCCAGAATCCAGAGCATCTGTGTCTTGCCAGCAACTGGGAAAGTGGGTTCTCATTACTAGCACCTTAACAGCTGCACAAAAATCCCAAAGACATGACTTGGGCCAGTTTGCTTTTCTGAAAGCAAGCACAATCTTACAATAAAAGTATATAAAATATGGCATTCACCTAAGCTTGTACAGATGTTAATAATCACATTAACTCAATTCCAGGCATGGAAATATGCTATTCTGAATGTCCATTGTATGAGGCCACAATAAAAATGAATAGCAACATCTGAAAACTAATATTTTTGTGGTTATTTAGTGAAATCTTTCCATCAGCCAACTTCAAAATTACAATATGTTGAACTGAAGTAAGTTGAGAATTTCACACACAGCAGGCATATTCAGCAACAATCACCCGTGCAGCAACCAAAGAAACAAAATATGATATTCATGGTAATGAGATCCTTGAAGAATTCTTTACAGTCATTAAAAGCTAGAATGCAACAAATAAATTTCAGCTAAGTATTACCAGTAGAGCTATTTTAAGAAGAAGAGCTATTATTTAGTCAAGAAGAATGAACAACACACAAAAATAAATGTTCTTACATTTTCTAAATGGAGTATTAAATGTTGTTCACTTGCTCCTGAAGAGTCTCCTGCTTCCCTAAGGAATGAGATTACACTGAATTGTCACACTGACTGCCACTTGGTGCCTTAACAAATAAGGGGGAAAAAATCACTTTTTTACTACTTCCAAATATTTACCACCAAGTTATACAACTTCAAGAATCAAGTTACAGGGCTAATAGGAGTCATGAGCATTCACATCTTACTAATGCATAAAATAGACAGCTGGATACAAGACTATATATGATTCCTTAGCATTGAGCCAGGACAGTTAGGGCCTCAGCAGACGGCTAATTGGGCCGTCTTGGAGGCAGGGAAGAGGAGGGGCAGCCGCACGCTTGAGCCAGGGCAGTTAAAGTGGACTCAATTTGCATTATTTCTAGCAGTCTGCAAAGACCCTATGTTTATAGGAAAGAGAAAAGAAATGGAAATATATGAATTATCTAGATTTGCTTTCCAAAATGAACTACTCTGTTGGTTACTGTCACAGATACTCAAACTCTGATATCACACTCAGTGTCACATTTGAACTTCTAAAGGACTTGTCTGTTCATTTTCTCTCAGAGGAAGCTCTGTACACATGATTCTTTTTACACAAAGTTCTTTTTACCTTTCCTCACAAAGTAAGAAAGCCCATACGTATGGGAGTTACATGGGTACATCACAGCATAGGCTGGAACAAAATTATTATGTATCACTTGTATTTTGCTTTGATCAGGCCTCACCTGGAATACTGGGTCCAGTTCTGGGCACCTCAGTTCAAGAGTGATGTTGACAAACTGGAATGTGTCCAGAGGAGAATGACCAAAATGGTGAAAGGTCTGGAAGCCATGTCCTATTAGGAGTGGCTTAGGGAGATAGGAAAGTTTAGATCAGGGGTTGGCAACCTATGGCCTGTGGGTGCCATTTTGTGTGGGTGCCATTTTGGCATCCAAAATGGCACCCACGCTTACGCATGCATGTGCGCAAGCGCAGGCACCATTTTGGGAGGCCCTACGGTGGCTGCCCAGGCAATTTGCCTCACG
Source organism: Phrynosoma platyrhinos (assembly GCA_020142125.1). Taxonomy (NCBI): domain Eukaryota; kingdom Metazoa; phylum Chordata; class Lepidosauria; order Squamata; family Phrynosomatidae; genus Phrynosoma; species Phrynosoma platyrhinos. The sequence continues at coordinate 168,527,380 of CM034708.1, read as the reverse complement.
CAGGTGCCCCGAGACCTTCCAAAATGGTGCCCCCATGCATGGATGCATTTACCCCACACAGGTATTCTGGGACCTTGCCAGGGTCCAGGCAAGGCCCCAGGGCATATGCGTGGGGTGAATTTGCCCCGCGCAGGCAGCCTGGGGCCTTCCAAAATGGCGGTCTCATGCGCGGACGCATGTGCACGACAACAGGTGTTGTGCACATGAGCGCACATGCAGGCAAGCATGTGCGCATCCACCCGGACCCTGTGTCATTCCCCCCCGGCCCCCCGGCCCCCCGGCAACAAAGTTTGCTGACACCTGGTTTAGCCTGATGGAAAGAAGGCTAGGAGGGGACATGATAGTCATGTTTAAATATTTGAAGGAATGTCATATCAAAGAGGGAACAGTCTTGTTTTCTATGGCTTCAGAGACTACGACAAGCAACAATGGATTCAAGCTCTAAGATTCCATCATAAATCTCAGGAGGAACTTCCTGGTGGTCAGTTGTTTAACAGTGGAATATGCTGCCTTAGGAGTCTCCTTTTTTGAAAGTTATTAAACAGAAGCTGGATGGCCATCTGCTAGGGGTGCTTGGTGTTCATGTTGGCAGTGTGTTAGACTCAATGGCCACTATGGTCTCTTCTAACTGTATGATTCTATGTATCAAGCAGCAGACCCAGGAACGGAGAGCTAATAGTGTCATGGAGGTAAAAGTTTTAAGAAGGTGACCAGATCCATACTGAAATGTAAACCCCATCACTTTTTATTTGGGAAGAAGACTTCTAAGCAACCAGGTGCTTCTCTAGAAAGCCACACAGATGAAACCCCAAATGGAATAGGTAATTTTTAAAACATGTTTTACTTCTTGAAGTTCCCACTGTTGTCCTTTTTGGCTGTCTTAAAGCTCAAGTGAAATTCCAAATTTATTCCCAAACTGCTCGGCCATGCAGATGTGGATCATCTACATAGGGCCATGAATTATAAATATGCTTTTCAATTACATTCTTCAAGGATACCAGAAGAAAATTGAAGTTCATGGACTTTTCCCAGATTATACAGTCAGTCCTTGGTATCCATAGGGGATCTGATCTGGACACCCAGGACTGACTGTATAATCACACACACACTATGGATACCAAAATACATGGATGTTCAAATCTGTATTGTCCTCACTGGTGGTACAGTCATGTGGGAACAATGGGAGTAATCCTTCTTCCTCCCTCCCTCCCTCCTGGGTCTCATTAGAAAAAGGTGGATGGACAGGCAGTGGGTGGCCACCTCCTCCTCCTCTTCCTCTTCCTCCTCCACTTCTTCTTCCTCTTCCTCCTCCTCCTCCTCCTCCTCCTGTTGCTTCTTCTTCTTCCTCCTCCCCTAGTCTTCCTCTTCCTCCCTCCTCTTCTTCCTCCTGTCTCTTCCTCTGCCACCACCTCTTCCTTTTCTTGATTCCTATTGAGAGGCAATATGTGCAGCACAGAGATCCTTCTGTTCTGCACGTACTGCATCTGCAAAGTCCCATCCAGCAGAGCTGTTTAGGGTGATAGGGGAACTGACATGGGTTCCACCTGTGCAGAACCCCCTGCTTAACCTGACAATGGCCTGCTGTGACACGTTTAACAACTTCTTTGCAGATAAAATCTCTCAGATAAGAGTCAACTTAGATGCCAGTATTAACACAGAATCTATAGACGAGGTGTCCAGCAACTCCGTTACTGAGATTTTACTGGATCAATTCCAATCTGTGAGTACTGATGACATGGATAAGTTCCTTAGCAGAGTGAGGAAAACTACCTGCCCTCTTGATCCTTGCCCTTCATGGCTGGCCATCCAGGGAGGGGATGCTTTGAGGGTGCTCCTTAAGGACATTATCAATGCATCCCTCAGGGAGGGCACTGATCCATCTTGTTTAAAGGAAGTGGCAGTTAGGCCACTCCTGAAAAAGCCCTCCCTGGATCCCTTGGATATGAGCAACTATAGGCAGGTCTCATTGTTACCATTCCTGAGTAAAGTGATCAAGAGGGCAGTGGCTCTTCAACTCCAAGTTGTCTTGGATGAAATTGATTATCTAGATCCATTTCAAACTGGCTTTAGGACAGGATTTGGATTGCAGCATATTGAGACTGCCATGGTTGCCTTGACTGATGACATTCGTTTGAGCATCAACAAGGGTAGTGTGACCCTGTTGGTGCTCTTAGATCTCTCAGTGGCCTGTGAAACAATTGATCACAACATCCTCTTGGATCGCCTGAGGGGGCTGGGAATCAGAGGCACTGCTCTGCAGTGGTTCCGTTCCTTCCCCTTGGATAGATCCCAGAGGGCATTGCTCGGGGACAATAGCTCTGCTAGGAAGGAGGTCAAGTGTGGCATCCCTCAAGGCACCATTCGGGCCCTGCCATTATTTAACATCTATATGAAGCCGCTGAGAAAGATTATTCGGAGACATGTGGTAGGGTGTTATCAGTACGCTGATACACCCAGATATATTTCTTCATGTCCCGGTCATGAGCCTTGACTTCAGATGGTGTCTCTCCTCTCAATGACTGTCTTAAGGCGGTATTGGACTGGAAGGGGAAAAACAGACTGAAACTGAATCCAGACAAAATGGAGGTACTCACAGTATTGTCCCCGAAACCGGGCATCAGGATATAACCTCCAGTCCTGGACAGTGTCAAACTCTCCACGAAGGACTGTGTTCGCAGTCTGGAGGTGCTCCTGGATTTGTCACTTCAGATGATTAATCAGGTGAAGGCAACAGCCAGGAGTGCCTATTATCAGCTTCGGCTGATACGCCAGCGGCGACCTTTCCTGGAAGTAAGGGACCTTGAAGCTCTGGTACATGCTCTGGTAACCTCCCATCTGGATTTCTGTAATGAGCTCTACATGGGGCTACCCTCGTACTTGGTTCGGAAACTTCAATTACTGCAAAATATGGCATCCAGTTTGGTCTCTGGTACATCTAAAAGAGACAACATAACACCTGTATTGAAGTTTCTTTACTAGCTGCCTATTAGTTTTTGAGCCCAGTACAAGGTGTTGGTTATCACCTATAAAGCCTTAAATGGCTTGGGCCCAACCTACCTTCGAGACTGCCTACTCCCGTACAATCCACTCCACGCTCTTTGGTCCTCTGGGAGGAACTTATTACAGGTGAAAAAATCTAGACTGTCGGCTATTTCCCAGAAGGCCTGCTTGATGACTGCTCCCAGATTATGAAACGGCCTGCTTGATGAGATCCATCTTATGTCAACTTTAGGCAGCTTCAAAAGGGCCATCAAGATGGATCTCTTCCAGCAGGCCTTTCCTGACTAGTCTTCCCAGTCACAGAACCTGCCTTTTTGTACCCTTTTCCCTCCATCCCAGCTGTTGTAACCTTTGCTACTGTAGTTATGGTGATTGGTCAGCATTCACCTTATTTTAAAAATTGTTTTAATCTTATGTTTGTTTAATAACTTTTTAAGGGCTGGGAGGGTAGGGGCTTGTGGTTGATTTTATTATGTTGTATTTCTATCTTGGAAGCCACCCCAATTGCTATGCAGAGGGGTGGGGTATAAATAATAATAATAATAATAATA
>CM034708.1:168500820-168512777 GCA_020142125.1 Phrynosoma platyrhinos | reverse complement strand
GTGATTTGCCCAAAGTGGCTTTCATGGTCAAAGTGGGATTCAAACCCTGGTCTCCAGAATCATACTCCAATGTTTAACCACTACATCATGCTGTCATATATATATATATAATATATATATATGCGCGCCAGTGTGGCTGGATGATTTGAGTATTGGAATGTGACTCTGAAGACCAGAGTGTGATTCCTGACTCAGCCATGAAACCGACTGGGTGACCTTGGACAAGTCACATGCTCTCAGCTTTAGGGGAAGGCAAAGGCAAACTTCTTTTGAACAAATCTTGCCAAGAAAACCCCATGATGAGTCACCATAGGTAAGAAACACCTTGAAGGCACACACACAAAGAAGAGAAAGAATAGACACAAAGTACTTTTGATTGAAAAATTGCAATTGAAAGTCAAATGAAAGTACTTTATCAAATAAGTATTGCATACGTGTTTGATCTAATTAAATATAATTTCACTTGTCTTTTTCAGACTGTGTTAACAATTTTTTAAAAGAAAGGTAACCCTGTGCACACTTCCTTTGAAGCCTGTTTGATAGGTAACATGTTTTCTTCAAAATATATACCCATTCCTGGTTGACATGTATAACACCTTAATGTATGCCTTTAATAGGGAGCCCTATTAAATAAAAGGGTATTCCATAAAGGGAGCCCTGGTGGTGCAGTGGTTATATGCCAATACTGCAGCCACAATGTTGTGAGTTTGATCCCAGGCAGCACTCCCTAGTTGACTCAACCTTCTATCCTTTCATAGGTTGTTATAATGAGTACCCAACAATTAGCTTAAAGATTGTAAACTGCTTAGAGAGTGCTCAATTCACTGATAAGTGGTATAGAAATGTACATGCTATTGCTATAATAAACAAGTACTCACCATCTCTCAGGATACTGTTCCAGTGTGAATATGTGAAATCAAATTACTTTCTGGGAGTGGAGGAGGGGAATTGTGATACTTTTATGGATTCCTTTGAAAAGCTGTATAAAAAGCTAGCCTTTGCCATGTTTCTTTTATTTTTAAAAATCAATGAAGAATAAGATTATTTAAATGGGATTCATGAAGTGTCTAGAAAAAATATTTTCAACACCAGAAATTTTGCATATTGGTAACCATAGATGTGTTGGAGCAGGCATGTTGTCAGCAACCATAGTTCCTGTGTTGCCTGATATCACCGCAAATAAGCTGCTACTTTTCAAAACCATTCAACACTTCTATTACATCAAAGCTCCACTCCCTAAATAAACCCCTTGACCAACAAAGTACTCCAGTAAAATATCTGTAAACTTTCCACACTTCAGTTGCAGTCCACAAACATCTCTCATAAGGTCTTCTGTAGGAACCATGCCAGGAGGCTTTCCAGTTGCAAAGGTCTTTTTTTTTTTTTTTGGCACCATATAAAAACAACAACCTATTAACCTAATTTTGTAATATATAATTATCTTTTTAACAAGAAGTTATGCATCCATTGTTATAGGATGTAACATGCATTTTAGACTCCGTTTGACTTAAAATTTTAACACTCACACAAATGACAGCCTATTTCTGTTTGGAACCCTGAATGTTGGAAATCAGGGAGTGTGAGGTTATGGACTGACAGGATCACTTTCGAATTCTAGGACACATTTTTCAAGAGGCTCTCTTATCACCATGCTTTGAATGGGAATTGTATCTCAGGTAAATTACTGTTGCTTCCCCACTTCCTTTCTTAAGTTTCTTCTTCCTCATTCAAAGAAAATGCCCTCTTTGTGTTGGCAATAAGTCAGTAGGAGCCTCACACCTAGGCTTGCTGCCTTTTCTTTTCCCCTACTTACTCACTTGGCAAGACTTCCAGATACCTATGTCTGCTCTGTCTCAATCTAGCTTGAAGTGGTATCACCACAGCAAGATGCCCTCACATAGTTTCAGATTATGTTATATGGGAAGTATATTACATTCTTCATATTGAGGATTTCTGTGTCATTTGATTCCACTTCAAAGAGGGTTGAACACAGTAAAGAAAGTAATATTTTCTTGCATGCCATACTTCCCCACACAGTTCTTGCATGCCATACTTCCCCACCTATATACTATACCCCCCCCCCGAAGTACTGGCTGTATGCATATTAGCTCAAGTGGCAGCCACCTCAGACTGAGAACTTATCATATTCAGGTTTTACTTACCTTCTTTGCTTCACTTTTAAACAAATAAACAAAACCCAAGCATTTGGTATACTAGTAATGTTAGCCAGGAGGTTATTATAGCTTATAATTATAGACTGGAAGACAGCCATTCCCAGTGCCAACATCAGTCACCACTGTACACATTGTTCAATAAATATTAGGAAATAAATGAGTGATACAGTGAAATACATTATATCTTGTGGTTCTGCATGTCTTTTTCCTCATGGATCTTCTACTTCAAAAAGAAAAGAAAAGAAAAACAAACAAACAAGTAGCAGAATTATCCAAGTCTCCTTTATCTTACAACTATAAATTGGTCTATACAATTCTGTGGAAAAAGACAGAGTGGGGTGAGACCAAGCTAGGAGGCACCACAACCCAAAAAAGATATTTTAAAAAAGCACAAGGAAATAATATAACACCCTCCACATATTTTATCACTTTTAAAACAAAAGTATTTTGTTTGTTTGTTTTTAACACATCCTTCTAATGCATTTTAAAAAAAATTCTGCAATGTGTCAAACGACCACATGGTTCCTATCTCATATGACTGCAGAATTCTCCCTGTCATCCTTTCTGTGGTAAGAAAAAACAAAATATACAACTATAGTGTACCAGGGGTGGACAAGCCCTCCAGATATTCTTGGAGTGTAACTCTCCATTAGTCCTAGCCAGTATAGGCAACAATGAGAAATGGTAGGAGGTGGAGTCTAACAAGAAGCAGAGGACCACATTTTGCCTACCATTACTGTAAGTAACTACATCTTACTTACTTACTGTAAGTTTGTATACTTTCTGTAAGTACGTACACAAATTGTAAATACATCTTTCAAGTACCTTATTTATTTATTTATTTATTTATTTATTACGACCGTTCGGTCTGCACACTTTCAAGTACCTTTCACTTGCATGCTCACCACCTCTAGTATTCAAACCAAAACTATTTTCCCTTACAAAATTGGTAAAGCAGATAAAGCAAGAGAATTATTAGATGGAATGCTGACAAAGAAATGACATACCATATTACGGCTATTCTCTAGTACAGGGGTAGGCAACCTTTCCCCTTTAAGGGCCGAGGGACTTCAACTCCCAGAAGCCTCAGCCATGATGGCTAATAGTCCCATGTTGGCCAATAGCTCCTGGGATTCTGGGAGCTGAAGTCCCTTGGCCCTTAAAGGCAAAAGGTTGCCTACCCCTGCTCTAGTATTTTAAAACCTTGAAGCTGGTTTCAAGCATAACTCCATAGCTTCTGCACCTATGCTTGTTTGGAATACCTCAATGATATATGTCATACTAATACAAAACATGCTGCCTTATAAAGCCTAAGAACCAAGGCTAACACATATTGAACCTATGTTCTTTGATTAATTGTTTATTATTGCAGTTGTATTAATCACAATGCCCTTCCACTGGTCAAGTTTGTACCAGTAGAAAAAGTTCAATAGCAGAACAGCACAAGGGACAAAAGAGACACAATTTGAGATAGAGCTTAAGAACTATACTGGATAAAGAAACCCACATAAAGATAGTTTTCATGGGTGGATGTTGTTCTCATATTGGAAACACCACACTGCTTTCCATTTTGTCTTTGAATGATAAACAGTGGTTGATTTATGAAAGACTTTCCTTAGCTGCAAAAATCCCTTTATCCTCACCCTCCCTCCCTCTCTTCCTCTCTTCCTCTTTCTCAAGCATTTCATCCTATGGACTTTATTGCAAATTCTTTCTGAAAATGCTGTTCTAAATAACACACACCCTTTCCCTCTCTCCCTATTATTCTATAACAAAATAAATATGTAGTATCCATATTGTTTCAATCCACTGGAAATTTATTCCATTAACAGTTTTCTTTACTCTCATGTAATTGATTCCAGATAGCTAGAAAAAAAGGAAACAGGTTATTGAATATTTTCTATGTCATATAGTCCATATGGCTAGCCCTAGAGCATATGTCTTGTCTATTATTATAGTCACTTGGCATGCATATACTCACACACAAAGACTGCAGTTAGGGTCATATTTTCTGTTACATGTTTTTCTACTTCTTGATAGAAAGAGTGTTTATTTTAGAGACTACAGAGTGATGGGCAAGCTGCAACAAATGTTAAAGTGCTTGTTTAAACATCAAGACTCCAGCTGCTGAACTGTGTGCTATCTATCTGAAAGTGTGTGATAAACCACAGCTGGAGCTTAATCTCACAAAAGTGGTTTTGTCTACAGTATCTCAGCTTTTCTGCTTCCTGCTCTGGAAAAAGTGGAAAAGTGTGAAAGAACATAATAATAATAATAATAATAATAATAATAATAATAATAATAATAATAATGGGAAAGCACTGTACACTGAGGGGAGGAACTGAAGATGATTTGGCATATTAAATGGGTTGTAGCCACATAGAAGGCACAAAAGCAAGATAAAGGAGTACAGCCTGAGATGGCACTGATTTTTTTCAATGATTATAGCAGGGCTATCCCAAGATTTCTTTTTGCCAGAGGAAAATAACTAGCTCTCCTCCCTTTACTCTCATACCTTGTAGATAAGCTGACTAGCAGCTGAACCTTACTGCAGCACTGGCAATGGGAACATTCCTCCACCACACTCAAAGACAGCAGTCTGGTTACATAGTACAGGACACTTAATGTGGCATGGACAAATCTTTCCTCCAGTAACAGGGAAATTGTCAGGAGAAATATCTGAAAGACCTGAAACTACTGGCATGCATCTGTCACCTGAGGTGGTTGTCTCAGGGGCTATGCAAAGGGGTGATTTGAGGATGACTTGTAGGCTGGCCTTTAGACGACGCATGCCTAAAAGTCTCCAGGAAAGCACCCTCTAGCTGTCATATGCCGAGAAAAGCCACTCCAAAAGGAGCCTTTTTCCCATTCCTTTGGTGAAGACGCACACCTTTGCATGTGTGTATATATGCAGTGACACTGAAACACCAGAAAACTGTCATATAAATGCACCATTGCACATGCCTCTTGGGTAGAAATCCATAGATTGATTTTTCTATAACATGTAATTTTGATTTGAGTCCAGATTTTTAAAAGAGATTGTCTGATCAGAACATTATTGAAATCTTTGTTGATATGTAATTTGTCATACCAGGCATATGCATATGCCACCCGTATCTATTTTGTACACCTTCTAAGTCTAGTAATTTTTTATTGTCCAATTTCAGCCAGTTCAGAATCCTGCATGCTTGGTGATACATTTTCAAATTTGGTAAAGTGTATCTTGCAAAATACTCCATTTTATTCTGATTTTCCCCCTTTCCATAAGAAGTTTCTCAGTTCTCTACCCCATTCAGAAAATATGCTTCCTCTCATAATAATCAGTAGATTCATTAATAGATGTAACAACTTAGAGAGAACATTAATTTTAATTATTGAAATTCTACCTAGAACAGATATGTTAAGCTTATTTCATCGCAACAGATCAGATTTAATTTCTTCCATATGTTTTTATAGTTGTCATATAAGTCAGTGTTTTTGTTAGTTATCCATATGCCTAGATATTTAGCCCTTTTTTGCTATCTGACAGCCTGAACTTTCACTTAATTCCCTTTCTTCCTGATTTTCTATATTCTTGGTTATGATCAGTATTTCTATTTTTTATTTAACTTAAAGCCTGTGAACTTTCTGAATAATTTGATTTCCTGCAATAGCTCATTAATGGTTTCAGGTGCGTTTTGCAATGTTATGACGAGATCATCTGCTTTGATCATATACTCATGTGTTGTTATTTTGGTGTGTTTTATCTTTTTGTTTTCATTTATTGCCTCAATTAGAATCTCTAAAGTAATGATAAATAATAATGGCAAGATTGGGCAGCCTTGCCTAGTTCCTTTGGTCAAAGTAATTTCTTGTGTGTGTTCCCCATTTGTTTTCATATGCATCCATTGGTCCTTATAAATCCTTCTGTGAAATTTCCTTCTATCCCTATTTTCTTTAAACAGGCAAACATAGTGCCTCTACAGATGGGCCCTTTGGGCCATCCTGGAAGTAGGGATGGAGAGGGGCAGCTGCACGCCAGCCTCCTCAACCCCTCCCCAAAGACGTCCTGATGCCATGTGCTGTTATGCATGGCTCACAGCAGCAGGATGTCCTTCTGGCACAGCCTTTTGACACATTGCATTGAAAGGGGTGCTAAAGAGCCACGTGCCAGTTCTTAGGGGGCCTTTTTGCTAGCTCTGAAAGAAGCAGCATTTTGCCACTCCTTTCCAAGGTGGCAAAAGGGATGATAGGGGCTGAGGTGTCCAGCAGCCTCGGCCTCGATCCTCCACTTCCTGGCGTGGCCCAGGGACACCCATCTGCATCCCCCCCATAAAGTCCCAACACAGATTATAAAACACCTTCTCCATATCAAGAAATACCATTGCTAATTCATTGTTGTTGTTGAAATGATGATATTCCACTATATCTAGTAGGTTTCTAATACTATTTCTCATATATCTTCTGGGCAGAAACCCAGTTTGATCTTGGATATATTGTATTAGAATATTTTTCAATGTATCTGCCAACATACTTGTGTAGATTTTGTGTAGAGTTGTGTAGTCAATGTTGAGAAGGGCAATGGGCCTATAATTGGCAACTTCGGGCCTAAGCAGACTGCCAGAAATAGTGCACATTAAATTGAGGCACTGCCCTGGCTCAGTGCTAGGGAATCATGGGAATTGTATTTTTTTCTGAGACACTGAGCCTTCTCTGTCAGAGAGCTCTGGTGCCACAATAAATTACAGTTCCCATGATTCCCTAGCACTGAGCCAGGGCAGTGCCTCAATGTAATGTGCACTATTTCTGGCAGTCTGCTTAGGCCCTTCCTTTTTATCTTTCCCTTCTTTTGGTATTAGGGTAACACTTGCACACTTCAATGGTTCTGGTATTCCATCTCTCAGAATTAGATTTAATGTTTGTTGAAGGGGACTCTATATAGTTTATTTGAATGTTTTATAATATGTCACAGTAAATCCTTCTGGGCCAGGGGATTTATTTCCTCTTAACTTTTTTATTGCCTTTAATATTTCTATCATTGTAATAGGTGCATTTAAGATTTCATTTTGTTATGATGTTATTTTGAAAATGGTCTTATTCTCTAAATATTCTACCAGTTCCTCTTTATGATCATTTGACACCTCCTCCTCTTTGAATAATTTGGCATAATATTTGAAGAAAGCTTTTTAAAACTCTTCTTGTGATGAGATGACTTCATTCATATACTTAATTTCGGTAATTGTGCTTTTTTCTATTTTTTTTTTAGTTTCGATGCAAGCCATCTTCCTATTTTATTTGAATGTTCAAACTGATATTGTTTGATCTTTCTTATTTTATTTGCTATCTGTATTTAGTTGCTCTAACTTGTTTCGGATATGTTTTATCGCATCTAGTAATTTTTTGTTCTTTGGGTTTTTTCTTAATTTTGTTTACAGGGTCTGGAACAATAAAGGGCAACATTATAAACTAAAAGCTTTCACAGATGATGTGGTAATATTTATGGAAGAACCATTAATTTCGATAGAGAAACTACAAGAAATTTTGTCAGACTTTGAAAAAGCTTCTGGCATAAAAGTAAATAAAGAAAAGACACTAATGCTTACAAAGAATATGACAAAAGAAGAGAAGATTAAATTACAAACTTTATCAGGATACAAAGTGGAGAGGAAAATTAGATACTTGGGAATTTGGATTACAAAGGGGAACACTGATTTATTTGAAAAAAACTATGAAATGACATGGAAGAAAATTAAAAAGATCTGAATAAGTGGACAAATTTAAATCTATCATTACTGGGAAAATAGAAACAATTAAAATGATGGTATTACCAAAGATGAACTTTTTGCTTCAAAACATTCCGGTAATTTTAAATGACAAACCATTTGTACAATGGAAGAAAGATCTTATAAAATTCATCTGGTCAGGCAGAAAACCTAGAATAAAGTGGAATACATTGATTGATAAGAAGAAAAATGGAGGTTGTAATCTACCAGATTTAAAGATTTACTATTATTCAAATGCATTAACTTGGATCATAGACTGGGTAAAATTAGAAAAGGACAAAATTCTCACTCTAAAAGGATTTAATTTGAGATATGGTTGGCACACATATATGTGGTACAATAAGACAAATGTGCATAAAGAGTTTGAACATCACTATATAAGAAGATAATTAATAAGGATTTGGCTGCAATGTAAGGAAAAATTTTACAGAAAACTACCGTTATGTGTGCCATCTTTTTTTGGAAGATGGTGAGAAGTATCTAAGTGGTTGAGATACCGAGACATTGTGAATAAAACAATGAGAGGATCTTATGAAATAAAGCCATTAGAACATTTGAAAGAACTAGATAAAAGTCTACATTGGTTTCCATACAAACAATTAATGGATAGATTCAAAGATTATAAAAAAACTGGGATTTGAAGAGAGATACTGAATTAGATAAAGTGATCAACCAAAATGGAAAGAAACTAACTTCCAAATATTATGAGATTTTACAAGAGAACTGGAACTAGACTTAGTAAAGGATATGATGATTAGATGGGCCAAAGATATTGGCAGGGACTTTGATTTAGAAAGTTGGGAATGGGCACGAAAGAACACTCAAAGATTTACTCAATGCCAGGATCTGAAAAAAAATTATTTAAAAATGGAGCAATGTTGACATTTTACTCCGGTGAAATTAGCAAAAGTTTATAAGAATGGCAATAATAGATGTTGGAAATGTAATCAAACCACAGGAAGTTGGTTACATGTATGGTGGAACTGTAATAAAATTAGGAAATACTGGATGGCTATTCATAAGGTAATCTGTGAAATATTCAAAATAAGATATGACATGATACCAGAAATATACCTACTGAATATGACAAATAAGATCCCAGAAAAAATTGAAAGGAAACATGGAAGAATATTATTGTATATGATAACTTCAGCCCAGATTATATTAGCAAAAAAATGGAAACTAACAGAAGTGCCCTCAACCAGTGAGTGGTTTACAAGGCTTATTGAAATGATGAGTATGAATATACTCACAACTAGATTGAATAAACAAAATGTAGAAAGTATTGAACAAGACTGGATCCTGATACTGCAATACTGTAAAAAATAAAACTTAATTGAGTAGAGATATAAACTGATTGGAAAATGTAAAGTATTAAATGACCTAATAATGGTTGGTGAATATTAACAGGAAACATTTATAATAATTATTATAAAAGATCAAAGATGGTTAATGCTGATGTTATAACACACAGTGGAGTTTATATAAAATTGCTTGTAAATGAAGACAATGAGTGTATCCTGAAGCATGGTTGAGTACAAACTGGAGATACTTTGGAAGTCAAATTTAAATATTTGTAGATAATTACTGTAAAAGATATTAATGTTTCAATTTGATAGGTATGTTTGAATAATACATGTTAATAAAATATAAAATTGCAAGATAAGTAAAATGTATGCACTACATCTACTGGACAAGCTTCAAGACTGGCTTGAAGAAGAGGAAATCATCAGGGAAGAACATGCTGGCTTCAGGAAAAGTCGTTCTGCAATTGACCATGCCTTAGTTCTCAAACATCTCTCTGAGAAATATGTCGCTTCAGCTAAAGGAATACTTTTTACTGTCTTTGTTGACCTTAAATCTGCATTTGATCTCATCCCAAGAGACAAGCTATGGAAAAAGTTTGAGGCCACTAATATTGACAAATGACTACTAACCTTAATCCATAAACTACATGAGAATTCTAGTGTGGTGATACGATGTAACAGCCATGGTAATTCGATGAGACCTATTCCCTCCCCTAACGGAGTAAGACAAGGCTGCATTGTAGTGCCTACTCTTTTTAATTCCTACATCAATTCTATGATTTCAACTTTATCAGAAATACCATCACACTCTCTGACCCTGTCGAATAGATCTTTGTCAATGCTCACCTATGCTGACAATGTGGTACTCATGTCCCTTAGGTTTGAATAGGTTTGAATAGACTCCTAAGGGCCTAAGCAGATGGGCGGCTGTGGGCCGCCCTGGGAAGGTGCACTGCAGGACCGCGGCATCCTTTTCTCTACAACATTAATTCTGTGCAAATGTCTAAGTTTGTCCTTGAAGGGAGTCAGTGCAGAAAATATTTTGATTGTATAATCATGGTCTGTTTTTACAGATGGAAAAACTGAGCCTTGGGAATACTCAGAGCCATTATCCTATAGAAAAAAAGTTCTCAAAAAGATCTATTTATAATTACACAATATGATTTACACAAGACAGCTGAAATTTCCCACATCTAATCCACAATTTTTACACTATTCCATTCTGCTTTCCATTACCAGTACCTACTGTTTTGGTTGTTGTAAAACCGTTCTATCAATTTAGCTAAACTTCTATGAGACTCTGAATCTAATCAGTGAATGGAAACTGAGTAGTGTTTGGAAGGTCAGCTGCTAACTAAAAGCAAAGCATTCTAATTTGGTGTGCTGCCATTACTCTGCATTTAATAGCTGTTTTCTCCCTTTAGGCTAATGTAAATAAAAGGCATTGAAGAAAGAAGAACTGCTTTGTCACATACTGAATGTAATAATCTATGCATTTTAAGTGGAATTGTTTTGGTTTTTTTGAGATTACAGCATCAGAAGGCATTATGTTACAATTGGTATCTATAATCAAGAAGCAGCTGAGGCCACCAATCTCTATTTGATTTAATAGCATTGAAAACACTACAACTACTTTAGCAAACATGATTTGACATTAACTACAGTTCTTTTAGGAAATGATAGGATTCAGCATCATAGCCACATCCCAGTGGGACTCATCACACATCTCTCACACTTAACTTACATAGCTGGGAGGAACTTATTAGCATGTTAAGTCATGTGTATTATTATAATATGGGACTCTTAGAGCCCAATTTTTGCTTGTTAACACTTGTTAACAAATCAAATCAAATCAAATCAAATTTATTATGGCAGACAGCCAGCACATAAAAAACACAATATTCAAGCATTCAACAGTATATGCATGTATATACACCACATTATCAATACAAAATTACAACATTAACCTTGAAATTATCCAAGAGATAAGTTGTGTATATTTCCAACAGGAGAAGTCAACACCTATCTCTTAAAACATTCCAAAAACATGTTAGCATAATCAATCAATTTATACAGATTTGCATAATATATATTTAAATGATAAGACAAATATCATATAATCTATTTAGAACCATAAAATATCAGAATCAATTAGTGCATTTGCTTTTAAAACTTTTTACGAGTAATAATAGCAGCTGCAAAGAATTTAGCAGCTGTTTGAGTTATACACTTACTACAGTCTGCAAGAATATAATCAAGATAAAATTTCTCCTGTCTGCCCGGGAACTGGAGAACAATTGGGGTTATATAAGAAGTTCGTATTTCTGCATACAAAGAGCAACAAAAAAGAACATGGCTGATAGTTCTGATTTTCTCTGAACCACAAGGGCAGTATCTACAATGGTAGGGAATCTTTTTAAATCTACCTTACAGAACTGAGGATGGAAGTATGTTAAATCTTGCTAGCATAAAAGCCCTCCTGAACTTTGGGACGTTCAGATACTCAAAGTATCTAGCATGTTTACCAGGCCTACCAGATTCCCCAATAGGGTCCAAAGCCGACTGGCTAATATGAATTTGAAAATCAATGTCCCTAATATGCTGAAAGATGACAGATTTCACTTTGTCATAACCTAGCACAGATATTAGAGATACTGAGAGTCCAAGGACGTTATCACAAAGGGCCCAATCCAAACAAAATCCAAACGAAATCC
>CM034708.1:168473657-168492796 GCA_020142125.1 Phrynosoma platyrhinos | reverse complement strand
TGGAGAGGACATGCAAGAGAGCCTCCTCAGTGGGTGCTCCTACCCTTTAGAGCTTCCCCCCTCAGGCTGGGCCCCTCTCTGCTCTTGTTTCACTAGCAGGCAAAAAACTTTTCATTCAAGCAGGCTTTGAATGCTTCAGCAGGGATGGTTTTTATTTGTTTGTGTGTTTTAATAGTTTTAAACTTTTGTATGGCTTTTAAAAGATTTTTAAATCTTTAATGTGGAGATATTTAACTGTTTTTTAATTATTGTAAACATTTATAATTTGCTGTTTTTGGAAGCTGCCTGGGTTCTCACTTTGAAAGAAAAGATAAAGGTAAAGATTTTCCTCTTTGACATGATTGTCAAATCATATCAGACTGTAGAGGGTGGTGCTTATCTTTGTTACCAAGCTAAGGGAGTCAGTGTTTTCATGGTCATATGGCCAGCATGACTGCATGGAACACTGTTATCTTCTCACCAAAGTGGTACCTATTTATCTACTTGCACTTTTACATGCTTTTGAAATGCTAGGTTGGCAGAAGCTGAGAGCAGTGTTAGGAGCTCATGCCATCATGCGGCACTTGGGTTTTGAAAGTTCCAACCTTCTGACCTTGCAATTGTTAGAGTCTATGTCTGAACCACTGAGCCACTATGTCCTTAAAAGGTGGCATATAAATGAAGTAAATAATAAACAAACAAACAAACAAAAAACAAAAAAATAAGCAGAGAAGTATGTCCTGGAATACTTTTCTAGTATGATTCTACAAAGCAACCATTGTTTTTTGTCCAAAGTATTTCTTTGCACAGTTTAGCATAAGATAAGAGCCACATGGTTGTTAGCAAACAGCTTAACTAACCTTACACTTGCAAACCTATTGTCTGAGGCTGGAAATATTCAGATAATTGTGACAGTAGGATATCACACAAACACAGATGCCTATCCTGTTAAATGGTGGCAAGTATTCAGCTAAGCACACTTACAATCCACAGGAACAGACATAATAAATCACAGATCATACTGAGGGTATTAGCAAAAGTGTCTTTCTGGCAGTCTAAGGTCCAAATGTGAATAGCAGACCTGAGCAGGGTCCAAAGAAAGTCATTAGAAAAAGTGATCCAAGGTACATGCCAAGGTTCAGACATCCAAAAAGTGAGATGCATTAAATAAGATCAGAAAGGGAGTGATGGGAGCTGTTTATTTGCAGCAATGGGATAGCATTATCTGAGCTATTAAAACAGCCCAGCTGGCCTAATTAGTTCACTGTTTTCCTTTTAAAGTTGTTCAGAGTATTTCCTGTTTCTTGAAAAAAATTGGTGTTTTAATCTATGAGGCTTCACAGGGTGAAATGTCTTTATCTTCATCATGATCTTCAGGAACTGCATAGAATGATACAGGCTCTGCTTCTGCCACTTCCATCATTGGACTGCCAGCCTCCACTAGCTCTGAGTATAGCCTGTTATCTTGGCACTTTCTCTTCTTGATGAGGACTCCTTCCAGCAGAATATGACACCAGTACATACTTAGAATTGTTGTATTTTCTGTCATTGCAGTTTCTAGGGAAAGAGGTGGGATGTAGGTGAAAGGATATAGATTCCCCAGGCACAAAGTTTTGGTTTCTATTCACCACTTTCCCACAGTATCTCCTCTACCTGTGCCATTTAAGTTATTTAGATGCAAGAACCTGATTTATTCACAAGAACACCAGTCTATATGTAAACTTAAGTCTACTTCCTCATATCTATCTGAGACTTTCATAGACTTAAGTCTATGAAAGCTTATGCTACCAACTAATTTCTTTCTCGAATTTACTACAAAATAAAATAAAAGCTAAACCAAGTGGAAGAGTAACGGCTTTCTCTATGCCACCTTGCATGAGTCTGTAGCATTTCCATTCTCTTCCCAAGGGAAGATGGTTGTCATGCACACCTATTGCTGAAGGGATATTTCCCATTCAGCAAAAGGCACACTTTGATGACTGCCTGTCCTTGGGAAAATAACTTTCTTTTCTTGTGAGGTAAAAGTCTCAAAGCTGCTATAAAATCATTTTATATGCAGATTCAGATTAACAAGACTATGGGGGGGAAGCAGACAGGCGGCCATGGGCCACCCCAGGAAGCTGTGCTGTGGGGCCAAGGTATCCCCACACCTCAGCCCCATGGCACACCTTCACTGCCCCTGGAAAGGAGCGTTAAATTGGAGCTCCTTTCACAAGTTGCTGAAAGTGTGCCGCAAAAGCTTGCACTGCACCTTCGGCGACTCTTCCGCTGCAGCGTGTGTGGACCTTGGAGTGTGGACTGCTCCAAGGATGGCCTGGGGAAGGGGTTGGGGCACCGATCATGTGGCTGCCCCTCCCCTCCCCTGCCCTCAAAATGGCCCAATTGGCCATCTGCTTCCCCCCTATATCTTTGAATTACATTGCATAGTTGCCAAGATGCCATGCCTGATGCATGGGGGATGATGTGTGTTGCAGTACTAGTTTACCATCCAGCAGAGCTGGCAGGATAAGCTGACACCTTCTCCTTCATGCCTCCAGAGTTCTTCCCCTGTATCCAGATGTCACTGCCTCAGCTGTCCCAGCTGTCCCAGCAGATATTATAAACCACTCAAGTTGTAGACTAATAAATGTTACCTTTATTGTCACAACTGAGCAAATCAATATACAGTTCAATTCCCTGCAACATAGCAGCAGATGTCTTGCAAAACACCAAACAGTTTATTTCCAAGCAGTTCTTTGTTACACACACACACACATACACAGAACACCGTACACACCCAAGCACTGTGAAAGGACTTTTTCCTCACCGCCAAGTTGACACCCATTTGGGCATGACCCATGATGCTCATTGGCTATTACCTTATTTCCCAGACTCATGCCCACCCCCTGGTGTGTACGTCATATACCATGTGACCAGTGACATGTAAACATCATGATGTAATGTTGTTTACCTTTTAGCCTTGCCATTTTTCCAAAACAATAATGTGTTGACTTCCTACAGGGAAAACGTTTGTGCTGGGTGTACATCTGTTGTTTTCTAGGCCTGCTTGTTCCCTTGAAACCTTCTCACAGGAACAAGTTGTCATACATCTTATATATTTCCATATGTACTCCAAAACCCATAACTCCGATAAACCTGACATAGTTGGTGTTATAGGATGAAATCAAAAGAGAGAGAAAAACAACCTAAGAGTTGTTAATTTGTTCTTGGAGATTTAAGCAGAAAGTAGGTGCAATTGGAAGAGTTAGCTAGAATGCAGAGCTAATTAAACTACTTGGATGCATACAGAAAACTTAAGAGTCATAGAATGGGGTAGAGAAGAAGCTGTTTAGTAGCTAATTGTACTAAAATAAATTTTCCCTTTACTTGGGCTTCTTCTAAATAAAATAGCAGATCAGCCCTGGTGGCGCAGTGGTTAAATGCCTATACTGCAGCCACTCACTCATTGCGAGTTCAATACCAGCCAGGGCTGAGGCTCGACTCAGGCCTGCATCCTTCCGAGGTCACTAAAATGAGTACCCAGATTGTTGGGGGGCAATCAGCTCACAGTTGTAAACCGCTTAGACATCCCATAGCGTGATATGAAGCGGTATATAAATGAAGCTGCTTTGCTTTGCTTTAGCAGATGACTCCAGCATTTTCTGTTATTTTTATTTTGTCTTTTCTAAGCAAGAAAACTTTCTTTTGCAAGCATGAAAACTTTCTTTTCTCAAGCCTTCACTTTGTACATTCAGTTATTCAGCTGTTTACGCTAACATATAGATACAGTTTTCCTGCCCTGCTTCCCCCATTATTAAATAATGTGTTTGAAGAGATTGCTACATATTTGATTGTGGGGGAAAAACAGTTACAAAGATAGGAGGCAATTTATAATGCTTTAAATTTATACATAGAGTGTACTTTTTTCAGAGTATAATAAATTTGTTTCTGAAGAATGCATAGATTATGGCAAGTGGAAATCTTCTCAAGTCAAAAATTCAGTAGAAAGTCCTTGTGATTTAAAACTGGATTCTTTGGGAAGGCAGTATGTTCATATTTTTAATGAACACTAAACTTTTGCCATCTCTGTTTACCCAGATTTGACAGAGTAATTACAGGAAATCTTGGGTAATTTATCCTTTCTAAATCATATGATTATTGGATAGCTTCTTTAGTAATTTCAACTGTATAATAGGAACTATATGAAAGGGTGGATTTTTAGAAACTGAACAGAATTGGATTTATTAATCATAACTAATCTAAATCCTATAATTTTGATAGGGCTGCTCTAGGGAGGATTAAATGTTGGATTTAACCCAGTGTTTACAGCATTTCTTAAGGCACATTCCCAGTGACAAAACCAGTTTATGATTCGCTTTCGCTCCAAGATGGTGAATCGATTCCACTTGAGGTGTTCTTCCCACTATAAAAGTGGATTTTTTCATTATTTCATGGATTCACTTCTTTTTTGACTCCATTGTAATTCCCACTGGTATTTGAACTGCTAGATGATGCAGGCTCAGAATCAATCACGATTGATCCTTCCTGGATTGTTTTTGTAAAAATGTAAATCATCCAATTCACATCTCCGTATCATCGATGATGCAGCCATGTGTCATTCCGGCAACACGGAATCCCCATTAGTAGGGCCCTTGCTCACTATAGAAGTTCTACAGAGCAATGAACAATTGCATATTCTATCATAACATTTTTTTTAAAAGCCAACAAACCTCACAGACCCCCCCCCCTTTAAAGAAAACCATACCATTGTCTTACCTCTTGACACATATTGGAGAAATGATCATGACCAGGAATTAATTAGTGTAAAAGCAAAAATTAAAGCCACCACATGGCCATGGCTAGACAAAGGCAGCACTGAAACAAAAACGTCAGATTTCAAACAACCAGAGGCTGGATGGGTGACACCTCTCAGCCAACCCCTCTGCCATTGTACCTCCCCTCCAGTAAGATGCAGTTCAGATCCGAACATCATTTCTAATTGCTGAACATGCTTCAGAATCAATTCTTTTCAAAAGAACCATCAAAAAACTAGTGTCAGGAAAGGCTGAGTTTTTTGTGTTTGCTTCGTTTCATTGTGACTGAAACTGAGCACAATAGGATTGGAACTGGCTTCAAGTGGGAATGACGGACATATAATTTGATCAGCAATTTGCTTTAAATCATAGTGGGAACAAGCCCTTAGTTTCTCACAGTTGTTTTTGGGGAGCTGTTCTGAAAAGGAATGAAAGGATTCCATCTGTTCAAAGTGGAGTCAATTCTCATTGAAAAGTCATTATGTTCATTCTCACTTGTCTTTGCCTACTCCTGTGGTGTTACGATTTAGCCAAACCCAACATAATGCAATTGCAACCTTATATTTTTATTACATTTCCAGTGTCATCTTTGGGATCTTATAGTGAAGGAAGGGGAAAAAACAACAACCCTAAACCATGAAGATAGAATGCTACTAATGCACATCAGATTTATTTATTTTTTACTCTAAGACCCTTTCCTTATTATCCATTTAGTAGCATTGAGGATAATCTTATTATTGCTTTAGTTTTCATTTTATACTAATTTCTTTCACCATTTAACAAAACATAAATATTAAAGAATATCTTAATAGTTCATGCTATTATCTATATTCCAGTGATTTTTTTTTCTAATCTTGGAAACTAAACAGGGCCAGCCCTGATTTTTACTTGGATAGGAGACCACCAATTAACACATGCTGCTGTAGACTATATTTCATAGGAAGGAACTGGCAAAACCACCTCTTAATATTCTTTGCCTAAGAAAACGCTATTGAGTAACCATAAGTTGACAGATGATTTGAAGTCATATATACACTTTCACATTACAGCATTATAGCACAATGTTTACATTTTAACTGGATCCCCACCCCCAATGTGCCAAGGATCAATATCATATTTGTTCCCATTCATGACAATTGTTTCTGTGTTTCCAGAAAACCTTCCAGGAACCATCAACTGATGATTCATGGACCAACAACAGTCCATGAACCACCACTTTGAGTAGCACTAATTTAGTCCAAAAACCATCCATAGATGGATCCTATGTCATCCTGAGATTTGGAGGGATGTCATAGTATCACTATCTGGTTAGACCTCAGCTGGAATATTGTGTCCAGTTCTGGGCATCACAATTCAAAAAGGATGTGAACAGGCTGGAGTGTGGCCAGCAGAGGGTGAACAAAATGGTAAAAAATCTGGAAATCATGCCCTATGAAGAGCAATGTAGGAGCTGGGTGTGTTTAACCTGGAGAAGAGAAAGTTAAGAGATGATATGATAGCTTTGTTTAAATATTTGAAAAGATGTTTTACTGATGATGGAGAGAGTTTGTTTCCTGCAGCTCCAGAGAACTGGATCAGGAGCAATGGATTCAGGATACGGGAAAAGAGTTTCCACCTCAGTACTAGGAAGAACTTTCTGCTGGTATGAGTTGTTTGACAGTGGAACACACTTTCTCAGAGGATGGTGGAGTCTCCTTCTTTGTAGATTTTTAAACAGAGGCTGGATTGCCATCTGTTGGGGTGCTTTTATTGTGCATTCCTGCATGGCAGGGGATTGGACTGGATGACCCTTGAAGTATCTTTCAACTCTATGACTTGATGATTCTATGAATCCACTTGCGTATAAAGGAAAGTGGACAAAAATATGCAGGCATTGGGTAGAGATAACTGGACAAAATGAAAAGGTATTACAAGACTAAAGGATTTTTTTTTAATGAATACAGTATATGTCAGTTTAGTTTAACGGTCAGTGCTCACATAAAGAAACATCATTGAATACAAAGTCTCCCAGAGTGCAGATTACTTAAAATTACATCTAATCCAATCAAATTATGGTAAAAAAACAACAAAAAAACAAACACATTTTAACCATAGCAATCATTCCCACAGAACATCCAAATAAACTTGAGCAACTGGAATGGCTCATTTTCTCTGTCAATTTATTTTAAAACATAATGGACTTGATCAGTATTTCCTTTTAAATTAAATCAGTCTTCGCAATCTTCTTTCTGGCATAAAGCATTTCCTGACCATAATTAAATGGAGGAAGTGTATGAGGCATCAGTTAATGGGTAGAGGCATTTATTTATGTACTCATACATACACACACATTTTCCTGTTCTTAATTATCAACAAAGGTTGTTACTGTTGGATTAAGAAAGAGTTTTTGACAGTTGAATCAAGGGTGTAATTAGAAATGAAGTCAAAGAGGAAGAGGCCTTCTTGTGTTGCTTAGCAGTGATGGGAATGACCCCAAGGTGTGGTTATGCTGCAGTGATAGCTCCCTTTTTATTATCTTAAATTTTATTTATTTTAATCATATTTCTATTCCACCCTTCCTGTGAGAAGATCTGAAAAAGAAAACTCAATGCATGTGGGCCACCCCAAGAAGCTGGGGATTGGGGCCAAGGATGCCCCACGCCTCAGCCCCAATCCACCCTTGTGACTGGGAAAGGAGCCCAAGCCCCAGAAAGGGTGCCAGAGGAACCAGAAGCATGGCTCTTCTGGCTCAACCCATGCAGAGGCTGGGCCGGGAGGACGTCATTGGAGAGCTTGCCATGTGCAATGGCAGGTGCTCCAATGACATCCTCAGGAAGGGGTTGGGGAGGACAGCGTCTGGCTGCCCCTCTCCTTCCCTGGCTCCAAGACCGCTGTCTGCAGAGCCCCCTAGTCAATTGCCCCCAATAAGCTGACTTATTGTAGGTCAGTAAAATTTTACCGACCTACAAAAGGATGGAAGGCTGAATCCACCTGGAGCCCTGCAGGATCAAACTCACAAAGTTTTTGTTAGAGTATTGATGGGATAGAGAGTCAATGGTGAAATGTAAAGATGTGTGTGTCTGTATTTTTCCATGAGAACATGCTTCTAGGCCGAACACAACAACTCAGTCCAGGTGTCCAAAGAGACAAAACAAAATGGAAACCACAAGATGGAATAGATGGGAAAGTGTTCTTGTTTATACAGGGGAAACAATAATAAAAGTTGTTATGAGAAAGTAGGTCACATGGTAAAGGATGAACAACAAGAGGTTGGGTTAACATACATCATGTACACAACCACCAATTAACCTGAGGTTAACACCCAAGAGGTGGAGAAAGGTTGGGCTGAGAAAATTGTGTATCAGGCATAGAAGTCAGTCTGTTCCTGAACTTTCATTGGAATGGATTAAGTTTTCTTTATTTTTGCTGGAGCTATAGCATGACTAACTTTTTCACAATGTAGTGTTAAGGATTTGTAGTTTTGTTCCTGATAGCCACATCTGCCTGATGTGATGTTTTATTGGACTTTATAGTTTTTTATTCTGCATATGTTTTTCTATAATAAAGCCTACTGCTAGAAGCTTGGAGATTGCTCTGCATGGTGTTTTCTCTGCTGCAAGTTAAACTCTGCTGAATGGATTTATACACAAACCTGCTCCTCCAACACCGGACAGTTTTGGCTGCAATACTGGCATTTAACCACTGGACCACCAGGGCTCCATTCTATACTCTCAAAAAGCTTGCAAGCATAATTTTTGTGATTCCTGGCTTGAAGCAAATTGCATAAGTTGACTTTTATGATACTGGTGGATGGTTTTTGGACTAAATTAGTGCTACTCAAAGTGGTGGTTCATCGACTGGTGCTGGTCCATGAATCATCAGTTGATGGTTCCTGGCAGGTTTTCTGGAAACACAGAAGCAATTGTCATGAATGGGAACAAATATGATATTGATCCTTGGCACATTGCGGGTGGGAATTGTGGGTCCCCCATATCAAATATCAAATTAAGAAGCACTGAAATAAATAATCTTAGAATCTTTCCAAATTTACTTCTATGGTTGCATCCACACTGCAAAAATAATCCGGGTTAATACCACTTTAATTTCCATGGCTCAATGTTATGGAATTCTTGGAATTGTAATTTGTTGTGGCACCAGAACTGTCTAGCAGAGAAGGCTAAATGTGTCATAAAGCTACAGTCCTTAAAATGCCATAGCACTGAGTCATGGCAGTTAAAGTGGTGTGAACCTGGATTATTTCTGCAATAAGATTACAGTCTATGGATTTTATCACATGGGGAAAATCAGGGGGGAAATTGGGATTTAAAGAGCCATTCTCCCACCATTATCCTGCAATCAGGTGAAAGATTTTCACACACATCACAATTAAAGAGCCATTTATCATGGCAATAAACAGAGCAAATCATTCACGGGATTTCCCCGTGAATGATGTGTTGCTGTTTATTGCCTGTTTATTGCTGGGAAAATGGCTCTTCATTCTTGATGTCGTGTGAAATTCTTTCACCTGATCACAGGATAATGTGCGATAATAGCTCTTTAAAAGCCAATTTTCCCCTGATTTCCCCCATGTGATAAAGTCTACAAAGTCTATATCAAGGTTGGAGACTATATGATCTTCCAGATGTTATTAAAGTAGAACTTCCATAATCTTTCACTATTAGCTGTTCTGACTAGGACTAATGGGAGTGAAGTCCAACAACATCTGGAGAGCCACAAATTCCCCAGCCTTTGTATACAATTGTTTATTATAGAGATGTGGTAATGTGTTAAATTTCCACTTGAAGGATATTTCATTCACAAATATTTTTCAGCCCAAACTAAAATGGACCTATGTTATACCCCCTAAGTTTTACTTTGAAAGAACCAAACTGAATAGCACTCCTTTATAATTCATGTTTTCTAATTGCTATGGGTTTTGCATTCCCACAAAACCTTCATTATTACTTTTATTGTCTAGTGTTTCTTAACAAAATGTAAATGTTTTAGAAAGAGGATTTGTCCATTCAATAATCAGATTTTGGAGGGTTACTAATTACTTTTCTTTGACAAACTGATTTCTCTCCATCATTTAACAACATGATGTGTCAAGCAATTCATCTGCAGAGACTCAGTTTTATTTACTCACTTTTATGCCCACTCTCATGGCATTTCCCATTGTGGGAAAGATGCAAAGCTGAAAGTAGACAGAACTACAATACAATTGGAGTGGGTAAGTCTAAAAACACAAGATAGATTTAAAAGACTGTTGTGGCCTGAAACATGATACAATGATGTTTTCTAGGCTATGGATAAATCACTTTTTAAAGGATCCCTTTAGAGAACTATACATTACATCACTTTTCTCTGTTGCTTCTCTTCTATTCATTAGTTCTCTTTTAAGTACTTTTACATGGCCAAAATCAATCCCATATGGTTTTCTTGACACATATACAATGCAGAATGTACAAAAGGGTACTCAAAACATGTCAATATGGTCTTATAGCTGGCCAATTCAGTGGCTTTCCCAATCTATATTTATGTAGTTTTTATTCACTAGAAGCAGAAAGCAAATCTACACCTTAGTAGCAAACAGGTATTGTGAAACTGTGGAAATTCATTCAGAGCTTCTTTTTTAAAAAATGATCAGTCAATTACTCAAACCATTTTGGGTTCAAGAATTAGCATGGAGAGTTGCCCTTTTCTCCATTATCAGCTTAAACTGATACAAGCAAGTCATGACCATCTGAAACTGGCGCATGCTATGCAGACATGTGGGGAACAGTTGAAAAAGCTTCTATCCTATATAGTGGCTTTTTCTTCTTCTAGACATGCATCACATGCAGCATCTCCTTGCATCTATCAGCACCTGCCAGGAATCTCTAGTATTGATGCAGAGACTGTAGAGGCACAGCTTCCAATTGTGGGTTAGGCTATTAAGATTATCTGTTTACTTCAGGAAAGAGCAACTGCTGCCAGGATCAATTGCTTTACCACTCAATGGTATTTGGAGTGGGTGCAGTGTTTTGGGTGGTCAGTGGTGATTAAAGCACATAAAGGAGGTAGGGTCATGTGTGAACCATGGGCTGCACCTTCCCTGCTTTTATTTGCATCAAGGATGGGGAACTGCCTTCATTTTGGAATGAAGGGAAGTACAGAGATGTTCTCAGACACAAAAGAAAACATTTTCAAGGGCCAGAATCCATTTGTGGATATGGCTGAAGGCAAAAGGGTGAGACTAAAATACCACTATAATTTTGATGATATCTCTTACTGCCAGTAACTAAGCCTTAGGAATGGCATCTGAACAATTAATAATAGGGAGAAATGTACACAAGCTAAAAACCCACCAAATGATAGTGTTATGGAGAAGTGGGCATGGCTTGCAAGGTAACTGCTGAGGCTGGACTGACCCCAGGAGATAGAAGATTGAACCCCAGGGCCTGAAGCTCCCCACACCAATCCAAATAGTCCACAAGGAAAATAATTTTTATGGGATATATTTTATGGGAGATATGGCTTCAAAAGGGGGTCATAGAAGGATGAATGATTACTACAGTTTTCTTCCTACTGTGAGAGAAAAATGGATGCTCCTCTGTAATTTTCACCCTGTATTCAAAGATCCTAAAGTACTGTGAAGGAATTATTCAGAGAAAAAAATATATACATTTTTTATTTTTTATTTATTTATTTTGGCTTGGAAAAATAAAAACAGGCTTCCTGTCAGAAACAGGTTTCTGGCACAGGAAACATATTATGCATGCAGAATACAGGAGTTTTTGTTCACAGAACAATCTCTCCACAACACTTTGGCATGTCTGAATGCCAGCAGAAAATTTCAGAAAATTCTTGCTGCTCCATTTTTCATCCCAACAGAGTCTCCTGACTGTTGACAAGCCCAGTTTTCAACCTAGAAATAAATAATTATGAGTATTATTTTCTAGTACTGAGTGAGGCTTAGTTCTGATAATTGACAAGAGAATTGGGGGTGGTTGGGTGGGAAGTCAATCCAATACATATTTGCTCCATATCCATAGTGAATGGTGTTGATCACTGACTGCTTGTTCCATGGAAGCAGGAATTCAGGTCTTTCTTGATTCCAGCCTCTGTGCATTTTGAAGAGACAAATGGTGGTGAAAAATGCACATGTGCTCCACTCACAAACTGAAATGTCACCTGAACTATCATCAAAATATGTAATGGTTGAAAACGAACAGGAAAAGGGCTGATTTTGCTACACAAATTGATCTTATATTGATGGAGGCAAACCTATCTGACAAAGATAAACAGAAAGCAAGAGTGCAACCCAAATATTAAAGATATTTGTGACAAACTGGCATGACTGTTTGAATCATAAAAATAGTCTAGGGGCTAAGCAGATGGCGCAAAGCGCCGTCTTCAAGGCAAGGAAGGGGAGGAGCAGCCACACTCTGGGTGCCCCAACCCCTTCCTGAAGACGTCGTCGGAGCAGCCGGACCTCCACACGGCCGGCACTCTGACAATGCCTTTCCGCTGCAGCGTCCGCACACGCTGCAGTGAAAGAGTCACCGAAGGTGCGACAGCAGCCTTTTGCAGTGCACCTTCGGTGATTTGTGGAAGGAGCGCTATTTTAACGCTCTTTCCTGGGGTGGTGAAGCTGGGCTGCGGGGCCGAGGAATGCGGATGCCTTGGCCCCGATCCGCAGCTTCCTGGGGTGGCCCCGTGCTGCCCGTCTGCTTCCCCCATGGGTGAAATAAGTGAGCCAGATCCATACCACTGTTGTAGAACTTGGAGAAACTACTGTTGGATTGCAACTCTCACAGTTCCCCTCATCTGTTTCATGACTGGCCATGCTAACTGAAGAATTCTGGGAGCTATAATCCAAAAGCTCTTCACTATCCTGTCAGATTGCAATACTTAATCATCAAAAATAACACTTACCCTGTGACAGATATTGCAGTGAACCTATGTCAGCTCCATCCCCACTTATGTAGATGCATTTGTTTTGCTTGCCCTGGCTAACAATTGGCCAAGCTCAGAAGGTCCAAACCCTCAGACCATGCTTGCACCTCACAATAGAAGTGGAAAAAACCTGCACTGAAAGAGCAAAACAAAAACAAAAAAAACAAAACAAAAAAAACCAAAAAAAAACACCTACCTCTTATCTCTACCTCACCTCCAGAAATCTTTGCATTTCTTACAGGCTTTCCCTTTACAGTGGGTCCAAATACTTTAAAACAATGTCTAAATTTGCTTGTTTTTTTACACTTCCACATCTCTCAAATATTTGCCCATGTGAAATGCACTTCTCAGTCTTCATAGTACAGGCACAACTTTGAACAGTGCAGAGAATGAAATATTTGCATGTTAATAAAGCATGACAACTCTCAAATGCAGTGATTCTCCCATGGTAAAAACAACTGCAGAAGTTGGCCTATTAATCTTCAAAAACAAAGATGGAGACCAAGCAAAGGTTTTGGAGGTATTCATTATTCATTGGCCATGATCAATGTATTCAATCTGGGAATGAGACTCTTGCTTTTATCATAGTCTTTTTCTTTATTCCACCTAGACCAAAGAACTTAAAGTGCTGCATGATGCATACATGATGAACTATTACTGCTCAATTCATTGTTCTGTGGTTATCACTCCACAAGAGATCTGAACCTGTCACAGGTAATCACATTATATCTCTAGTTTTATTTCTCTCTTTAAAAAAAGATAGATAGATAGAGAGAGAGCAATTTTTCAATTTTGCTAATAGATGTAGTGATAAATTACTTTAAAAGGTTTTCTTGGTTTGGAATGTAACGTTATAGACCATGTAGGACCAGATTTTTTTCCCCCGGGAAGTTTTCCAGGAAAGATTTTTTAAACTATGGTTATAGTGAGTAACCTTTGATAATCTCCTATGTGGGGATGGACTTTGATTAGAGAGACCTATTTGCAGGCCCCTACCAAGTGTTGTAAGCTGTATTTCAGAGGAAGGAACTGGTAAAACCACCTCTGAGTATTCCTTGTCTAAAAAAAAAAATCCCGCTGATATTTATGGGTCACCATAAATCAACAGGTGACTTGAAAGCACACACAAACAGACACCCATTGAAGCAAAGCAAAGCAAAGCAGCTTCATTTATATACCGCTTCATATCGTGCATGGGATGTCTAAGCGGTTTACAACTGTGAGCTGATTGCCCCCCAACAATCTGGGTACTCATTTTAGTGACCTCGGAAGGATGCAGGCCTGAGTCGAGCCTCAGCCCTGGCTGGTATTGAACTCGCAACCTTGTGGTCTATGAGTGAGTGGCTGCAGTACAGGCATTTAACCACTGCGCCACCAGGGCATTGATACATTTACTTAACTTCTCCAGACTATATAAAATATTGAAATGCAGAAAGACAACAGCATCACACTTGAGAAATTACAAATAGTCATGGTTGTTCTTCATAGGTATACATTGATTCTAATAGGGTAAGTAAAGGGTGACATAAAATTGTTCGATCCTTATATTAATTATCACATAACAGTCGTGCACTGGATACTGCAGAACAGATTTCATATACTTGAATCTTCCCAAGAGTTGAGGAACAAAGAAGCCACTTGTGACTACTAGAGTTCACTTCTATATATTGCAGGGGTAGGGAACCTTTCCCCTTTAAGGGCCGAGGGACTCCAGCTCCCAGAATCCCAGGAGCTATTGGCCAACATGGGACTATTGGCCAACATGGCTGAGGCTTCTGGGAGCTGAAGTCCCTTGGCCCTTAAAGTGGAAAGGTTGCCTACCCCTGATATATTGTATCAATATCAGTCAAAAATGGGTTGAATAAAATATATCAGCAATATATTTCAAGTTCTGTTACTTCCTCATCATCTTATAACATATCTTTAACTCTTTTGTTATCTAGTGTAACTGCTTCACAGACAATTTCCAACCTCTGAGGTATTTGAAGGATTGTTATAGTCTCATTGAAAGTTTGATATCATTGATATTTGTGCAAGACTGATTTTATTTTTGCAAAACTGGTTTTCTGAACAAGTTTTCTGACCTCCTATCACTTTCTTGACTCTGTACATTAATCACATGCTAAGAGTAGAAAGCAGGGGTAGGCAACCTTTCCCCTTTAAGGGCCGAGGGACTTCGGCTCCCAGAATCCCAGGAGCTATTGGCCAACATGGGACTATTGGCCAACATGGCTGAGGCTTCTGGGAGCTGAAGTCCCTTGGCCCTTAAAGGAGAAAGGTTGCCTACCCCTGGTAGAAAGAATGCATGAACCAACACCTTAAATTTACACTGAAGAATCTGTAAAGCCCATTTCCTCCTTTCACTAAGGCAACAAAGTAATTTCTTTCACTTTTAGTCTAGATAATCAGAGAAAATATCATTTTTCATATATGGAGTCATAGAAACATTTCCCCCCTTCATAGTCCATTCTGATTTAGAAGAATGACAATGTTTTGCTTGAAGTTTCTGGATGAAAACTAAAAGTGGAGTATGGCCAACTCTAATCTGCAGTGGATGAACTGAGAGTGCCAATACAAATTATATATCTGAAGAAAAACATTCCTAGTTGTATGGATCTCTCTCACACAGACTGGTCAGAGTGGGCTGCTTTTATGAACCATAAATACCTTCTAAGAGCTTAATTGATGAAAACAGAGAAATGTGTAATAGCTGAATCTTCAGCAGTAAGGGCTATTTCATTTACCTCGGTTGATATACTACCATCTAGATAAAAGGTATTTTAAATTACTCAGGAAAAGAGAGCTACAATGGTTTCAAAGGCCATTCCTTCATAATCATCCCTTTCATCTATTATTTAAATAACTTATTATGTAATTGATTTGAATCAACAGTCAGATATGACCAGTATATTATAACATACTATTCATTGTTAACCTGTAGAAACTCATTATTTTCCATTGTTTTTTCTTACCTTTGTTATCTATTTATATAAGGGCGGAAATTCCTAATTATCATCAGTACCATCCCTACTGAATGGTAATTCACATTTTATCCCATTAATGAGAATGTAATTAAAGCCCTTCTATCTTGTAACACATTTAAAAAGGATGGAAACTGGAGAATACTCCTAACCTCATTTTCCCATTGTTTTGTCAAATGTTGTTGGCAATGAGAGCTTCTTAACATCATTGCTGCTACCTGAAATACCTGTCAGCTTGGTCATGATTTACACAGCTAACAGGATTAGACTTCAGCAATAGCAAAATATTTCTGCAGCCTAGGCCAATCAGGTGGACTGCAACCAAAATGAGAGGGGGAAAAAATTATAACAAGACTTACAACACTTTCCACAAATGCCCTTACCAGTTATTTTAGCCATATGTTACTGGCAGTGTGTGTGTGTGTGTAAGGAACTACATAGTATCTTCAAGATAAGTCGTCCATGCAGCTCATGGAAATGTAACTATGCTTAATCAGGAACAATTAGAGAGGTCAGCAAACTCTCAAAATTATGAGTGTAAAAGGGGAAGTGTAGCTATGGGACAGGGGATGAGGGCATTGCCCCCCAATAAAAAATATTCTCTGAATGAAATGTTCCTTCACTTGCCAAATTTCTAGCATTGCAGTGACTTAAAAATTTGGCTGCACTTTTAGAAGTACACCATAGGATTCCAAAGAAAAAGTCACTAAGGAAATGTGATCATAGCAAATAGAAGAGTGCTGGGTGTGAACATTTTTCAATGTCTCATTTTCTACAACACTAGCAATTTGGGGACTGAAGGAAAATTCTACTGGGGAGGGGGCAGAATTCTCATTTGTAGGGAAATGTCCTCAATCAAACCTCTCCCTCCAGTAGTAGCTAGACATTCCTCGCCTACTTCTTCAATTAAAACAATATATATTATTAATATGGATGTGAGAGCTGGACAGTTAAGAAAGATGATAGGAAGAAAATCAACTTCTTTGAGATGTGGTGCTGTTGAAGAGTGTTGAGGATCCTGTGGACAGCCCAAAAGACAAACAAATGGGTCCTAAAGCAGATCAAGCAGGAAACCTCCCTGGAAATCAAGATGACCAAACTGAGGGACATCATGAGAAGAGTCATTAGAAAAGACAATAATACTGGGAAAGTGGAGGGAAGTAGGAAGAAAGGAAGGCCACATGCCTGATGGATGGACTCTTTTAAGGAGGTCATGAGTTTGGGTTTGCACAATTTAAGCAGAGCAGTGGAGGACAGGTGGTCTTGAAGATGTTTCATCCATAGGGTTGCCATGGGTCAAGATTAACTAGAGGGCAGTTAACAACAATAAGTGTGTATATATATGAAGTAAGTGAGGAATGTCTAGAAGTAGGTGAGGAAGTACGTGAGCAAAAGCCCAAGCCTTGTGTGTGTGTGTGTGTGTGTATGCTATTTTTATACAAGGCTTGGACTTTTGCTGTAGCCCTAGTAAAAAACACACACCCTGTTTACATTGTATATCTACTTATCAAACACATACTGTGTTCAAAAAAAGCCCAACAATGAAGATGGATGGTGTGGAACTCAAGCATGACAAAAACTGGAATAATTATTGTCAATGTATGCTGTTTTGTTATCTTCTAATAACATACATCATCATGGTTGCTTTTCACTTGATTGATTTGGGCTGGTGGGTTGTACTGCTGTCACTGAAGTCTAATTCTATGATTTGTTAGATTTCATGGAGTATAGTGCCATTAATGGCTACTAATCATGATGGTTGCATGTTACCTCCAGTATCACAAGGAATATTTGACTTTGTATATCAGTTTCCAGCTGCTGGAGACTGTGACAGAAAAAATATAGTAGCACCAGTATTGCCATCATCACTACTACTGTAATGGTGGTGGTGATGACAATGATGATTGTTTCAACTGTATCTTTTTAGCTCAAATTGTGAACTGCCTTGGGTCCCATATTACGAGAAAGGCAGCATATCAATTCATTAAAAATATTATTATAATCACATCATTTCCTTCCTGTCTTTTTCACATTAGAATTCAGATAGTTTATACTATATTAAAACAAATGCAGAATAAAATACGTATGAAAATATTAATAAAATATATAAATTAATCAATGTATAGAATTTAAATTATTTAAAAATCCAGTAAAAATTGAAGATAAAAAGACTACACACATAACCCCATTGAAGAGGTTTCTCTGAAGATGCTAGCCACAGATGCTGGTGAAACGTCAGAAAGAAACTCTTCTAGAACATGGCCACACAGCCTGAAAAACCCACAAAAAATATGGATGCTGGCCATGAAAGCCTACGACTTTACAACCCCATTGAAGTTGATTCCTAAAAGTCTAACAGGGAGAAAAAAACTCATTGGCCAAAAAACAGCTAGGAAGGCCAAAAAACAGCAAGGAATGAGTCCTCCTAACCTCTGGAGATCCATTGCATTTTGCAGTAACAAATCCATTAAGCCTTTCAAATTGTAGCAAGCTGCTGCTGTATTACTTGAGTTGGAGATTTACACACAAACCTGGATCTGAGTCAATCCAAAACTGGAGAATTTGCACCCTCCTCTCTCACCTGAAGATGAACTTTGAAAACTGGACTCTCAGGATCAGGCCCTGAGATTAGGCAAATCTGGCTGCAGTTCTTTGGGCCAACTTTTCAAAGGCAGCCCTATGTAGAGAATGTCACAGTAATCCAAATGGGAAATAACCAAGTGTCACATGACCAGATTACACATCTCCAAGAATGGGTTATGCTGCCCTGCCCCACCCTGATTTAACTGTGCAAGCACACTTCTAGTCATTGCCAGAATTTGGGCCTCCAAGCTCAGGGCTGGATCCAGGAGAACACTCAAACAGAAAGCCTGTTGTCTTTTGGAAGAGTGCAACCTCATACAGCACAGATTGAATCCCTTTTCCCTGATGTGATTTTTGACTGACCAAGAGCATTGCTCTCTTATCTGGATCAAATGTCAGTTTGTTCACCTTCAACCAGTCCATTACAAATGCCAGACACCAATTTAACATGAAAACAGCTTCCCAATTCCTGGCTATCCTAAGCCACTGTGTGAACACATTTGAGCTAGTTAGGCACAGCATATCTCTCCTTATGTTCTTATTCTGAATATTCTCATCTTCACCTAGCTTTTTGTTTTCTGTTTTTTTTTTTTTATGGAAATGAGCCTTCCAATACTAGTTGTGCATGTTATCTGTTATTTCCTAGAATAATCTTACCACTGAACTAGGTAGTTTATATGTAACCAGCCTGTTGCATCACACATTCATTCAGAAGCACTTTGCCATTGCAGTAAATGGAATGAATAATGTACAATGAAGTATTGTGGGATATTTGATGTGCAGATTAAAACCAAATTCCAACCATCAAAAAGTGTTCCACTAATGGAGACAATAGAGGAGTACGGGAAATATGCTGGCTTTAAAATCAACGCTAATAAAACTAAAA
>CM034708.1:168414242-168425558 GCA_020142125.1 Phrynosoma platyrhinos | reverse complement strand
CCCCAAAAGCCCTTTTTATTGTTCTTAACCTCTCTAGCAAGCCTGATAGTCCAACACTCAAACCAATATGCCACACTTAGGGCAACCTTAAGTGGGATTTCCACTTTTGTTAATCACCATATGTTGGTGGCACACAGCATGCAATAGAATTACAAGAAAGTTGGAATTGGCTTTCAGACCTACTGAAGATGCCTTAAAGGATTGCTGAGGAAAACCTGGCTGTATCCCATGCACAAAGTATGAATATATGCTAGAGATTATGGACATGGTAAAAGAGACTCTCTTTTTTCTCTAGCCAGTAAGAACTTCAGCATCTGTTTTATTCAAACTAGCTATCTATAGTTGGTTAGCATGAATAAAACAGAGTTTAAACAAGCCATCATTTAGGAAACTAGGCCCAAACAGACAAATGAAGTGATTTCTGGCCACTTTGGAGGATTCCTGTTTAAACAGTGCACACCCCCAAAGCAGCTGGAAGCCACACTAATGCTGTGCTCTGGTCCATAGGACCTGAACAAAAAGGAGCCAGGATAGTCTGACTCCTGTCGGCACCAGTCGGCCCCTGCATCCACAGCCTGCATTGGGAGTGGGCCATGCAGACAGTGGGGTTCTGACCTGCTTCCGTCCAGAGCAGACTCGGGCTGCTCTTTCATGCCCATCTGTTTAAAGAACACAGGAAAAACACAGGAAAAACAACACAGGAACACAGGAAAATGCCTTATATATAACCAGTGCTGGTCATTAGGCCAAATATTCTTTCTAGCAGGATTATTTCCTTATTATACCAAGGTATCTTTACTATTCCCTGAGGATTTCTCATCACAGTACTAACTGAATCTGACTCTGCTTATCTGATTCTGCTTCTAATATCATGATGGGACTGTGTTTAGGGTGGCAAGATATAATGATAGGTGTACTGACAACTACAGAGTTTAAGATAGGCAATTAATTATATTACTCTTCTCTCGGGTACAATAAGGAAGGAGAGGGTTAGGAATGCATGTGGGTGGGTACCACATGGGAGGTATCAGACACACTGCAAATAAATTTGTCATCTCCCAGACTTGTGTAGTTTTCACCCTTTCTGAGGGAGATTGCATGGCTTTGGAAAGAAAGAGAGGGAGGGGGAGAGGCAAAGGCAGAGGCAGAGGGGGAGAAAGAGAGAGAGAGAGGAGGAGGAGGAAGAAGAAGACTAAGGGCCTAAGCAGATGTGTGGCTGTGGGCCGCCCTGGGAAGCTGCGCCATGGGACTGAGGCATCCCCACACCTCGATCCTGCAGTGCAGCTTCACCACCCCTGAAAGGAGTGCTAAATTAGCGCTCCTTTCACAAGTCAGCAAAAGTGCGCTGCAAAAGGCTGTAGCGCACTTTCGTTGACTTTTCCACCACAGTGCGTGGAAAGGCTGCGGCGGGAGGTCCTCCTCAGAGCACCGGCTGTGCGGAGGGCCGGCTGCTCTGAGGACAACCTCGGGAGGGGATGGGGTGCCGAGTGTGCGGCTGCCCCTCCCCTTCCCTGCGCCAAAGATGGCCTTTTAAGTCGTCTGCTTAGGCCCTAAGTAATACTTACTGGTTGAAAAAGAGACATCCCCATTGCCAACACAAGCAAAAGGATTGTCCTATCTACTACTTCTTCAGAAGTGTAATAAAAATGACTTTCTCTCAATATTTATGTTTCCCCCTGCCCTTGATATTCTCCACAATGGTTTTTGTAACTTATGCCAACAATTCTCATGTAGGCTCTCATTTTAAGTCATTGTCATTTCAGATAGGTATTGATAAATATTCTGCTGATAGGAGTAGTTTTTAAAGGATAAAAACCCCAGTTACCAAGGTTGCTTTAGAAATTTGATAGAGACTCCAGGCAATATTTTCTAGGACTATTTAATGAATATGAATGCCAATTTGGATTTTACAAATCTGTCAACTCTGAGTCTTCAAATAATACAGGAACCACAGATGTGAGACCCTGGAAGAAAAGTTTTCTTCCCCCCCGGCCTCTTCACACACTAGGAGCAAAACAAAATTACACATGTATTCCTCATTTATTACATGAATTCATTCAACTGTAGTCTTCTTAAAATGTTATATGATTGTGTTGATTTCACATCATTAGTGGAGTGATATTTTTTAACATTACATTTCTTAAGTTAGAGTTTTAAAAGCGTTCCTTCATTAACTCACCTTTTTGTCAGTGAACAGAGCTTTGACAATAATGAAAAGTGCTATTCACTCTGCTATTAGCATTTTCTAAGAATACTGTTGTGTGTCCAGGAGAAATGTGTCAATTTCTTCCTGGAGGATCATTTGTTTCATTGGGTTGAGAGCAGAGAGATACTGACAGACCATTGTAATATTCTGTATTAATCTCTGTAGTTTCCTTGGTTTCTTTTGTGTTCTACCCAAGAGATTTCATGTAATGTTCATCACACTCCCTTTGGAGATCACAGATCATATATTTTCATTTCCTTGACATTTCACTCATTAGATTTTCTGCTCTCTCAGTTGCAGGTTTATATATTTGCAAATAAACTTTTTGAAAAATAATGAACAAAAGCTAAAGAAAAACATTAAATACAAAGGAACAGCTACTTGAATTCAAGGTCACACATGAGGAATGCACTTCATGTGTCAAACTGATGGTCCTGGCCCAGTAAAATAAAAATAAATAGAGCTCATTTTTCAACAGGTAGCATTGCAAAAAAACCATGAAAGTACATTTTGTCCAATTGGTTTATCCTAAATTAAGTGTGCCCTGTGTGTCTAAGCCCATGCCAGAAATTTACCTATCTATGTGCTGAGATTGTTTCCCCATCATTATCCAAGAAAATGTTGACATAAATTATCTCATGGAAAAAATTACTGAATATGAATTTTCTCCTTCCTGTCCGAAATTTTGCTCAACTTTTTTCTTTCCCCACTTTCTTTTCTTTCCCTGGAGCAATTTGTTTGAGACAAACATATTGGACAGTGCTTTTCTTACAATGTAGGATGAGTGTTCTTCTCCCTTTAATCCCTTTGTCTCTTTATTTTGTTTTCTTTCTAATTCCAAATAACCAGAAATAATGACCCAAACACACTTTCCCATTGGTATGGTGGAGGGCAGCAAGAAAAGAGGAACACTGCGCCACAAATGGATAGACTCAATCAGGGAGGACATGGCCCTGGACCTGTGGGACCAGAGCAGAGCAGTTGAAAATAGGACAACTGGGAGGTCTTTCATTCATGGGGTAACAACAAGTCAAAATCAACTTAAAGGCAATTAATAACAACAGTATTGAATCTCTTTTAATGGTGATCTGTTGTATGTTTCAAACTATATTGGAATTATTTCACTTTGTAAACCAGCTTCAGTACCAGTTTATGGGAAAGAGGTCTGAAAGACAGAACTCACTAAAATTTACAATTTAGAAGGTGAGTGCAGTGTGGAATCCATATAACTGTTAACTACTGGTCAGAGATAGTGGAAAGATTCCCCAGCCCTGTTCAAATCTCCATTCGGGAAGACCAGCAGGACAAAATTTCTGATTAACGATAGGAAAGAAATGTGGAATTTTTCCCTTGCTCCACTTAAGTTCTAAAATGTACAGGTAAAATTTCTTATTCTTGCAGCTGAGTGACTGATGATCAGAGGGAATATCAGGGTTCCTTTCATTTATCCTATGCCCCACGATGGCACCATGAACATGAGAAAAAAGGATTTTCGCCATGCTTCTGTTTATATAAATAGAAGCCAGATGATATCAATGAAGAGCTTGAAGCTGAAACCTTATACTCAACTCTACTTGGACCACTGGCTTGGTCCAAAGGGCCAATCTAGCTTCCCTAACCAAAATAGTTCCTGATCCTCATCCTAAAATCAGTGTTCAATCATGGTTGCATCAGTGATACCCACCTGTTAGTGTATGAGTAGTCCTATGATATTTTCCTTTGCTTAGTAAATATTTTGTTCCATTTGTGCAAGGGATTTATGTAAGCAACCCTACCGAGCCAATAGGCATAACTTTGTAAATGATTATGCAGGCATAATTTTCAATGTATTATCATTTTGCTGAACTTCTTTTTTTTTTAAAAGGTGCAAATGGTTAGTTTAAGGAGGGCCATGTGATTTAATAGCAGTTTTCTGATCTTAAATAATCCAGATAATTTATTTTAATGGTAACAAATCAAGCTGAAAATATCCCAGGTATTAATTCATCTTTTTATAGTTCCCAGAACTTCTCCTTTGCTTAACTAGAACCATTTGTTCACAAGTAATGACAGATAACTGACAAATGTTAACTGACAGATATATGGTACAAGTTAAAAGAATTAAGATGTATGTCTATTCATTAATCATTTCACATCTTTTCAGCTACAGAAGGTTTATGTCAAAAGATATATCACACACACACATACTTACAAAGAAAACAAACTGTCATCTTTACCAAATTATTTGCTTTCTCATGTAGAAGTAATCCTACGAATAGGATTTCATTACCACATTTCTAAATTACTCTGTCCAATGGGGTTGCTATCCAGCAACTTTTATAAAGCTGAAACTGAGCTGAAACATGACAAGGCAGTTCAAGGAAAATAATTAATTCATATTTTAATTTTTGGTTAAAAAAGAATCCTTTCACAGACAAGATTGCTTAAAAGATCTCAAAGCTCTAAACAAGGAGTTGGCAAAGTTTAACCATCCATATGTTAAACCACAACTGCTGAGATTTTTCATTATTGGCTGTGCTGACTAGAGCTGTTGAGAGTTACAGTCCAGTTACTTGTGGAGAGTTGCACTTTGTCTACTAAATTATGAATGATTGATTATTATTATCACTTTTTCTAAGGACTTTAATCACATTAGCCCACTGTCACACCACAATCACACTAGTTTAGGAATGGAACCATACTGGTTTTGCATAATTTCTTGTCACACTTTCCCCACAATAGTGCTATTGTGATCCACGGTCATGTGGCAGAAGACTAGGGCAACTGATAATATTTTTTTTTTTAGTTTTAAAACTTTATTTATACCAATTATAAAATTACAAATAGTTAAATTGTTCAGCTACATATACAGATCACATCAACAAAAGGCAACATTTGTGTCATTTCCCCCAAATTAAATTTATTTCTTTGTTTTACTTTTAACACTTATTTTTACAGTTGTATTTCTAAACACAAATTATACTTATATATGCTATTAATTAAACTGAATAACTTAGACATATACGTGTCCATATGTTGTTTTGTTATTACATAATTGTTTGTCTACTTCTCAAAATGTACTTTTACTCCTTATAACCCAAATTAATAATTTTTTTCTTTAACTTTTCCCTGTGTATTGTTATTACTATTACAGGTGAGATTATACCTTAGAAACATTAGAAGCTTAGTACATCCCATTTTTTCCCACAGTTATTGTACAGTGGTTTCCATACATTGTTTGTCTCATTTTTATCTTTACCTTCTAACATCTCATCTTTTTTATCAATTTCCGCAATTTCTAATAATTTGTATAACCAGTTGTCTATGGTAGGTACACTTTCTAATTTCCATTTACTAGCAAGCAAAATCCTGGCTACCGTGGTCATATATAGAAGAAGCTTCCATGTATTTTTTCTCTCTTGAATTTTCTTCTCCTGAATCATATTAAGTAAATAAAGTTGTGGCGTACATTCAAATGGTATATCCAATATTTCACATATTGTATTATGAATAGATGTCCAAAAATTCCTGACCTTAGAGCAGTTCCACCACATATGTATCCATGATCCATGTTCTTTATGACATTTCCAACAAATAGGACAATTATTTTTATACATTTTTGCCACTCTAGCTGGTGTAAGATGCCACCTCATTTCCATTTTAAAGTAATTCTCCCGTAATGTTTGGTTAATTGTAAATTTGTTTGTTGCTGATCTAGCTTTAAACCAACATTCTAGAGGGATTTCTTTATCTTTGTCTTTTGCCCATAA
Source organism: Phrynosoma platyrhinos (assembly GCA_020142125.1). Classification (NCBI taxonomy): domain Eukaryota; kingdom Metazoa; phylum Chordata; class Lepidosauria; order Squamata; family Phrynosomatidae; genus Phrynosoma; species Phrynosoma platyrhinos. The sequence goes on along the minus strand of CM034708.1, from coordinate 168,419,603 downwards.
CAACATATGTTCTTTTACCTGCTCTTCTTCTAATTTCCTAGAGAGTAATATACCATATAGTTTAGATGTTATTTTTGGTTTATCTAATAGCAGAATGTTGTCTATTTCATTTTTTGTTAGGTAAATTCCATATTGTTTTATATCATATTTAAGAATATTTTGAATTTGGTAGAATTGAAACCAGGTGAAGCAAGGGTCTCTAGCTTGAATTTCTTTAAGTGTTTTTAACTCATAAGATCCCTTGTTTTTGTCAGTCTTTAGTATCTCTCCATATTTCAACCAGTTTTTCATATATCTAAATCTAGTCAATCGCGCCTCTTATGGAGAGAACCAACCTGGTAAACCTCGATAGAATTTTAATTTTACTTTCTCCCATGTTTTAATTAAGGCCCTCCTTATTATGTGGTGGCCAAAGTCTTGGTGTACTTTGCTTTTGTCATACCATAGGTATGCGTGCCACCCAAATCTTAAGTCATGTCCTTCCAGGTCTAATAGTCTTTTATTCCTAATCAATATCCAGTCCTGTATCCATACCAATGCACATGCTTGAAAGTATAGTTCTAGGTCAGGTAAGTTACAGCCTCCATTGTTTTTGGTATCTATCAGGGTCTTCCATTTGATTTGGGGTTTCTTTCCTTCCCAGACAAATCTTTTCAACTCTTTATTCCACATAGAAAAAGGTTTGTTATTATATATAATTGGTAAATTGGTGAACAAATAAATGAATTTTGGAAGCACCAGCATTTTTATTGCAGCGATTCTACCGAATAAAGAAAGATTCATTCGGGACCATCTTATCAATTCTTTTTTAATCTCCCTCCATATTTTCCCATAATTTAAATCGAATAATTCAGTATTTCTGTTCGCTATATTAATGCCTAAGTACTTTGCTTTTTTAACTATTTTACAATGTGATTTTTGTGCTAGCAGTTCCTCCTCTGTAATTGACATGTTTTTAGTAATAATTACAGATTTCTCCTTATTTAATTTAAATCCAGTAAATTTACCATACTCTTCCAGAGTCATCATTGTCCTTTCAATTCCATTTAAGGGATCATCCAAAAAAAATTATAAGGTCGTCCGCATATGCCTTTATTTTGAATTCTGATCCCTTGATTTTAGGCCCTTTAATGTTAGAATCTAGTCTTATCTTATTGTTTAAGAGTTCTATCATTATTATAAATAACAAAGGAGACATGGGGCAACCCTGTCTTACTCCTCGCTGTATATCAAATTCCTTTGTCTTTTTACCATTAATAACTAATCTTGCCTTTTGTTCTAAGTATATGTTTTTTATCCAGTTAATGAATTTATCCCCAAAATTTAATCTCTCCAGAATCATTATCACTGAGTCCCATCTTACAGAATCAAAGGCTTTTTGTGCATCTAGTAACAACAATGCTAACTTCTTCTCATTGTTACATTCATAATATTCCAGAATGTCAATAACTGTTCTTACATTTTGTCTTATTTGTCTTTGGGGTAAGAATCCCGCTTGATCCTCATGAATCTTGTATTTTAGCACATGTTTCAGCCACGTAGATAGTATACTCGTAAATATTTTATAGTCAATATTCATGAGTAAAATTGGCCGGAAATTTTCAACTCTTGAATTATCTTTCCCTTCTTTTGGTAGCAGAACCACATCTGCATATTTCCATGATCCTGGAATTCCATTTTTATTTATATCATTAATTGTTAGTCTTAACGGTTCTATTAGTTCATTTATAATTTTTAAATAATATTCGGGGATAAAACCATCTGGGCCTGGTGATTTTTTCAATTTCAGTTCCTTAATTGAATCTTCAATTTCCTTATTTGAGATATCCCTATTTAGGAAATCTTTTTCCTCCTCAGTAAGCCTCATATAATCCAAATCTATCAGAAAACTCTCAAGTATTTCAGTGTCCCTACAGGCTGGTGGTTCCATCTTATATAATTTAGAGAAGTATTGGAGAAATTTCTTTTCTGTCTCCTGTTGAGATGAAGTTGTACCATCATCATCCATTATTTCCATAATTGTATTAATTCTAGGTCTTTTACTTAATTTATTTCCTAACCATTTTCCAGTTTTATTGTCTGATTCAAATTTTTCATGTTTTCTTTTTAATGATTTCTGTTCTATCTCTTTCCTCAGAATAGCATCCAACTTCGTTTTCCAATATCTAAATCTTTTTAACCATAATGTAGAATTGGGGTCTTTCAAAAGTTCCTCTTCTGTTTCCTTTATTTTCTGCTCTAAATCATTTAATTCTTTGTCTTTTGCTATCTTATCTTCTTTAGCTTTTTTCAGGAAAATACCCCTAATGACGGCCTTATGGGCATCCCATACTCTTTTGGATTGAATGTTTTCTGTGGTATTTTCCAGAAAATAATTCCGACAACTAATTTTTACATTTTCCAATTTTTTTTCTATCGTTTAGAAGTGCTACATTAAGCCTCCAATTAAATTGATTTGTACCCCAGCTCATAATCAAAAGTATTGGTTTATGATCTGAATCTATTCTCAGTAGAACAGCCATCTCTTTAATTTTTGTGACTAAAGATGTTGAAATAAAAAACATATCGATCCGAGAGAAGGTTCCGTATTGTAATGAATGGTAAGTATATCCCTGTTCTTTTGGGTATATTTTACTCCAAACATCATGTAATTCAAATTGTTCTTTCATTTGAAAAAAAGGTCTTAGGAAGTTTCCCCTATCTCCCATTCTGTCCATTTTTACTGGACCTATCCCATTTTGGGTTTAGTACCCCATTCCAATCACCTAGCATGATAATTTTCTCAACTGATAATAATTTTTCACATTACCTTAGCCCAACTTGTTAGGATTCTAACAAGTTCAACAGCTACATGGACTCACATTCACAAATTTGTCAATGTACAGCAGCAATATGTTAGGTTGATTATAGCATGAAGCTTTTGTGGGCCTGTTTTTCAGCTTCTATGGCACCCACACAATAGCAGAATTGATGGAGGCTCTTGCTACAATCCACACCATCATAATTTTGGTGGCTTCCTACTTTCACTCTATTTGCCTTCAGGAAGGGAACTAGATATTCCACTCTACTCTATTCACTTCCTCTCACTGTAACACTCTGGTTCCAGCTGGAGTGGTTCCAACACTCTACTGCATCCCAGAGAAGTGCTATAATTACTCTGGGTTCTCATAATAACTGGATATATAACAAAATAAGGCCCCATTAAAATATTTCTCTACTGCAAAGGAACTGGCTTTCAGATAAACAAAAAAGTATTGCTTTGATCCCTCAAAGCCAGCTGCATGACAAACCTATATCATCTTACACAATTCTTTGAAAAGTTTTGGCCAGTGCCACTATTTGCATTTTTTTCAACCCACTGCAGTCTGATCCCATCTCCACAATTACGTAACTCATTAAAGACATGGGATGTTAATATTGTACTCTATCAATACACCTGAGGAGCAGATTGAAATGCATGAAAGCTAAAACAAATTGAGTAAAGGTACTGCAAGATACCTTTACTTCTCCTTTTCTTTTATGCTGAATTTTGATGGTAAATGATGATGACAGATTCTACAATTACCTCTGAATTTCATCATGCTGGTGGTAGATCTCTGATAGTGCTTCAGTCTCTATAAACCCATGAAGCTGTCCACTCCTACATAACTAAAAATAAAATGTGTGAAGAAGGTTCTCTGCAGGAAAGGAATGTAATTAATAGCAAGCATTCCCTGAGGGCTGAGACCTGGGTTAGTATAAGCCCTGTATCATAGTGAATGAGCTTTCAAACATCTTCTATCTTCTTATTGAACAATACATTCAAAATGCTGTTGCTTTGGAGATATGTTGGTGGCCTAAAGCAAACTAGGAAAGTAAGGCTACTACTTTCTTAAATATACATTAAATATATATTATATTGACATTTACAACTCATATCTGTTTATTATGGCAATAAATATGCAGTTGGGCCATGGCCATGCTTGTTCCTCTGACTCAGTTATATAGCTTTCAAATAGTTTTGCTTAGTTTTTTTCAAAATATGAATTCTAATTGGGACTCTCTACTGCTTGTTACAAGCATGATTGACCTGGCTGAGTCTACTAACAATAGCCATCAACTAGAATAAACTTTTAACATTCGAACCCAAGTGAGGAACACCTGCTGGTGTCTGTTATTTTTTTAAAAGCAACAACAACAACAACACATCAATGAGACAAAAGAAAATTCATGAAAAAATGCCTAAACACTGTATTTCTTAAATTACAATATAGCAGCAGGATTTTAATAACCTGAAGGTCACAATAAGGTTGTTATAAATCATAGCAGTGTAGTTTAAAGAAACTTTATATTTCCAGATGTTACTATTTGCCATATAATGTTCAAAACAGATCTCTGCCTGTAAGAGGAATAGCTAGTAGAATCTCATAATCATAATGCATTGTAATTGTAGAAAGCCCCGAAAAAGACAAAAATTTTTGGTATTTTTACATCACTACTTTCACTAAAGTTAAGCACTCAAGGTTTTGTAGATGTCTTGAGCCTGATATACATACTCAGAAGCTTGCAGAATTAAATGGAATAATAGAATCAAACCAGACTCAGAGTTAATTTACATATTCATTTACTTATTCAAATTACCTTTAAAGCATCAGTAATTTCCATTAAAGCATCAATAATTTCCCAACTTGTTCTTTGTGAGTGAAAATGCATAAAAAACAGTCAATTTTTCATACATGCTTGATTAAGCATTCATGATTAACTTCAGCTTAGCGTCATATACAAGATTTGCTCATCCAGTTCCATCTTGTATTCTGTGATTGAATCTAAGTTAAGCACATATAAGTCCTATTGATTTCACTGGAAAGAGTAAAGCATGTGCCAAGTTTGCTCTAAAGTTGCAGTTCTGCATCTATGTATGTAAAACCTAGAGCAAATATCTTTTAAAAAAATTATTAGATTTATTAAACAATAAATACACAACAAATAATACATATAAATACAAGGTGTAGAATTCTATAACAATACATAACACTAACACACAAATCACAAGACAATCTAACCATTTATTATCTATTTTCTCTCTTACCCCCACCCTTTATTTCTTTTTCTAAAATAAATGTATATAAAACATAAGACATTTATCTGACACCAAACCTCACACTTAACTAACAATGAGCTTCCTATCTTGTAAGTGATATCATTTTCATAAAGTTTCATTGTGGCCCCTCTTTTCCTTATTTAATCAACAATAGTCAAAAAAGTATGCTACTACACCACTTAATCTATTACTAAAAATTCCGCATTATTGTAATCTTTCGCTACATCCATCAAGTTCAAAATTTTCACTCTTTACAATGTTTTTATTCAGTTTTTGAACAT
>CM034708.1:168379385-168393694 GCA_020142125.1 Phrynosoma platyrhinos | reverse complement strand
CATAACTTAGAGTAAGCAAATAAAACCTGTTGTGATTGCCAATATCAGTTTGGTCTATCACCTTGTCTGCACTGGCATGGGGCAGCCTGGAATATCTTGCCTCTGGAACTGCCCCAACACTTCTCACAACACTGGCAAAGCCATCTGTTCTGATCCACTGACCACACATTCATCTTGTTGAGCATCCCAGTGCATTCACTGCCTCCATGGGTTGCTTCTGTCTCATATCAGAACAGGATACTCAGCAGTGAGCATATGGCTGGGCACCTCCTTCTGACCTCAGAGCGAACAACTGGTGGTAGAAGCAGACACACTGGATGGTTCAACAGGATACATTTCTAATCACCTCCTAGCATCAGAACAGAAGGCTCAAAATCTTCCTGGAAGATCTGCAGCAGCTGGTGAGTTTTTAAAATCCAAAATGAGATGTAAAATTTAGTTCTGGTGCTGAGCAGGCTAGCTGTTGTCCAGAACCAGGCTTTGGGGTGTGAGTCTTTGGTCTCCTCACCAAGGGAACGGGGGTGACTGTTGTATTTGACCCATGAAGACAGAGCCTATGTTAGCTAAAGGGGCATGTAAAACTAGAATTTTACACTTTGACAGAGCTTAGAGTGCTTTTTAAACAAACACATAAATAAATACAATTCCTAAAAACCTCTAGCCAGTTTTGAAGGGTTTTCCTTAAACATATTGGCACATTAGTCCCCCATTTTAATTTAAGCAATCATACTTTATGTTAACTTTATATTTTTTTTCACTTGTCCATTCTAGCTTTTTGTTCTAAACAATAATGTTGATTTTATTCAGTCATCATTCACCCACTGGATGTTTTAAAATATTTTGTTTTAACTACAGACAGTCTAGAGCAATCATCATCAACCACAAGGACTTTCCTTGTCTTATGTAACAAATGTAGAACACAGATTTGATCCCACTAGAGGTTAATTTCCTACATCTAGTTTATTTTTGTTGCTATTCTTTGAGAATGAAAGTCACATGTAGAGCACTTTTAAACAGCTCTGTCTATTTCTAATGAAAAATAAACCAGCATATAGTCTGAATGGCTTTCTGGCTTTATTTCTGTGTTATCTATAATACATTACTTACTCCCAACAAATTTGCCGGCACAGATTTTGCCAAAGATGCATTGTATGAAGAAACCAATTACCATAAAAATGAACTTTAATATGTATTTTACTAAAAACAAATGACTAATGTACTTGTAAAACTGTTATATTCAATCCAGTGTGTACATCATTATAATAATGATTTGTCTCCTTTAGATTCTGCCATTAGCTTTTACTGGAGTCCTAAATTTTATTCCATTTCCCCATCATTACCTCCAGATTGAGCTGAATCATGTACATACAAACAATTCCAACTGGGTTTCCATTTAGGTGTTTACAATTTTGCCCTATGTATGATTATTGTAATGATGTGGAAGGGTATGCTTAGATACTACATGGTGCTCAAGCATCAATATGCAGGAAAAAGAAGCAAAATGGTGTCCATTCCATCATGGAAGTGTAAGCCAAGTGAAATACAATGTTGCTAGAAATCTGGAATTTATAGGGCAGTTTGGTTACACTTATGCATTTCAACAGATGTTGATCAGGGAAGTGTCCATTGCCTCCTTGTGCAATCCTCCCCTGCATTCAACTTAAATATGTCAGACAGCAATCCTGCACCCACTTAGTGATTAAGGGAATAAGAATATGCCTAGGCACTGTCTAGGTACAGCTGAGGAAAAAATAAAGATCTGTTACTCTTCAGGACCTTCAGCATAACACTGGAGGTTCAAGACAGCAATGATTATTTCTGTTTCCCAGTTGTCCACCTACATTCATATGGTGCCTGGTCACCTCTTTTCCTTCTCAACCAATAGGGGGGGTTGCAGACTGCCAGAAATAGTGCAAATTGAGTCCACTTTTAGGGTTAGGGTTAGTGCTAGGGAGTCATGGGAATTGTTTTTTTTTTCCTGAGACATTGGGCCTTCTCTGTCAGAGAGCTCTGGTGCCACAATAAAATACAGTTCCCATGATTCCCTAACCCTAACCCTAACCCTAACCCTAAAAGTGGACTCAATTTGCACTATTTCTGGCAGTCTGCAACCCCCCTAGTTCCCTGGTGCGATCAAGCTATGTTGTGCAACCATGGAACATGGAATCTCAGTATAGTAAAACCAATACCACTTTATACTCCACAAATATAGCTGTTGAATCTTGGTCATATGCTTCAGGTCCATTCCTAATTAAAGTTCACCCATTACCTCAGAGATAAACAACTGTGGCTTTCAGGGGTTTTTTTTGCCTACAATTCCCATTAGCCCTAACCAGTATGACAAATGATGAATGATTTTTCATTTGAAAACAACTGGGAAGCCATAGTTTCTCACCTCTACTTCAATGTCAATGATTGCCTATTTAGCAACCCTCTGTACTTTAGGTACAAGTTGGACCAGGGCAGCTGGAGGCATGTCAAGATGGTGGTCAAAGTGCTTCAGGTTTTCACCTTAACACAGTACCCAAAATAGGCTATATGCCTTGGACAACTCCTTTAAAGTCTAAAATTTGTATCTTATGCTGGCCTATTCTAGAAAATATAATATTCTGGAAAATATAATGCAAAAAAATAACTTTTCCAAGATCTAGTCTCTTATAGATCAATAAAGTTCCTATAGTTGTTCTAGGGGTGCAAGTTTTGAATCAAACATCTTGTATGAATGATTAATGCATCGGACCCTATAACATATACAAAGTGTCTGTTTTGCCACTACCACTGTAGTACACATGAAACCTGGTCCCTTTCATACTACAAAAATATAGCATTATGATTTCTCTGTCACTGAGCTCTCTGGATGAGAACTCTAAATGTGCCTTCTTAAACTGCAGGTCACAGCATTCCATTGGACAGAAACATGACAGTTAAAGAGAAAATATAGTGCTATATTTGTGTAGTGTGAAAGAGACCCAGCTTAAATCTATGTATTTCTCAAAATAGCACTGCCTTGTCAATGAAGAGTCACTGATACCTGAAAAATAACACTTGCATTTCAAACAGCTATATTTTGACTTATGCCTTTGATTTTTACACCATATACATTCCAAGCAGCTCTTCATCAATAAGTGTATGATCAATCCTATTCCATTCAATCAAATAGATGAAGCAAATTTCCCCTAGGTATAAGTTTCTATTTCTAGTGTAGTGATAACTGATGCAATTAAATCTGGAGTTTTGAAAGTAACATTCAAGAGGAATGAATGCAAGGACATCTTGAAGCTATCCACAACTGAACAACTAAACAGATAGTATGATGCACCTCACCTTTACCTCCTCACCTCTGAGCTAAAGAAGTAAATAAAAAAGGGTAGCCTTTTTGTTCTTAAGTGAGAGGGGGGAGCTAAAAAAAAAACAACCAACCCACCATCTTGAAGAAACAGTAACATTGATAAAAAGATGGATAAAAATTATTTCTAGGTGAACACAAAGAGTGAAAGGCTGGAATTTTCCCTGATAAAAGTTTAAACATGTCTCAGATGTCAGCTTTCCAAATGTGTATAGAACAATTTTAGTAAGGCAGCATCGGAAAAGCAGAATATAATAATTCTCTGGCATAGTAAGGCCTGCATATTATTAGTAGTCACAAACAAAATAAACCCATTGAATCAATGTGGTTTCACAAGTATTGGCTCACCATTTAACAATTGATTCAATGGGTCTACTAAATGAATCCAGACCAACATGTCTATCATTTTATCGAGGCTAGATTCAATATTCAAATTCAAATTCAACCACAGTTCAAGAAGATATTGACAAGCTGGAATTTCTGTAGAAGAGTGCAATCAAAATGGTGAAAGGTCTGGAAGACCATGTGTTATCACACAGCTCCATGCCCAGTTTGGAGGCATCCCGTACCTGATTAGGACATCTCCCATTACTTTACTAAGAATGGAAAAGTCCTGTTTTTAGCTAAGTATGGGAGAAGTCCCGATCTGGTATGGGATGCCTCCAATCTGGGTACGGAGCTGTGCAATAAGACATGATCTCAGCCCGTGCCAAGACCAGGCAAAGACAGCCAGTGTGATAATCTCCTAGGCCAGGGGTAGGCAACCTTTCCCCTTTAAGGGCCGAGGAACTTCAGCTCCCAGAATCCCAGGAGCTATTGGCCAACATGAGGCTATTGGCCAACATGGCTGAGGCTTCTGGGAGCTGAAGTCCCTTGGCCCTTAAAGGGGAAAGGTTGCCTAGGCCATGGAGCAAACTATAACTATTCAACTATTCAAACTATAAGAAAAGAGATTCCACCTAAACATTAGAAAGAACTTTCTGATGGCAAGAGCTGTTTGACAGTATGCTACCCCTCTGGTGGAGTCTCCTTCTTTGGATATATATAAACAAAGACTGGATGGTCATCTGTTGGGTTAGCTTCAATTGTTGTTTCCTTCATGGTAGGGGGTTGGACTGGATGGTCTTTGTGGTATCCTCTAACTCAGGGGTAGGCAACCTTTCCCCTTTAAGGGCCGAGGGACTTCAGCTCCCAGAATCCCAGGAGCTATTGGGTAACATGGGACTATTGGCCAACATGGCTGAGGCTTCTGGGAGCTGAAGTCCCTCAGCTCTTAAAGGGGAAAGGATGCCTACCCCTGCTCTAACTCTATGATTCTATGATTCTAAAATATTAGTGCCTGGATCTTAATCTTTCAGAAACCAAAATGTCTATGAGGCATGTAACTTTGGAATCCATATTCATTTGCATTTGGCTATAAAAGTGTTTTTGGTTTAGTTTTGGGTGATTTCCTCATTTGCTTCAGATGAGCTAACAATATTCTAAGGAACTTATCACATAGTTAATTAAATCACCTTACCTGATCTGGTTTAAATTTTAAATCACATGGCATCTGGACCCTATCGTGATGGGTTTGCCACCAAAATTGCCACCCAGTTCCATCCCCGCTCCCAGGGCTGCTCCAGCTTTGAAAAAAGATGTGCTGAGCAGCCCTGGGAGCAGGGACAGACCTAGGATGGACCCAGGTGGAGATTTCAGTGGCTAAATCCTTGTGATAATGTCAGGATGATTCCTGATTTAAATTTTAAGCCAGATCAGGTAAGGCAATTTAATTAACTATGTGATAAGCTTCTAATGATATCTTCTTACATAGTCAAACCAAAGGGTAAGCAAGATGTATTCTTTTCTCACTTTATATTTTACTAATCATATTTTACAATGTTCTGTTGGAGGGAGGAAGGGAGGGAGGGAGGGAGAGAAAATATATAGAAATACATTGAAACTCTGAGATTTAACAGAAAGAGATGTATGGAGAAAAGGAGAAAATAAATTAAGACATATTTCCTGTACCTCTCCAATTGAAATTTTCAATTGTTTATAACAGAAGAATATAGAATAAAGGCAAAACAGATGTATGTCTGCTGCAATCTTCAAACCATGATAACAACTGAAGATGTGAAGAAAGATGTTTGCCCCTCTGATAAGAAACATCTGTCTTAGGTTGCTGGGAAGGAGCTCACATCAAGGCAACCTAATTGTAAGACATGGACATTTACTATTTATGGCTTCCTGGTATTAAGTATAAGAGGCAAGTGAACTTTGAAACTTTTAAGCTGTCCCTGCATGATATCATATTGAAATTGAAGCATTTCATTTTTCCCTATAATGTACACAGGATCTGCTTTTAGGAGGCAATTTTGAACAATTTCAACTTCTACAAGGTCAGTCTTTATTTCCTGTTAAAAAAGAAAAAGATAAGAGTATAAAGCTCTGCTTAGCAAAACCCGCTTCATCCCCCTGTGCATGCAACCTACATTTCCCTGTGCATGCAACCTACATTTCTAGTGCTGGGTCACTACCCTATCGCCATTTAGTGGTTAAGTGGGCATGAGGCAGCAGTTTATCAGAGGGCAAATGGGCAGGAAAAAGCAGCTCAATCCTGCTTTTTCCTAAAGCAGGTCAAAACCCCTCTGTCCCAAGGCAGGCTGAATACACATGACCTGACCAGATGGTGCAGCATTAAGCTGTGCCACTGGGTAATTTTTTTATTGCCTCCCCCCCCCCCTTTTATCTGCACCATTGCACAAATACACTGCCTGCAACCTCCAATTACTTCCATACACATCCTGCCCAGATGCCATTCCATTGGATTGCTGCCCCTTTGATTGGCCACACAGTTGCATGTGTGATGCTTCACCTATACAGGGCATCAGTGCATCAGTGTGTGAGTGATACATTGGCAAAGAACAATTATTGAGTCCACATGCCCTCTTCACCCCCTTCAACCCATGCCCCATCTGTTGGACTGTCTGGTTTGTGTATGTTATAATTAAATCCATTGGAATTGTCTCACTTTCTCCCTGGCTTCTTTTTGCCCTTGTTTTTAATCCTAGACCTTCATTTTGGTTTCCACCCAATTTGGAGAGGTGTGTGCATAAACATCCCACCTTCAAAGTGGCTGGAAGCCTATTTTGTCCATCTGTTTCACTCCAGAGATACATGGCATAGCATAGAAATATTTAACACAACAGGATTGACTCACTTGGGAATTCACTTCAAATCCTGTGCTACCAGTGCATGAGGTGCAGCTACACAGAACTGTTTTTGGTGGCCTCCATGAGGAATAAATAAAGTTTAAATTGGCTCAAACAATACTTGAAAGGTGGAAGAGTTGGCCTGCATTAGTGTTCCTGTGAAAGTGTCCCAGTGTGATAAAATGAGGACTTGATGTGCCCAAAGAATAATTCCAGAATATAAGCCTCAAAAAAAGGACATTAAAGTTTTTCCAAAGGGGGGAAATATGAAAACAACTATCAGGGAAGCTTGAGGTGTTAAGATGACTTGCCTAAGTAATCAGCTGGGTCCTATCCAGGTTGCATTCTATAACTATGCTGCATGTTTTATGCAAAACAGACCCTTTCTTCATATAATATACGTGGTCAGATAATTCTTTAGCATGACAGTGCTAACATTCTCAATGAGTTAAGAATGAACTGAAGATAAATGAGTTTCTTTTTTCCCCTTTTCCTACTCTGCTGCTAATTGGTGCAACAAGAGATAGCCTATTAATCTTTCAGTTTAATCCCCCAGTGGTTTTCATGTTCTCAATTCACAGAAAATATATTCAAAATTGTAAGTGAATTTGTATTGACATGGTATGCATGAGCTCACTTGTGCTGAAAAAGACAATTTGCTTGTAGTAAGTGAAACCATTATTGTGATGTTATTCCTATTGAATTTCCTATTTCTGTTATGCTGGAAAGTAAAGTTACAGATTTTGCCCCCATCACTTGCATTTTTCACCCAAGAGTCAACTGCATTTGGTTTGCAAAATGCCCAAAGGCCTCAGTCGCTCCCCCCCCCCCCCCCCGGGTTGCTCAAGGAAATACCTGAGCCCCCTGAGCAAGCAAGAGAAACTACAAAATTAAACAGGCAAGAGCTAAAATAGCAAAAGCCCAGAAGAGCGCTAGGCCAAAGTCAAGCATGCCAAAAATAAAGAGCGGAGCAATGTTACTCTCTCCATCTCAACTCTAAAATGGCTGCCTCCATGTGGCAGTGCAGAGCTATAAATAACAAACTCTTGCCTCAATTCTCACAGAACCATAAACACTGCAAGATTTGGTTCAAACACCAAGCCTATTGGGCAAGGCGCGCAGGTGTGCTTATTCCCCCACGCGCCTTGAACAATCAGGCGTCTCCTGTCCTTATTTGGCCAGCACAACAAGAAAGCCCTCCTGACTTTCTGTAATGCTGAACAGTAAAGTTACAGATTTTTCCCCCATCACTTGCATTTTTCATCCAAGGGTGCATTCTGTTTGGAAAATGGAAATCAACTGTACTTTGAGCAGTAAACTATAATTTGCACGCCAGAGAGTTCAGATGCATAAACACATAACCATTACTTCTGAGAAGAATTATAATACACAAACTGGGATTTTTTAAAAAAATAAGCTACTGGGGGGTGGGTGGGAAACAACAACAACAATGTATGGAATTAATTGTAACACAAAATAGCAGCCTGGAATATCTAGCATGTATACATCAGTCCACAATGAATCACAACAAATATTGCATATAAAATTGGTTGAGATAAAAATGAAATTGCCTATTACTGCTGCCGCTGGAAGTGGCTATTCTCAAGTTATTCCCAGGGAGCAGCTAATCTAATTGATTTAGCCTTAGTTTGTTGGTCATTGCAATACGTGATGTTAAAGACACTTGAGGAATTCTTACTGCTAATTATGGAAGAGTTTGGCTCAGTTATCTCTCAGAGCTCAGTTTATGTTCAAGCAGGGCTACAGATGAATATTAAGAAAAAAATAATGACTGTGTTTGTTTATTATAAATAATGTGTTTATTCTAAGACACACACACACACACACAAATACATATATATATATATATATATATATATATATATATGCTCAGTGGACTTCTTTAGTCTGAATGAGGGAGGGAGAAGTCTTAAGTACTCTATCATAGCATATCTCTGCCATGATTGTACAAAATTAATCAAATGCAATTTATGTAGGGAAACAGAAGATAAAAAGAATAATAGGTAGCTGAATACTAATTTAGTCATTGTATTAGCCTGGCTTTATAGACATCTCTTTGCATCACATAAATTCTTAACATTAATTGAGTTCCAGTTGCCCTGGTGTCACATTGAATAGTTCAGTAATATATTATTTAAAAGGAGCACTAGTCTGATTAAGTTGTTTCTGTGAATTATACTACTTCTACCCAATGTCCTTACCTTTTGGAATCCAATTTAAAATGAAATAAATGGTACATATTTTCCCATTTGAATCTAGAATTGTTCACTTTATGTGTTTGCCTAAATAATTATGCATGATGTTACTGTGTCTCCAAGATAGCATTCACAGGTTTGGATGAATTAATCTAGAATAAATCCCACCTACATTTCTAGTTTTGCAATTTATAAATAAGATTAAAAACGACTATACAGATTTTTTGAGGCCTTTAAATAAGGAATGGTTAACATTTAACTATTTTTTTGTTCACCAAATCAGGATAGTTAAATTGCAGCAAGGTGATGGATTTTTCCTGCTCTTTTCCTGCTCTTTTATTAATATTATATATATATATATATATATATATATATATATATATATATATATATATATATATATATAATTTTCTGGGGTATAAGACTACTTTTTAACCTGCAAAATCTGGGGTTAAAGTTGGGGGGGGTCATCTTATACGCCGGGTATAAGGAGGTTCATGATAGGTTTGCCTTAGTGTCATTATCAGTTGGAAATGACTTGAAGGTGCACAGCAGCAACAACAACAGTTTTGGAAGTCATACTCTTCCCAACCTCTACATTTTAACTGGAAAAGTGGGGGGTTGTCTTATAAGCCCAGTCCTCTTATACGCCGGAAAATACGGTAGACATGCATTCCTACAGACATACATTCCTACCGACATACAAACATTTAAACATAAATACACAACCAACATTCAATCCCGGTTGCTTTCTAAAGTACTCTAATCAATGATGTTTTACTCTTTCTTCCCAACCTGAGCAATCTTACATTTGTAAATTTATTCTTATCTTTCTCTCTCTGTCTTACTCTATATTATTGTATATTGTTACATCTGCAATCTTATTGCTAACTTTCTCCATTTTATATGTTTTATTTTTATGTTTGATCATTTGTTTTTCCAAGTTCAGGTATTATTGTTTTGTGTTTTTAATTTTATTTTCCTTTGTTGTTTGTAGTATTTTAATTTCCCTTTTCCCACTGTTTTGTAATTTTATCCATTGTTTTATCCTTTATTAAATTCATAAGAATATCAATTCTCATGGCTTCTTTCAGTTTTAATAACCATTCTTCCATTTGGGGAATTTTTTCATTCTTCCAGTATCTCGCGAAGACTGTTCTCGCTATTGAGATCATGTACAATAGAATACGTTCATGCTTTCTTGTTATTACTATATCTAGATCTTTCGTCATATTAAGTAGGAAGAGTTTTGGACAGAGAGGTATTTTTATGTTCAGTACTTCATTTATTATTTTCCTTATTTTATACCAGTATTTTTTAACTTTAGGACATCCCCACCACATATGATGTAGTGTTCCTTTTCTTTTTTTGCACTTCCAGCATTCTCGTTTTCTAGTTTTATAAACTGCATCAATTTTAACTGGGGTGAGATACCATCTGTGCATCATCTTTAGGTAGTTTTCCTTTAAGTCTTGGCAGGCTGTAAATTTGTTAGTTTGAGTCTAGGCTACTTCCCAGTTTTCCAGGTCTATATTTTCTTTTGACCAGTCGATCATTACTTGTTTTATCGTTTCTCCTTCGAGGTTTCTTTCTGTAAAAAGTTTGTAATATTTTTTTATATGATGGCCTTCTTTATCCATTAGTATTCTGTCTAAATCGGTATTTTGCATCTCAAATCCATCAGTTTTTAAATCTAGTTTAAATCTTTCTTTCAGCTTTAAGTATAAAAGCCAATCATCAATGAGTCCTTCTTTCTTTAATTGGTCTTTAGATTTCATTTCTTTAATTTCTTTGTCTGTGTTTTCTACGATTTCCTTATATCTTATCCATTTTTTTATTATCTTTCTTGCTTCTTACTAGCATCACCTCCTGAGGTGATAACCAAAGTGAGAGTTTCCTATAGTGTTTCTTTTTTATTTGTGTCCAAACTTTCAATAACTCCCTTCTTATAACATGATGTTCGAAATCTCGATTCACAGAGGCCTTATTGTACCAAAGGTACGCATGCCAGCCATATCGCATGTTGCTACTTTCCAAGCTTAATATCTTTACATCTTCTAATTTAATCCAGGTTTCTAACCATTCCATACAACATGCTTGGTAGTAAGCTTTGAGATCCGGGAGACTATATCCTCCTCTTTCTTTTCTTTCAATTAAACTGGACCATCTTATTCTCGGTTTTCTACCTTTCCATATGAAATTTGATATTTCCTTTCTCCAAACATGAAGCATTTCTTATTGTGTATTATAGGAAGTGTTTGAAAAAGATAAATGAATTTAGGTAGCACATTCATTTTAATTAAAGATATCCTCCCGAGGAAGGATGTCTGATATTTGGCCCATCTTACCAGATCTTTTTTAATTTCACTGCAGATCTTATTATAATTATTTTCAAATAAGTCTACATTTCTTTTTGTAATGGTTATCCCCAGATATTTTATCTTTTTTCTCCATCTTAAAGTTTGAAATTTCTCTTATTTGTTCTTCCTCACTTTTATTTATATTCTTTGTAATTATTACAGACTTATTTTGATTTATTTAAAAACCAGTGACAGTTCCAAATTCTCTCATGATTATTAATAATCTACTTAAGCTTTTAAGAGGATCTTCCAAGAAACATACAGTGTCGTCCGCAAAAGCTTTCAATCTAAAATCCTGTCCCTTAATTTTGACCCCTTGTATTTTCTGGTCTTCTCTAATTTTTATTATCAAAACCTCCAATATTAGTAGAAACAATAAAGGAGATAGGGGGCAGCCTTGTCTCAGACCTTTTTCTATTTTGATGTTTTCTGTTCTTTCCCCATTTATTATTAGTCTGGCCTTCTGATCTTTATATATTGTTTCTATCCACTTGCAAAAAACATCTCCCATTTGCATCTTTCCTATCACCTCTTTCATGAATATCCAAATGACCTGATCGAAAAGCTTTTTCTGCATCTATGCTGATTATTGCCAACTTCTTCTCATTATGTTTTTCGAAATGTACTAGAATATTAATTACAGTTCTTACATTATTCTTTATATATCTATTCAGAAGGAATCCATTTTGATCTTCTGTTATTATGTCATTTAGTATCTTCTTTAGTCGATCTGCTATTATTGAGGTATAGATTTTGTAATCAATATTAATTAAGGAGATAGGTCTGTAGTTCTGCACATCTCTTGGTTCTTTCCCTTCTTTTAATATTAATGTTATATAAGTATCCTTCCAAGATTCAGGCATACCTATTTCTGGTATGTCATTGATTGTTTTACAGAGAGGTTTTGTTAAGCTTCCTTCTAGTTTGTTATATTAGAGACCACAGAATCTGTCTGGGCAAGGTGCTTTACCCGTTTTCAATCTCTTTATACTTTTTGATATTTCTTCTTCCATTATCTTTTTGTTTAGTTCCTTCCTTTGATCCTCAGTTAATTCGGGAATTTTCTGTCTGTCAAGATATTCTTTTACTTTTTCCTTAAACATTTCCTGTTTCTTTGTGTTCTTGTAAAGATTCTCAAAATACATTTTAAAGCTCTTTTAATATTATCTTGATCTGTTACTACAATTTCTTTACTCTTTTTGTGTAATTATTTTGTTGTTTTTATTCTTTTTTATCATATTAGCTAATAATTTACTAGCTTTATTCCCCATTTCAAAATATCTTTGTCGATTTTATTGAAGCTTCCTTTCCATTTCTTTTATTGTTAATGTCTTTAGCTCCTGTTCCAGTAGATCTATCTCCCTTTTCATCTTAATTTATTGTGTATCTTCCCATTCTTCTTTTTTAATTTTCAATTTTTGTAATATTTCATTTTCCTTCTCTTTTTCTTTCTTACGCTCTTCCGATTCCATTTTAATTAGTAGACCTCTCATGACCGCCTTACTGGCATCCCATATTGTTTTATTATCTGTCTCTTGTGTAGTATTTTCTTTGAAATACTGTTTGATTTCTTTACTTAATTTTTCCACATTCTCTTCCTTCTTTAGCAGCTATTCTTTGAGTTTGCAGTTAAATTCCTTATTTCTTTCTGTTATCTCCATTGTAATAGGAAAGTGATCAGATGTTATTTTATCCAATATGCTCATTTTTTTAAACTTTCGGTAGAATATTTTTTGAAACAAAGAACATGTCGATCCTTGATCTAGATTTACATGATTTAATCACATGATTAAATGTGAACTCTTTTGTTGTTCCATATTTGCTTCTCCAGATATCTAATAGAGAGAGATCTTCCACTAACTTAAAGAAAGACACCAGTAATTTTCCTTGGTTTTCTCTTATTTTCTTACCCTTGGTAGCTTATCTATCCATTTTCGGATCTACAACTGCATTAAAATCTCCCATCATAATTATATTATTGTATTTTACTGTTTCTATTATCTTGTTGATTCTTTCAAAATACTTCTTTCTTTTAGTTTGTGAAGCATAAATTCCTATTACCAAGGAGGTAAATTCTTTGAATTTTACTTCAATTATTATGCATTCACCTTTTATTATCTTTGAATATTTCTTTGGAAGTAAATCTTTTATTAATATACATCACAATTCCTTTCTTTTTCTTGTCGCTTGTCAAGGTGTAACATTATCCAAGTTTTGGATTTCTCAAATATTTAATATCTTTTTCCTTAATCTTTATTTCCTGTAAGCTTATATCATTCTTGAATTTTTCCAAATAATGAAATATCATATTTCTTTTATATTTTGACTTAATCCCTTTAATGTTCCATGAGAGTATTTTAATTGTCATTTCTTCTTTTGTTATTTATTATTTAATTGTTTTCTTATTTTTAACTTTATTCTTGTTTTTGATTTGTTGTAGTTTTTATTTGCTGTATTTTATTTTATTTTATTTTGTTCCACCCCTTCCTCCCCTTTATTTATTTATTTATTTATTTGTTTGTTTGTTAAGTGTCCTTTTTCTTTTGTTTAATTAAATGTGTGTATTCAGTTTGTTTCCTTAAATTTCTGTTTTCTCTTCTTCCTCTTCTGTTTCTGGGTCTAAATCTGAGCCAGTTCCATTTCTAATATCCACGTCTTTTCCTGTGCTTTGATCTGTGTATTCTCTTTCTGATCTTCCTATTGTTGATTCCTCTTTTCTACTTGTACCTTCTCCCCTTTCTTCTTCTTTACCTTTTTGTCTCTCCTCTTGTTCATCCTCCATTTTCTTTTGTTTATATCTTGATCTAGTGAATACTCGGAGTGCATCTTGATTTTTTTATTTAACTTTTTTTCCATTTCAATTGCTTTCTCTATTGTATCTATTTCGTATCTTTTTTGGTTCCATACAAGGGTCAATCCTTCAAATCTCTCTTATCGATATTCAATCTTTCTCTTTTTTAACACTTGAGTTAAATTTTTATATTTTTGTCTTTCAATTAGGATCCCCGGTGGTATGTCTTTAAACAATTTCACTTTGTTCTCCTCTATTATTAATTTAGTATCGTAGCTTTTCTGAATTATTAGTTCTCGTATTCTTGTTCTTGCCAGACAAATCACAATGTCTCTGGGAGTCTTCCTTTCCTTTGCAAATGAGGAGTTGATCCTAAAGATTTTATCTATTTCTCTACTCATT